>VMOF01000035.1:35413676-35787277 GCA_011764245.1 Trialeurodes vaporariorum
GTATTAGAGACCACGCACTAGCCAATCGCGCTGCCTGCAGTTCAGAGCGCCATGTGACATTAACCTGAGATCGACCATTCACACAGAGTGTTTTTTTTTTTTTTTTTTTTTTTTTTTGTATACGTTGAGCCATCCAAATAAAAATTTTTGATACCTTACTTTTTCAGGTCAAAACGTACCGATACTTTTAATCAGACCTATCTCAAAAGTACATTCATGCAAAAGTGGCACGTTGTATAGTCCATCGTGCAAAAGCCGACTGCTAACATACTAATACTTGATTGTATACATAATATTATATACTATATTGTGTATTAGAGACCACGCACTAGCCAATCGCGCAGTGGCTGACTTTTTTTTTCGGGAACTCAATAGAATAAACATACACGGAAAAAAACCACGGTGAAAATGACCATACGGATACCTGATTTTGGCACCTGCTAGATATTATGGTAATGTCAACCAGAAGTATACTATGTTTTGACTAGGTACTAGGTGATGTTACCTGATTGCATGTCAAATTTACTCAAAGTATCGGTAAATGTACCATACTTCTGGTCAATTTTACCATAACATCTAGTAGGTGCCAAAATCAGGTATCCGTATGGTTATTTTCACTAATCTTTTTTTCCGTGTAGGGAACCACCATCCAATATGGACCATACGGTGACTGATGCAACTTCGTTGCTTCGCTCTCACTAGGCGAAAACCTCGATACCCTTGCTTATCAGTCAAGTAGTCCATGTTGGTGGTATTTTGTTGAGATCCTAAAAAAAGTAGTTACTGTGGGCGAGATATAGGTCGTGCGTGGTTTCAATTCTATATAGTATCTGACTTTAGAACGCACTGAAAAGAACGAACCTCAAGCTATAGCGTACCCCTATGGAATGACTTCTAACATAAATTTTCCTATGAACTGTTGAAAACGTACCCCCTTTTCTCTCTTTGAACACTCTGAATATTCAAACAGTCAAACTGGAGAAACGACACTACGCAATACCATCTGAAAACACATACCGGAGCCAGGATGATTTTGAAGTTCTGTCTTACACCACACCGGGTCGGAATTTTACCCAAACGATTATGAAAGTTGATTTGTCGATTTTTTGCCCCTTTCCCGATGAAATATCGACTGGTCTCACAGAGTTACACGTGTTTACTCTTAACCTACTAAGCAAGATGAAGAAAATTTGAAAAAAAAAAGAGTTTTTATTGGAAAATAGTTCAGCGTGATGTATAAGAGGAGCAAGCAATACAGCCCGAATGCCTGAGGCAGGGACTTGAACCGCTGAGAAAATATCGGTTCGGTTCGGTTCTCGGTTCAAGCCTTCATAAAAACCCGGTTCGCGGTTCGGAACCGGTTCGAGATAACTTAAGGTTCAGTTCCGACCGGTTCACAGAAGTGCGAACCGGTTCGAACCGGTTCAAGCCAAACCGGTTCGAACCGGAGTTGTGAACCGGAGTCTTGATCCGGTTCGGTTCCAATGATGCACTTTGTTTTGGCATTTTCTCATCGACACGTAATTTTCCTAGATAAGAGCAGGTAAATAGAACAACCTATGAAATGATTTAAAATATTGCCTGTTTAATAATATAATAGAAGTGATGTGGATAATAAAGGGAACCAGAAGCAAACAATAGACTTCTTAGAAAGTGGCATTTTTCATGAAATTAAAAGAACAACAATAAATTCTATCTTTTCTGAAATTATTTTAAGAACGCTTTCACGATAACGGGAATTGCATGTCGCCAGGCCGGTCCGGGGCTTCGGAACATACGTGAAGGATAAAAAGTAAAACCGCAGTGATTTGTCATCGTAACTCTGTACGAGGGAGGGGAAAAATATCAGGGAAAAAATTATCATCGCCGTGGAATATATCACACTTTTTCATGCGGAATTTGTACACTTTGTAACTGTCGCCAAGAGTGATAGTTAAATAGAAAGGGCAATTTTTTTTCCGAAAAACATTGAAATACCTTTGCTGCGTTAATTTTTATTTATAATAGATGTTTTATCTTTCATTATTGATGAACCGGTCCGAACCGCCTTTCATTTTCGATGAACCGGTTCGAACCGGAATTTCAGAAATAGGTTCCAGGTTCGGTTCGCGGTTCAACAACTTTAGAAAAAACGGTTCGCGGTTCGGTTCAAGGTTCAGAAAACTCGCGGTTCGGAGCGGTTTTCGGTTCACGGTTCGGTTCGGTTCAAGTCCCTGGCCTGAGGGGAAAAAATTGACTTTCTGGCGGGAAAGAGATCAAAAACATAACAAGTTGGGTAACCCTAATAAGCACCACTTGGACCTGGCCTCAAAATCGCGCGGACTCCAATATTGCCTATAGATACTGCAGCGCATTCTACGCAGCTTGATTTGGTGATACCTACTTGATTTCCAACTCATCGATTTTGAGGTAAGCATCGCGCGGTAAGATTTGCTATATGCCGATGAAATAAATAAATAAATGAATAAATGAATAGATAAATATAAACGAATGAAAAGTTACATGGTGAGAATTGACACGGAGCGGAGGGGTCACTATATAATTTTCGGAGGTTGATCGAAAAATTCGAAATAATAATTGAGCACGATGTGCGGAGAGAACTTTAGCGCTTAATAGAGAGACGCAGATGTCACTGCAAAGCGTAGAATCTACCTCAAAGCTTAAATGCAACTCACTTCAATGATCTTGCTCTCGATAAAGTGACCCCCACGCGCGAAAAGCAAATAATCCTTCAAAATTTCAAATTCAATGCTTTGATTTCTGAGAGCTCTTTTCCATAGCTGCTCCTGTGAGAGCTACCTCAGAAATTGAACTTGACTCAAGAGTTTGGTTGGTAGGCAACCAGCAGTACTTTTCATGGTGAGCGTATTTTAAGCGGTTTGACAGTGTGGAAAGTGGGCACCCTACTCTTGAGGTGGGTAGGCAACCTAAGGTACATGTTTTACGGGTCAGCAGGAATGGGTCCCAGTTGAGGTCGCTTTAATTTTGGCAATCATATCGATGCAGTCTGACAAAACGGGGCCAAGTACCATCGGGCGTTGCCACTTGAGACGAATCTTGCGGTGCTGCCGCGTTCATTTATATTAAACGGCACTGCAAATTCATCGATGATTCCACCGGACGAGAAAAGATTACACATTCCAGTTCAGTTCATGACTGTAATGCACGAAGATCCTCGTATCTGTAATCTTTTCTCAATCGATGCAACCGCCGTTAAATTATTAAAATATCCGTAAGTTTTTTAAATTCATCAACGACGCCATCGGTCGAGAAAAGATTAAAGATCAGAGTATTCCAGTGCATTACGGTCATTTATTGAACTGAGTTTTGTAATCCTTTCTCAACCGGTGGAATCATTGGTGAATTGAAAATTGTCATTACACACGAAACGGCAACTCTGGAATCTTGAGTGCTTAGTGCCGATTCCTGCCTCCATATAGCGTTACCACCCGTTTGTTCAATGTCAAATTACAGGCCAAAAGTAAATTTATGTTTGAAAAAACGGAATGTCAGATTCTAGTTAATCATCTGAACAATGCCTCCAAGCAACATATCTCGTTGATGGTAAAAATAGTTCAAGAAATAAGGGAAAGTATACGAAAAATGGAATATCGCATTCCGACTTTATAGAACCGACTTCAAACACACCGACATCTTTACCTATTCGTTTGTTGTTGTTGTTGTTACTTGTTATTGTTGTAAATTCATGTTTCATATGATAAAAGCACAACTCGCCCCAAATTGAATAAAAAGTAATGTGTTTGTCAGTGGCGGCTCGACGCTCGTGCAATGTGGCAACAATTTCAATCCTCGATTTGATTCTATGTAAAATAATCGAGTTGAGAGTGAAGCAACGCTTCACTAAAAATCGATTGTTTGTCATAAATTCAAAGGGAGGCATGTCATTTTTGCCAAATTGCACCAGCCGCCGCTGATGTTTGTATTTATCGGTCTTTATACATTTTCATATACATAAACTTGAATATTGATACATAATATTCCTCTTTTACTTCAGGTCTATCAGACCAAATATAACACACTAAAGATGGGAAATGCAAAGATTATTAGGACATTTTTTTCTTCAATTTTTCTCTTAGTCCAAACGAATTCCCAAAGAGCCAATAATATATGAGCGCACAATTTCTTTTTTGAGTAAAATTGTCACTAAATTTAGCTACTCGACCCGTGTTAGGAAATCAGCGTCGCTTTAATCTTCAGTCACTGAAATAATTGCAAACAATTCCTCGCCTGATGATGTTTATCGGCACCAGTGTTGCCAGATTGGGGTGAAAAAGCCGTTCATTTTACACTGATTTAAATGGGGACGATACGGCTTGTTAACCCTCGATCTGGCAACACTGATCGGCACACTAATTTTGAATCACCCTATAAACATACCTCCGTACATTCACTTCCAAATAGTCGGTGCGTCGTTAAACTGTGATCCGCCCAACACACTTTTTCAGCCCACACTCTTTAACAAGTGACGCTTTCGTATGATACTTAAAGAAACAAAAATGATAGTAATGGAAGTAAACTGGATTGAAATTCTTGTTTCTTGAACATGAGCAAATCGTTAAGTCGATATAAAAAAATACCGTCTCGTAAGCGCTGGTCCACCCCCTCTCAACCGTTCCCTCTCTATTAAAGTTTCTTCAACAACATTTCAAACGGGAAAACATTTGATACATACGAAGATGAACTTCAACATTGTTGTGATTGCTCTTTTCAATGCGATTACAGTTTGTAACTTTTGATTTTTGTTACTCTTTTCATCTACCTACAGTTCACAATTTTCAGAAACATTATAAAAGTGTGCCAATTAACGAACAAACCTGCCCATGAAAGGATGTTCCGAGTAATCACAAACTAAGAGGCTAAACGGTTACGCGTTGAACAAGTATTTTTTAACGACTATAGTGTTTATATCGATTACATGGGTGGGGGGGGGGTGAATTTTACTGTCCCATGACGAATGGAATCAATTAACGCATTATAAAAGTCAATCGAATCGCAGTAATTTGGCTAGTTTATCCTATGAAATACAAAAATGCGTGCGACAAAAACGGCGTTTAAAATTCAACATTTTTTAATTAGTATAGTTTATTTTTATTTTTTATTTATAATTGTTTTCAAGAAAATTCGACGGTGTTTGTTTCAGTTTTATTTTTAGTGGGGGGAGTCGGCGGAGGAGGATCCAAAGATCACTCAACATTACAGCCCGCTACACCACGGCCCTACCAAAGTTAATATGAATCGTTAATTTCTGAAAGGGCGCATCCCACAACGAGAAAGGCGAGCAGTTGAGCCCTTATTCAAACCGAGCGTTCATGCACGCTTTACACATTCAGACTTGCTGTCACAAATACTTTAAATGAGTACAAGGGAATAAGAGACTTGAGAGAGTTTGTTTACTGAGTCAGTCGTGGCGCAAGGCGCTTAGCATACTTGATGAGGAAATTATGACATTTCTACAGAAATGCTTTTAATGCAGCAATGGAAATGATAAAAGCTTCACTTTAATTTCTCTCGGCTTTTTCGCTTTGCCTTTGACTTCTGAGCTTAGGTATACAATTTATTCGAGGAGATCTGTTTATAAAAACATCTGTTGGTATTTGAAAAAAGTCTCTCTCTGAACCCGTATCTCCATTGGCAGATCCAGGAATTGGTCTTTCTCTCTCTTCGCCCTGTTGAACGCATGTTTTAGCAAAGAATAGAGTGAGGAACGGAGAGAGAGAGAGAGAGAGAGAAGAGAGAGAGGAGAGAGAGAGGGAGAGAGAGAGGGAGAGAGAGAGGGGGAGAGAGAGGAGAGAGAGGAGAGAGAGAGGGAGAGAGAGAGGGGAGAGAGAGGGGAGAGAGAGGGAGAGGAGAGAGGGAGAGAGAGAGGAGAGAGAGAGGGAGAGAGAGAGAGAGAGGGAGAGAGGAGAGAGGGAGAGAGGAGAGAGGAGAGAGAGGGAGAGAGGGAGAGAGAGAGAGAGAGAGAGAGAGAGAGAGAGAGAGAGAGAGAGAGAGAGGGAGACTTTCCTGGATCCCGCCAATGCCCATCTTCTGAAGAAGATAGGGTTGAGATTAAAAAGAGGAAAGAAAGGCTAGTAAAACGAATGATGAAACGAAGATGTACTCGTAGATTACAAAAGCTTCAATGGAGAGAGCTCCTGGATATTCTGTACCTTGCATAGAAGGGGGGGGGGGCTCTGAGGGGAAAACCCTTTTTGGAGCACACAAGTGGAGAGTAGGCATAAAATTAATCGTTTGTACCATTTCTCATGTATTTTTACTCTTACGTTTGTATAAACTTTTTCGAACATTTCCCAACGCTGTTACTCGGCGAGTTGGAGAGGATGTATTTCTGGACACAATATCATCGGAAGAAATTTTCTTCTTGTATTTCAGCTAAAGACCCTTCAAAACTTTTTGAGCAGTTTATTTAAAGCCTTTGTATGTTATGCCGAGTGTATTTTCTCTCTGAAGAGGTGACGACCGACTAGCGCAGAAGCATTTTGGGTTTATTAGGTTCTGACAAGTAAGTAGCGGTGTCTGATTCCGAATGCATCAAAACGCAGAGTTCCGACTCGTTTTTAAAACCAACCCTCACCGATGTTTTTTGATGCATTTCGGAATCAGGCATCGCCCATGGCCACAGCCGGGGGGGGGGCGCTGATAAAGGGCTGTAGGGCTGTAGGCCCGTCCCCTCTGCTCCGAAATCTCAGAAAAAGGGGATAAAAATGGAAAAGAAAGGGAAAAGAAAGGAAAATTAGGGATAGAGGGGGGCGGAAGTGGGAAAATAAGGACTGCAGCCACCCCCGGAAAAAAGTCCTGGCTATACGACCATGGGCACCGCTACTTGTCGGAACCCGACGCACTCAAATGCGTCTGCTTTAATTCATTTACATACATTTTATAGTATTTACAACAAAACCTGACCTCAGCTGTGACCTCAAAGGCCGGGAGGAGAGAAATGTAGGCTCATTTGACAGTAAAAAAAGAGTGCGTGGGCGTTTTGAGACCATGAACCACGTTCAAACGACTTAAATGAAATCGGACAAAGAAAAAGAAAAAGAAAAAGAAATAAAAAAGAAGATAGGGGAAACTTACTAATCTCTCTTGGATCTCTCTTCCCAGACTTTGTCCCAAAAGAAGAGCGAGGCTTTATCCGTAAGACACTAGTGCTAAGGGTGCGAGGCAATTTGCCTCCTCCAGAACTACCGGTGGGGGACTCGGCGGGTACGCCCTCAGACATGCCGGAGACGGAGGCCGATGATGTAATACTCAAGACTCCGTACGGATGAGTCTTAAATCCAAGGCGCCCCTCCCCGCCTCCTCCCCCCTCATCCTCATCGGATGAGTCCGCCAGCTTTAGGATTGAAATTTTCACGGTTGCACTAACACAGAAGCACAAAAAAAAAAAAATCGCACAGCACACACACACAAACACAAAGCACCAACTACGATTCGATCACTGTCACCGTTCCCGGCGCCCCACCACCCGATTTGACCCCCGGGCCGGGACACCGTTTCCACATCAATTTTCGGCGAAGCAGCAGCGTGGCAGATTATTTTATTTTTTTTCGACCCCTCTCTTGAAATATCTTCTCTCTCTTATTTTTTTGTCCCTTTTTTGTTTGCCGGCGAGAAGAACAATCGGTCGAGGAGGGATCACGAGAAAGGGAGAGCTTCGTCCATTCCTCTCCGATTCGCGCACCGTCAGAAGGAAAATTTGGGGCGAAAATTGACTGCATAGACATTTGAATCATAACTACTTCTGGGGTTTCCCGCGTGAAACCTACGATTTTTCAGGCATTCCGATGAAATTTGTTTAACTGTCAGTGTCTTATCCGTCGAGACTATCAATCAGAGATATCCATTTGCACCGGGCGTGAAATTTTCGGCCTTCGAAGACATGGAATTCGAAATTATTTATTCTTTTAAAAGGCGAACGCACACGCTTTTATCCGGCGATAACAGAATCAACCGAATATTGAGCTGCAGTAAAGGGAAGACAATACTGCGGAACAACACTGAACGACTCGAAAAAAAGGAAATAGAAAACAGAACCAAATGAAGACAAAAAAAAACAAAGGGGGAAATTAAAGGCAAAAGTAAAACTTTTGGGTTTTTGCTCGCCAATCGGCACGTTTTACCATTTGAGGAGCAAAGAAAAAATTTAAAAAATCACAGGAAAAAAAAATTAAAAGAATTGAAATCACAGGGTCGAAACGAAAAGAAAAATTGTGGAGCGAGCACATTGAACCCGACTCTAGCTCATTTCTTTCAAAAGGCCACTTTTCGAAGAAACAGTTAAAAAAAAAAAATTTTTTTTAAAAAATTTTAAGTGACGCCGACACATTTTCGGACGACGAGTAGGGGAAAAAATTAGACATGCAATTAAAGCTGTGCCAAACAAATATTTCACTGAACAATAGCTGGTCGACGGATGATTATTTCTCACGGGGGACTACGCTGAAAATCGGCAAACTTCCCGGGTTTTAAAAACGATTTGGTCAGCGATAAAAAAAGTGTGGATATCCTTTGTGAACAATACTGAACGGGAAAACAAATTGAATTAAAAATTTAAATTTAAAACACACACACTCACACATAAACACTTGAATAACAGAGCGGAGACGCGCTTTTCACGGCAAGAAGTCGCGTCCACGTGATCCAAAACGCAGAGCGAAAGCGACTGAAGAAAAACAGTCAGACACAAATTCAAGTCGACTCGCGCGCGGGGCTCTCACTCTTTTTCGCGTGGCGTGGCGCGGCCGCGGCGCCTGCCTCGACTCGGCGTGACGCGGGAGGGCTTTTTCGCGCTACGGTTGTTTGCCCGCCGCGCCGCGCCCTCTGGCGGCTTTGATAAGAGGAGCGCCGCACGCTGACGTGACGCTTCGCAGCTGCACGATAATGTCTAGGAAAAGTCATCAAAACGCGCGTTCACCGAAAGCGCGCTACTCGAAATGGTATCCGGTCTCCCCGGGCTTCCCTCTGCCAATTCCCTTCTATCCATCCCACACCTCAACACCCCCCCCCCCCCCCCCCCCCAAACTACCACCCGGGAACGTTTGAAGTGCAACGACTCGCGGTGACGAGCGATACCTGACGTTCGAGGCAACTGTGTCGTGTGTGCGTGCACTTTATGCACGCACCTGCTATTTGAGTTTAAGACGATCCCACTGATCCCAGTAAGTACGGCAAAAAGGGTATTGATCGAGAAGTGACAAAATGAACCAAAAACTCAAAAGCTATGAAGATACGAGTAAACCGTTTCATTCCCCTTAACTCTAATCAAACTTACTATCAAACGCAAAAGTTTCGGCAGTCAAGAATACAAGATAAACGGCGAATCCTCCTGATAGGTATAATCAAAGCAATCTAGGCTTATTCTGCGCTTCGCGTGCATTCTTGACTAGAGCTCGTTTCAGAAGTGTAGGCGGACCAAACCCATAATCTTTGGCGAATTTTCAACTTTTATTCCTTCAAATCAATACCGAATTCCCCCTGACTTTATTTTTTTGTGTTTAAAGTTTTCTTCATTAAAAAATGAACACTCAATTTCATTTTTATTCAATTTCATCGAGTAATATCAGAAATAATGTTGACAAATTCCAAAGTTTATCGGTCCAGGTCCGCCTACACTTGTGAAACGAGCTCAAACTTTTGTTTTTGCTATATAGTACTTTCAACGTGGACTGTATCAAAACAGCAGCAGTACTTATGTCTAAACCACTGGCGTAGCCAGGAATTTTGCGTGAGAGGGGGGGGGGAAATTCGGCCATTTCGGTAAAATTCTACTTAAAACGCAAAAAAACCTTTCATGAAGGAAAAGTTGGGTGTCAAGGGGGGGGGTCCAGCCAAACCCCGTGGACCTCCAACAGCTCCATTACATAAATTTTTCGGTATTTAATATAAATACATGAAATAAGAGGTTTGGGCGGGGGGGGGGGGGGGTGGCATAGCGAATGGGGCCCAAAAGGGTCTGGATCCCTTCTCCTCACTTTTAAATTTTGCCAATCGATTATCAATAATCGGTTAAATTATCTGTCTTTTACTAAGCTTTTTCTGGTTTTTAGAATCAAAAAAAAAATTCAATTAAATTTAATCAATATTCGTTTCAGTGCCAGCGGTGTCACTCGCGCACTGTGGTGTGAGATTGAAAAAAATGGCAAAAATTCAGTGGGAAAAAGTCATCAAAAAACATAGTTTTCGACTTATAAAGCGTAAGCTAAAACTTTTCAGAGACATTTCCTAGGTTTTATTATTTTTTGAAGTGTTTCCTGTGATTAACATTTGTCTTAAAAGTTTACAAATGATAAAGTGATGAGAAATTTACTTTCTAATTTGTTGCCACTTTTTGACGATTTCAGAAATTTTGTGCCGCGGTCAGCGTTACACACTAAAAAATCAATTCGATTTTCTCTAAGTAACATTTAGATTTTATGTTGAGGTATTATTTGAGGAATACAGAATCTTGCCCAAAAACCAAATTCCGAGCCGAGGATATCAAAAATTGTATTCTTCTCTTCGTATGTTGACTTTATTTATAATGTCGCGCAGTGAGGAGAGACTGCGCTGACGTGGTGGCCAAAAATAAGCAGTGGCACAGCGTGTAATCTAGCGACGCTCCATTCAATCCATATGAATCCAAAGAAAAGGTCGAATTTCAGAATGTTCGCTAGACTTTCTATCGATCAATTTATTTCATGTGTTTAATAAAACTAAATACAACGTTGCCAGTACCTCATTGGCGGATCCAGCAATTAATCGGGCTACAGTGTTTTCTTCTCATGTGATTGCATGAGAAGTAATCGAATAGTTACAGGGCTGTATCCCCTTCAAGAATTGATTGTTTACCATAAATTCAAATGGTAAGAATGCGCAGTTGCCATATTGCTTGATCCACCATTGGTTACCAGAACGCACGTTTTGCCATTGAAAATAAGCAACAAAAAAAATTACCTTCTTACATCAACTGACCCAGATATGAAAGAAATATTTTGAAAACATTTTGAAAATCTTGCCGATAAGTTTTCGGTAAAAATTTTGTAAATATTTTAAAAACATTTTAAAAAAAAATATTTTTTCTCACCAATTAATTGCCAAAATATTTTTGAAAGTATTTTAAAAATATTTTCAAAAGTATTTTCAAAACATTTTCAAAGTATTTTAAAAATATTTTTTAATAAAGCTTTAAAGACCACTTTCACACACTGTTCAACAACCGCTGACGAAAGAAATCGGTTAAAAAAATTTAAAAATGTCTAAAATTAGTCTTGAAATATTTGTTACACTGAGCTTACAATCAGTCTCAAGTAATCTAACTTGTTGAGTTTTTGGCATTCAGAAAATGTCCGTTTTTCCTACTGTGTGTTGCGTTGTGATGCGTAGTAGTCGAATACTTTCGCTGATTTGCTGAACACCGCTAAATTTTATTAAGACAGCATGCTGCACGCTGAGACTGGGGCACGGCGGCGATAGCTGTATCGCCTAAAATTACGAAAGCAGGAAATTCGTGAATAATGTCGGGTAATTTTGCAATCAATTTCAAGTTCGATCAGCCCCGCTTTAATATCTTCCTGTCAAAATTGTCTCCCGTGGCTTCGTACTTCGTAGCCCGTAGAGATTGTGGGCGCTGTGTCGTCGCAAAATAATTATGATACATCGGAATCAAAGTCATGAGCAGAGTTAGGCTGGCGGGGACCAATTATAGCAGGTGCAAGACGCAATGCGCAACAGCACCGCAGTTAACGCACTCGACGCAAAAGGTGAGTCACGTTTAAAAGCCTACTGTGAAAATGTCCGTCCTCATACAATCGTCAATTTTATTCTGTTTATATCTATGGAGTTTTGCTACTTTGTCTCGAACAATAGTGCAGAGCTGCCGTTTCGCGCATAACTATAATGACGCACTTTTCAATGGGTTTGTTGCGTACTTTTGCTACATCAATATAACTCATTGTTTCTAACGTAAAAATTTGGCGAAACTAACGATGCGCACATTAAAAACTTTCAAAAACCACTTATTACCTCAGAAAATACATTCCATTTCAAACAACCCGCGCTACACTACAGACACTATAACACCGACTTATAACTACATAGATGGAACCATCTCGTTTATGTAAACATGAACAGAACTTACAAACATTGGAATGTTTCCTTTAGATGCGTACATTTCTTATATTATTTTGTAATCATTGATAAACCAAAAAAACCAGACATCAAATACAGGCAATAGTTCGTCTCTTTTGAAGGGAATTCCATAATTTTGTAGTTACGATGTTGTTTACTTATGCACGGTGGTTCCGTCTATGTATATAGTAGTATACCGGTGCAAATAGTGTCTAGTGTAGCGCGGGCTGTTTGAAATTTAAGTGATTTCCTGAGTTAATGAGTGGATTTTGAACGTTTTAATGTGCTCGTCGTTATTTTCGCAGAATTTTACATAAGATTCTATGTTCTCTATTTTTGTAGCAAAAGTATGCAACAGGCCCATTCACCGATGACTTTAACGATTGAGAAAAGATTACAAAGTTCAGTTCAGGGAATGCATGACAGCGTAATGCACAAAAATTCTCGCATCTGTAATCTTTTCTCATCAGTTGACGTCGAGTCATTTTTCTCAGTTAAGGAAAACTTACTTTCTGAACGCCCCTTGTACACTACATACATGACGAATAATATAGGCATGACCAAAAAAATACCATACATACAATTTAAATATAAGTTTCCTTTGCATTTTCTTTTCCAAGTTTTAATTACTGACCCAATAATCATATTAAGTAGTTCCAATTCAGACCGTACCCTACCCAAAGGTAATTTGTATTTATTTATTTATTTATTTATTTTTTATTATTTATTTATTTATTTTTTTATTTATTTTATTTATTTATTTATTTATTTATTTATTTATTTATTTATTTATTTATTATTTATTTTTTTATTTATTTATTTATTTTTTTATTATTTATTTATTTATTTATTTATTTATTTATTATTTATTTATTTATTTATTTATTTATTTATTTATTTTTATTTATTTTTTTATTTATTTATTTATTATTTATTTATTTATTTATTTATTTATTTATTTTAAACACGCAATACATTCCTGTAAATTGTGTAAACTTGTTATTTCTGATTTCCATAAAGGTTGTAAAAAACCATTGCCGCTAAGGCACTTAGTAAAATATTCTACCACTACTAGGTACTACTTCTCTTTATGTATTTATTTATTTATCTATTTATCTATCAATCATTATTTTTTATTATTATTTTTCTTTTTACCGTTTTAGTAAGCACGGAAATGCTTTTTTCTCTGATGTGATTGGGTACCCCTGTTCCTGTTCAGTGTTGTGGTAATCATCAAATGATAAAAAGTTTCAGCATTGGTGCAAACTTTGGCGGGAAATTCAAAAAAGTTCTGAAATGGGAAAATGTGCGTAAAAATATAACAAACGCAAAACGGCAGCCCTGCGTATATCAGCGACTTTTTTTTTTCTTCTCCTCTCCGCGAGAATTGCGAGAGATTCGAAACAACGAAACCGCGAGAGCTAGGAGGCAGAAAAGAACGGGATTAAAATTTGTTCGGTTGACGTAATTGCGTCGCCCTCATAAAAGATTCAGAGCCGCTCATAAAAGGACCAACGATCCAACGTCGCGATCCAAAACGGGGGGTGCGCGTCTTCATGGTGCGTCCCGCGTCACATCGCATCGCTCTGTAAAGGTCTAGACGCGCGCGTGGTTTAAACGCCCGATTACGCGCTGCTGATAAAGGGGAAAATTTAAAATCTAACAATAAGTTGCCGGATTGCCTGAAAATAAAACTGCAAATTAGACCTACCGTTTTGGGTGCCAATTACAAAATTATATCGGTATTTTTTCAATTCACCGATGATTACAGGTGTTTAATTGACACACGGGTTGCAAAAGTTAATCAATGGTTTCTTATCGGTATTTGTTCAATGGGTCTGTTGCATACTTTTGCTACATCAATATAACTCATTGATTCTAACGTAAAATTCGGCGAAAATAACGATGCGCACAATAAAAACGTTCAAAATCCACTCATTAACTCAGAAAATACCACAGAATACTTTAATCAGAACGGAAACTCTAATTAATTTTGAAACATTCTTTACTTCGGGCCGCCATGTTCGAAAGTGAGCATCTTCGGCAATCTTCGGCAGATCTTCGGCAACTGGCCGAGTTGTGATTGGTTGTATAGCCTGAAAAAGCATGTCCGCCATCTTGAGAAGTGAGTAGGCACAGTTGCCAGTTTGTGCCAGTAAATTCCAAATCTTGTTTCCATTGGCTCTTATGGCAGTTTCCCTTCTGATTGTATTATTCTGTGAAAATACCTTCCATTTCAAACAACCCGCGCTACACTAGACACCATATCACCGACTTATAACTACATAGATGGAACCATCTCGTTTTTGTAAACATGAACAGAACTTGCATGAACTTGGAATGTTTCGTTTATATGCGTACATTTCTTATATTATTTTGTAATCTTTGATAAACCGAAAAGACCAGACAGCAAATGCAGCTTATATTTCACGTATTAATAAAGAAATTCCATCATTTTGTAGTTACAATGTTGTTTACTTATGCACGGTGGTTCCATCTATGTAGTTATAAGTCGGTGATATAGTATCTAGTGTAGCGCGGGTTGTTTGAAAGGAAGGTATTTTCTGAGTTAATGAGTGGATTTTGAACGTTTTTAATGTGCGCATCGTTATTTTCGCCGAATTTTCCATGAGAATCAAGGTTCTATATTGTTGTAGCAAAAGTATGCAACAGACCCGTTCACCGAACCAGTTTTTGCATGAAGCGTTGAATTAAACAGACTCAATAGTTTACAATGAACGAAAAACATTTTTGATCCGTCGAAACATCTAAATAAGAGACGCCTTTGGTTCGTCTTCAGATTGAAGCTCTTACCAAGACAATTTCAGTAAAGTTTGGGATTGAGTATGAGTGTGCTATTAGGGTTACGACTCGCCTCTCTTATACTACGACCGGATGTCATTTTCCACTTGCACATACTCACACAACCGCGCGTGTAATTGCACATTCTGGCAGACGGCATGGCACACCACCCATAAATGTTCGATAAATTTGAAAGCATCAGCGGAAATGTATGAACGTGATTCAAAACCACACTCACTCTTCGTGCCGTGTATCAACCAACACTGGCCAGTGCCTCCGCAATATCTCTGATGGTTTTCACATCTATATGTTTTTAACGCGGTAAAATGAATATGGAATTTTGTGCATTAAGTATGTTTCCATTTTAATTAAAGATAAACAGTTTACTGGGTACTAAGTCATTTAGGGCATAACGCGCCGTTTCGGGTCCTTTCCTTTTCTGACATCCTAGATCTAAGCAGTGATGCCAAATTTGGGGCGATATTACGAAATTTGAAAATGCAAAAAAAGGGAAAATGAATACAGTTAAACGAAAAACAGCAGCCCTGAGTGAAAGTCAATAGTGACCGATAAAGAAGAGCTGGTGACACGTAGAATTATTTTTAGGTTAATTATTTTTAGGCTCGAAACTTTTAAGTGGAAAATTTATTTAGCTGAAAACTCTTTCATTTGTGATTGATCAAATTTAGAAAAATTATATATGACTGGTTGCAATTAAAACCAAAATAAAAATATTCATTGTTTGGGGGGGGGGGCAAAGATATGACATTAAAAATAGCCAAACATATTCATGCATATTTGTGGCGAAAACTTTGAAAATCAATGTCAATCGTGCAAATTTGGCAACGTTGCATTTAGTACATAAACTCATGCAAAGAGTTGAATGCGAGGGTGTTCCACGCACACTTGATAGCTCGACCTTTTTCATGAGGACATAATGCAACGTTGCCCAAAAATGCACTGTCTATCACTGCATGGAAAAGATATCGATGCATTGCAATGAATAATCAAATCACCATTGATTCATTGGTAAAATTTAAAAACAAAAAAAAAAAAAAAAAAAAAAAAAAACAAAAAAAAAAAACCCACTTATCCATCATCTTTTTTGGGAAAATTTTCTGATGTAAAATTTTAAAAGTGGGGATCCTAGCATTAAAAAGGCGCAGTATAAAGCGATAAACTAAGCAATTCCCATTTCAGAAATAAATGAGGTATTGCGCTGCACAAATTTACGAAAATAAATAGCAATGAGACAAATAAAAAGAAATGATCAACAAATAAAAAAAAACCAAAAGTACTTACGGTCTTTCAACCATAGGCTCCGTCTCTTTTTGTCGGGAAAAAAAATAAAAAAAAAATGAATTAATTCTCGAAAAAGTACTCACAGATGCTATAAAAAATACAAGAGAGTTAGTAAGATTATTTTCCGTACAGGCGTACAATGTAGTGATTGATATTGATTGATAGTTGCTTCAAACAACCATCTTTTCGGTTAAAAATGTTTTGATGGTGACACATTAAAAGTAGAATAGAGCCTCTTTTGAGATTTGATGATTCAAGAATTGAAACCGCGTTGTGTCCCAACTTTGGGTAGGTGTACTATCGACGAATTAAAAATTGTCGCGAGATTTTCACACATTTTCATTTATGGGTGTGAATGTGGGACTGATCTGCAACGGCTTTCCCGCCCCACCTGCACGGGCCTCTCATCTGCAATGTGTGAGAAGTATGAAGAGTGGCCGAACCAGAACCTTGAAGGCGAAACTTGTCTCGTGAAAATCTCGCGACAATCTTTGATTCGTCGATAGTACATTGTTGGAACCATCATAGTGGCGGCGCATGCAATCCGGCAACCGCTTTGGATATTGTTCATTTAAAGTCATGAAAAAGGTCGTATAGCTGAAGGTGCACAGTGCAATCCCACAAATCGATATTTTAAATGAGTTTAAATCAGAGATAACTCAGCTAAAGAGATATGGCAGAATGCTCAAAACTGTTAATCGACTCCTACGAAGTAGGCAAACTGGCATACGATCTGGTGGACCATTTTTGTAAACAATTCTGAAAGTAACCAAAGTGCGTTCGGCTGGCAGTAAATGACTTTTGACTAAAGTTTTAGTGGTTATTTTGGTGGTT
Source organism: Trialeurodes vaporariorum (assembly GCA_011764245.1). Lineage (NCBI taxonomy): Eukaryota > Metazoa > Arthropoda > Insecta > Hemiptera > Aleyrodidae > Trialeurodes > Trialeurodes vaporariorum. The sequence goes on from VMOF01000035.1 coordinate 35,430,741, forward strand.
AAATTTTTCCCTTGACATTTTCCATCTTATCAACGTGTTTGGAAAGCAAAAAATTCAGAAAAGTGTGCGCCTAGAATTTATTTCCACTAACAGCAACAATAGCAATGTTTACGAAAAATGGTCCACCAGGTGGTATGCCGTATTGTATCACGGCCTATTTGAAGGCGTTTTTTACGATTGTCCATTAACGGTTTTCTAACATGGCGGGGATAGGACTTGCCATATCTCTTTAGCTTAGTAATCTCTGGTTTAAATGGACGAAATGCAGCGGTACAAGATTGCACGAGCCGCCACTGGAAAACATTCGTGTTCATCATTCATCAGACGGAGTCCAGAGAAGAGAATCCGATGAAGTTTTATAGGAAATAGCGTAGATGGTCATTTCGATTGGATTAATTGCCACGAAGCCGTGCGTAAGATTTGGTCCCCATTCCAGAAATAAAAATAATAATGCGCGCCAATCGACAAATACTATTATTATCAAGTTATAAGGACAGTACAAACTCAGAACCATACTCTCTTTAAAAAGTTAATGTGAGTAATGAGTAATGGTTTCCTTCCGAAGAGCCAGTGGCGGCTCGTGCAATCTGACAACCGTGCACTTTTGCCATTAAACGTATGCAAAAAGATCGATACTAGGTGAGGCGCTGCGCCTCACCAAGTAATCGATTATTTTACGCAGTTTTAAATGGAGGAAATCCATTGTTGCCAGATTGCACGAGCCGCCGCTGCGAAGAGCCGCGATCCAATATAAGGTCAAAGCTTCTCGGTGAAACTACATTGAAGACACATTTTTTTTTGCTCCAGGTCAAAAATTGAAAAAGCTAAATACTGTTTTGGTGGCGAGTGGGAAATTTAAAATCCTCCGATTGGCTTAGATACTTTTTAAGAAACCGATTTTTGATTGGTCCATTTCGAATTTCCCGCTTCTCCTTAAAACAACTTTATACTTTTATCTAAAGCAGCAAGCTAATATAGGTATAACCAGCGTAAAGTCGACGTGGATGATACAAGGCTAAAGGCTAATAAATGGCAATAATGACAGGCTCACATTAATCAGGGTTGTGCGGTATTGATCTTGGCATTTTTCAAGCTTTGGTTAACATTCGTGGTAAAATTGTCACGAGCTTTCATAAGCTGGCTGTCAGCTGAATAGTGAATACTATTGTACGATGCCATTAAAAATTATTGCAGCTTTCCAGTATCATAGTACCTTTAGGCTACTTTTGGTTACACAACATCTAAAAATAAGCTAGTTTGATATTTTTGTAACTAGAAGGTAGCAAGAAGCAGGCATGCTATGAATGAATTACTTTGACGGTTTCACAATAGTTAGTTGGTATCTGGCTTCCGTTATCCGTGATAGTTTTACCCATATTATCACTTTTCCAGAGGTTGTAATCACGAATACATAGTGAAAACATACTTTCATGCCGCAAAACCCTTAGCGAAGTACGTTACAAATAATTATGATGGCTGGCGGCACTGGCCGTCAAGAGTCATCCGTGTCGACAAGTAGCAAAGATTACGTATACATACAGATATGGCATTAGCCCGAATTTTGTTAAGTTGACTCCGGCCCTGATACAACCGGGCATACAGAGGGGATCATAAAGATTACAGAGAAAAGATTACATTTTCCATGTTTGTCTGTTACAAAACTGTTCCGTGTTCCACGTTCCACTGTTCACGTTCCATGTTTGTTCTAGTTCCGCAAACAAACACAGGAAAAGTGGGAAACGTAATCTTTTCGAACCAGAATTCTGTAATCTTTATGATCCCCTCTGTATGCCCGGTTGTACCACGGCCGGCGTTTTATCCATTTTTCACTTAACACGGGCGAGATGGCTAATGCCATATCTGTATGTATAAGTAATCTTTGACAAGTAGCTAACAGTTCCTACACGACCATGTTGTTTTTGCCTACTACAAAAAATGAAGGAGTTTTGTGAAACAAGGCGCCGCTTCCATTAGGAACGCTCGCGCGGCGAGGGAGAGAGATGTTCAATTATTTTTTCCCCTTTTATACAGCTTCTTCTTTTTTTTTTTTTTTTTTTTTTTTTTTTTTTTTTTTTTTTTTTTTTTTCTCTCTTCTTTTTCAAAATTCCCGTCCTTTTCTCTTCGTTCTCCCCTGATCCTTCCATGTGCAGGACCTTAAATGTTGCAACCCGGGATTATTAGTTCCGCTACCACACACCGCGGTCGTCAATTTTAATTTCGCCTAACTCGGGCACTTTGCCTCATAAACCAAAGGATTCGTAATATCAGTTTAATGCTGCTGATCCAATGCATTCCAGGAAGATTCCCCTCAATCTCCGCAAATCCCTGACGGAGATTATTAGGAATCCTTCAAAAGCTCTTGAATTTTATTTTTCCCCTCCTCAATTTCATAATGCACAGTAATGCGGATATTAATATTGGAGTATCACTCGCATGTCACCGCTAGAAGAGAATAATGGCATTTTCCAATTCATGAGAAATTTCACCTGAACGTTGACAGGAGGGATTCATTTATTATAAAGACTTCGGCCTCCTCCGATCTCCTCAGTCTTTTCAATTTTATTTGGCAGATGGTTTTACTGTGTAATTTGTTGTTTGAGCTCTAAGTTAAGCCGGAAATATGTCATTACATTGGACAAGGTAAATAAACTTCAGGTTCCCTTTTTACTGTGCGCTAGCTCAAAGATTTTTTATACAAGCATAGAAGGTATAGAAGCTATATTGCCCGCATTAAGTGGAAAATTGTTAAAAAGCTGTCGTGATACAAAGCTTTGCAAACAGCGAGAGGATAAAGAAAAAAATAAAAATAAAAAAAAAAAAATTAAACATGAAATATTTGCCTGAACATTCAGCCGTGACCACACATGCTTAGCAGTTGCAACACGCCAGTTTCCTAATTAAGACATAAAATATTTAACAAATTAATTTGTACTGAGAAAGCTACTATACTCATTAGGGGAAAGACTCAAAGCGTTTGATTCAAGTCATACTCATATATGAGTATGACTTGAATCAAACGCTTTGAATCTTTCCCCTGATGACTCACCGTCACCGTCAGGCCGTCGCACATGGCTCGAAATATGAATTTTTCTGGACTGGAAAAGTTGTTGTTTTTACGGTTAAAAACATTTTACACACGTGCATATTTTCTTGCTAAAACTATATTTTTGACGCATTTTAAGCTCTAACACGAATGTTTTTTCGCACTTAGGAGCTATCTATCTTTCTTTATTTAGTGTTCATAATCTGATGCCCCCCCCCCCCCCCGGTAAAACTATGCTGGGGAAAGTTCATGTTTTGATCCACTGTGCGTCGTCGCAAGAGCACACTGTTGCCAGTTGGGGTGAATAAGCCGTAGGTTTAACATTGATTTAAATGGGGACGATACGGCTTTTTACCCTCGATCTGGCATCACTGCGCAAGAGTGCTCGCAGCTCAGTGTACTCGCAAGCGCACAATACTGAACACTGAAAGAACTGTGCTCCGGTAGTACACCTATTGCTCCGGTAGAGCCGAAGCACGTGCTGATTCAGATAGCTTCGCGGAGCAAAGCTCGGTAGTACATAAGCACGTGCTTCGGGAATGTATATAAAGAAGAGTGAAAAAAGAGCGTGCCGCTACCCAGGATCGAACCGGGGATGTATCATTCCGGGGTCCAGTGCGTTACCACCGCGGTGCTCAGTGCTTGTGGAATACGAGGCCTGATTGCTGCGTATATAAGGGTAGCGCTCCGAGGCGCACACCCTTTACGACGCGCTTAGTTAAGTGAGCAAACTCTGTGAATATGCTCCTAAATTGTAACGTAGCGTTCTTCCAGAGATCGCCGATGACAAATTCTCAGAGTGAATTGATTTCAAGAGTGAACCCATTCTACTCTGATACTTAACAGAGAAAAGATGGCGACAGATCCTGCTAATTGTATGTCATTGCACGTGCTGCCCGCCTACATCCTACATCGCAATGCCGAAGCAAGAGGTTCGGGACTACCAGAGCATGTGGCTCGCTACTACCGACGGAAAGCCCGCTAGTCACAGAACTTTGCTTCGGATATGCCTCCTTCAGCTTCCCGAAGCATGTATTCGGTAGAGCCAGAACTTTTTTTTTTCAGTGAATGTAAGGCAACCAGAGCTGCCGTTTTGCGTAGAATAAATGACATTTTTCAATTCACCGATGATTCCACCGGTTGAGAAAAGTTTACACAGATCAGATCAGTGTGTGACTGTTTGCACGAAAATACTCGCATCTGTAATCTCATCAAACGGTAGATTCACCGATGACTTTAAAAAAAAAAAAAAAAAAAAAAAAAAAAAAAACTTGCTGATATATTTTAACAAATTAACGGCGCGTTCCCACCGATTGAGAAAATATTACGGCTGCGAGTATTTTCTTGCGTTACGGCCATACACAGAACTGAGTTTTGTCATTTTTTCTTAACCGGTGGAATCATCCAGTGAATTAAAAAATGACATTAATTCTATGTAAAACGGCAGCTATGAAGGCGACCGACAGTGTGACGGTAAGATATGCAGGTTGAGTCTCAAGTAACCTATACGTGAAAAGCTGACATTTATTATTGTTAGAACACCTGCTCTTTCTATCGAGAATGACCGACTCCCTTGTCAAAGTACGGACCCCGTTGCGTCGCGTCGCATCGCCGTATTGCGTCGGTTTCATCATCTCTTTAATATTACCCCGTAAGCATTTACTTTTACATCTATATAGCTATAGTAGACTGTTTTAGTGAGAAGCCGAAAATTCAAAAATGACCGATCAGACGTCAGTTTTACGTTAAAAAAAAAAAAAAAAAAAAAAAAAAAAAAATCATCTGATGTAAACCTATAAGATTCTTGGATTCTAAATCCCTCCCTCGTCATCTAAACAGTCTCCGCTTACTTTCTATTCTTCGATCCTTATTCATTTATTCCTTTTATTATTATTCCTTTCTAAATCTATTAATGCGCATTAAATGGGTAAAATTTCTGACAGTTTGAAAATGAACGAGGCAAAATTTTTCATTTCATCATTTTATCCTTATTAAATTACATCTCCTTCGAAAACGAATAATAGACCATTCTTCAACTTTTTTTTTTTTCATTTCACCGGTAAAATTGTTATTTTAAATAAAAAACTGTCAGGTGTTAAACTCAGCTTTTATTTCTCGTGCGATATAATTAATGAGACACCTAGATTTATGCAAATGGAAACACAAAGTATATAAGAGACGTTGGTTAAAAAAAATTGATCTAGGATGACAAACAGACATTTAAATACTATAGACAGATGCCTATGATGACTGTGTTATTTATAGTTAGGAGACCCGCCCAATGCTGAAGGCATAGGTACAGCAACCTGCTACAGGGGTTATGCAAAACGCAAACTTTGGTGCCTCCAAAATATTCCGACGTATGTTCCTTGTTTCGTAACCGCTGCTCTTGGCTGCTGGCTCAACGAAACAACATAGCCTCCAAAGTAGTGGAGTCTATCAAATTGCAAAGAATCGATTTTAGTTCTTTATCAATTTGAACCTACGGAAAAAATCGATCTTGAGGAGACTGATCGATCATTTTGCATTGGTTAAATGCGGAAGGAAGCCTAGTGACGACTGATGTGTAGTTCATCAATACAGGAGGATTCCATTCGCCCAAACTATTCGACCAGCTATTAAATTAATAAAGTAATTAATGAATGAGATCGCAGCATCTAAAGCCGAGTACTACGCGATTCGGTTCATTAATTACGAGACGATTATGCAAAAATGATACAGGTCTGACGACAGAGAGTATGACGAAAAGATTACGCGGAAAGTTGTGAGTTGTCGATTTTTGGTGCCAGCGCACTGAGTCCAAGGTCAAGAAAATGTGGATTAGTTTGAACTTTCGAATTGAAGGCGACGGAGAGGGGGGATATTCAGATATTGATAAACGCGGTTTTCAATCAGGCAGCGTTGACTTTACTGTCAGGCGTTGCAAAATTACGGATGAAAAGATTAACTTTTTTTCTCTTTTTTTTTGAGTGATTTACGCATACATTGAATAAACAAGCAATTTTCCTATAATCTGGCAACGTTGACAAAACGGCTGATACGGAGGGACGCTTTAGTCTTGCAAATTCAACGGTTCTCTGCTGCCTTAGCCTGATGTTGACCGGCGAACACATTCCTCTTCCCAAGAGTCCCTAAGTGTAGAAAGGTAAGATAAGTGAAACCATGAGTGCCACCATTGGATGCGTTTTTGCACATTTGTTTACATTCTGATGGCCGCTGTTGTGTTTTGATTCAATGCCAAGATTACATTGCCGTAGAGTTCCTGACGGCGTAATCTTTCACTGCCGTTGCTGCTCGGCATTTTATGTCCGCTTTTAAAATTTATTTTTGGCATTATACCTTTGGGTTAGTGGGACACGCGTTTTCCCACTTAATTTATTTAACATGGGATTTCATGGAATTTGAAGGGAGATTTTGCAAAAAGTTGAGTGACCCATCAAAATTCTCAGAAAATTGTCTTCTTTTGAAAGGTTTAATCAAATCTTAAAAAAACACAAATCTTAAAATACGCATATGGAAAGATTATAAACATTTGTGAGGTGCATCATTATTAAAATTAACAGATTAATCAACAGTTAACTCTTTCGTCCGTAAAACACTGTAGAACCTCTTTGTTAGTAAACAAATATGCAAAAACGCATCCAAAAGCGGCGCCCTTTTAGAGCCTAAAACACGTTAACCAATCAGAAGTTGACAAACTTCTTGTCTTACCTCGCTAGACATAGGGCCTCAAATCTTCACCTCCCGCCTATCTGAAGTGTGCTTACTGAACGCCATTATTTAACACCACTCACCAGGCAAAATCAGAGAGGTGCTGATTGTTCAGTTGTTGAATCCACGAAATTACAGCGTGCCTCTAGTCAGCTCAATGTACTCATTGTGTACTATTTAGTCTCTACTTGTCTTTCAACAACACTATGGCGATTTATCATTATCACACAATGTTTTGGTGTGTTGATGTGAAAGACGTCAGTTTACTAAATTGAGAATTGGTCCATTAGTTCGGATTTCCATTTTGCTTAAATCAGTAAACACTTTTGGCCAACAATAAATTAGCTTGGGTAAGAATTAGATAGAATATAAAATGCAGCCAAATTTCGATTGGCTGAAAGTCATGGGAAACATAATAAGACACTGTGTAAAAGCTACTCTATCATGAGCAAAGTATTCATCAATGATCTTAGGGAATCAATTTGCATCATTAAGCCATTAACGCTTTGTAAAATTGTAGAAATATAAAAAAAAAAAAAAAAAAAAAAAACGGAATTTTTGGTTTCATGGTATTATTTTTCTTTAAAAAATCGGTTGCTCGGGGGTTTCGATCTTTCAAAAATAGAAGCTACTCAATTGATTGTTTATAAAATCAGTTGAACGTTGAACTCCTAAGCAATCAATCTTTGCGTCGATTTAAAAAGGAGGAAAACAGTGGTGGTTGGTACAATTTGGAAACAACATTGTTTTGCCATTTGAACCTATGCAAAAGCATCGATTTCTCAGATATTCAATGAACCCCCTGAAGATCAATTACGCAGGTTTAAACGGAGAGAATCCGTTGTTGCCATAATATCACTCGAGCCAGCTCTGAAAGAAAACAATAACCGATTGTTGACGAGCCGCCACTGGAGCTGTATCAACGAAATGATAAATGATAAATGTACAATGAACTCGCTTCAGTTCCCTTTCCATACGGTAACAGAATAAATTCGTCGCTGCACGTGACGTAAGGAGGTCAACACAAAATAGAGGAATTGGAATAAAAGGCGGTTATTGGAAGAAGATAATAGGTATATACGTATACACAACTGTTCATACTCAATTTCGGTTGCGCAATTTTGGCTTTGAACTTGGCACGGACTCGGATAAAACCCCTTTAATGGGCCACGTGAGGATTAAAACGTGAGGTCAGGTTTCTTATCCCGTTTTCTTGTTTCTCTCTTCGAAGCTTTTGTCTGTATGAAAGAGGCGCCTCTCGATAAATCTCTAAAGCAGACACGAGACTGCCAGATGACCTTTTTTTCCGGCTTCTTTTTCAGTATTTGCAAGTCGGTCCAAAACTTGTCTTTATTTACAGAGCAATTGTATTTTACAATTTGGCGGCTGATGGAAATAACAATTGCAAACAAACAGGTCATATAGCTCTTGTAATTATAGGCAAAGACGGATCTATGAAGAAGCAGGGGTGCTCTCACTCATGTTCTACGACATTTTAAACATACTTAATGAAGGTGATTTTCAATATTACTTGCAAGTAGCAAAATTAACAACACTATCAGACCGAGAATCATAGGGGCATAGGCGGCTTTTGGGGCCAAAGTTGCGGATGGGGGGGGGGATGAGAGCAATGGACTTTTTTCTTCCAGTTCTTTTGCTTTCAGTCAGTTTAGTGTGTGCATTCAGGAGTGCGCGAGTTTAAAATCGGTATTCGTATCAGCAGTCCGGTAAAAGGTATAATTGATTACTTCCGACAAAATAAAACAACAAAAAAACAATTCATGCCACTTCCTCAGATTATTGGGGGATTTCAGCCACCCTCCCCCCAAAAGCCGTCTTCGCCTATAGTAAATGCAACTTCATAGTGATTTCCTTCTCAAACAAACTATACAGTGATAGTCTATGGAACATATAATTTAGGCCTTATCCAAAAAAAAAACAAGTTGGAACTTGCAACACTGGAACAGTGTTAGCAAAGAGAGCATGAGTGTCGGCCGTAAATCATTGTAAGTGTGGAGTTCCATATTGATAGTACAAAACTGCGACAAATTCAATCGCAACGCTGCATTTGTGTTTGTATAACAGTGATCGCTGTAAAAATAACTTGATAGGTCAAAGTGGGAATGAAAATTTACTTATAGCGTGTTGAAACAGTTGTTCACGAGGCGAGGTGAATACTGTGGTTTTGAAAATCGATTTCGATAGTGATAGTTCCTTTAAAATCGGATGACGCAATACCAATCCTAGCAAGCCGCAAAGTCTAGTTTAGTTATTTGGGACTTTTTTAGATTTCTCTCGCCTAAACCCAAAAGTCATCAGGAAGGAAATTCTTAATACCAATCCTAGCAAGCCGGAAAGTCTAGTCTAGTTATTTGGGACTTCTATAGAATTTTCCTCGCTTGAACCAAAGTCATCACGATGGAAATTCTTCGTCTTTATGGTTTCAGCTCTTTTTGTCTCAGATTAAAAAATGAATGTTAATATTGATCAAATGTCATCCGACACTCATCAAGGCCCTTAAGGAACGTAATATGAACTTGAAAAAAGCTCATTCAATTTTTAAGGGAGCTTGAACGGTCCATGAGAGACGAAATTCGCGGATACAGAGTATCCACAGCTTATTTCAATGTTCGATCTGACAAGACCGTGCGCCTTTGAAAAATCGATATCTCGATAGTGAATCGATGTATTGCAATTCGGTTTGCACCGATCGAAAGCGCTTGCTTTTGACTGACAACCTCGAAAATTTCAGATCCATCCGAGTTTATTTAATGACCTTACAGGACCTCTCGCGGCCGCAGTTAGACATTTCTTGTCAGAGTTACGCTGAAACGGGGAGTAGTTCCCCCCCTAAGATGATATTTTTTGGCTCGAAACTGCATTGGGCCCTCTCGGGACATCATTGGGACCCGAAAAAAAGCGGAACCGATATAATACGGCTCACGACTGGTTCGTGAGAGACGAAATTCGCCTTTTTCCAGCCTCCAGCGCCCCTCTAAGGTCGATCTGACAAGACCGCGCGCCTTTGAAAAATCGATATCTCGAGAACGAATCGATGGATTGCGCACTGCGGTTTGGATTGGGCGGTAGCTTCAGCTTTTAGATAATTCTTGAAAAAAATTCAGATCCATCCAAGTTTTAAACGGATCTTATGGGACCTCCCGCGGCCGCAGTGAGACATTGTACGTGAGACTTACGCTGGAGTTGGGGCCACGCCCCCCCCCCCCCCCCCGATATAGACTTTATCGGTCCGACATTTGTCAGGGCCCTTAATGAACTTCATGTGAACTCAAAAAACTCACATATGACTTCTCACGGCGCATGCTAGGTCCATGAGAGTCGAAATTCGCGGATTTTAGAGAATCTTAGATTTCTGACCCTATACCGCGCGCCTTTGAAAAATCGATATCTCGAGAGTAAATCGATGTATCGCAATCCGGTTTGGACCGATCAAAAGAGTAAGCTTACCGGTACTCGCCGTTAAAATTTTGGATCCATCTGATTTCATTTTGAGACCTTACTTGAGTTACTTGGACCCCAGTTGGAATTATTTTTTCGGAGTTACGCTGGCAAGGGGGTCGCTCCCTCTCTTGGAAAACTGTGGAGGGGGCCCTTTGCTGGGGCATACATTCTATTTTTCATTTTTTTTTTTTTTTTTTTTTTTTTTTTTAATTTTATATTTGTGTCTAATCTAAGTTGGGGGAGGAGGAGGAGAGTACCTGCAAGTCAACCGGCAATTTACTTCTGATAGTGGCTGCGGGTCGAGGGTGCGGATTGCGGACTTTTAACTTGTTGTGGGGTTTACAGGGTGGCCGTGTCTAAACTTATGAGAAAAGAAGGCAACCACAGACCGGAAGAACGTTCAATTTCTGGTTCAGAGACCATGGACAAAGACATGGGCACCCGCAAAACAATTGCCCGGAGGGGCAACTTTTTGAATGTCAATGGAAGGTCTAGGGGACTTCACTTAGAGACGGGCAAGTCTAGAGAACCCCCCCCCCCCACTTCCGCCCAAAAAAGAAAATAAATCAATTATCCTTCCAAATGGTAGAAATTGTAAGTGATTGTAGCATGTAGTTGTATCAAAAGTAATTCTATTTTTGAAGTGTTTGATATTATGAATAAAGTGACAGCATCAGATGATAGAAATAGTAAAAAGCTAAGTACAACTATTCCTTCTTTATTTTCATTGTCCTGATGAATTCTAAGAGTTAACCTATTTAAATTAACAAAACCAAACTCTTGCCTATACATTCTCTAATCATGTAATTATCGACCAGAGGATTCTGAATTTTCAAGGAAGTTCGCAAAATTCTCGTTGCCAACGGTAGTTGCCAATGTAGACACGTTCATACTAGTAGATTTTAAAACTTCTTTCGGCGAGGGAGATGACGAATGGGAAGGATGATGTCGTCTGAATCAGGAGGGGGTGGGGTAAAAATCAGGGGGAGGTCTAGATCTGGGGGGGGGAGAGGAATCCTGAAACTGGGGGGCGAGCTGTATAGTGGCAAGGGGTGGTTGGGCACCACTGCTTGGGGGGGCTACTTCCCGCCCTGCCCCCCTAAATTACGCCCCCTATTAAAATTGTAAAGTAAACTAAGAATAAAGTTTGTTAACTCTTACTCCTTTCGTTATTATTTGATCTTCGAATGTTCCGATTCTTTTTTATTGTAAAGTTTTGATTTTTCTGAATTAGGGGGGGGGCGCCGCGCCGCCCCTCGGGAGCGCCCATTGACAGATAAGGGAGAAAGGTAAGTGTGGGAAAGCGCACGGGAATCCGGCGTAGTGTGCCGCAAAAATTACTACCAATGGCGGATCCAGAAAATTCTTTTAGGGGGGGGGGGGGGGCTTCACGCCTATGAATTTTCAAATTTGCAGAGAGGAATTTATGGGATTTTTTCTGTTGAAAAAAGGCAAAGGCTACCGTGAGTTGGGGGGGGGGGCGTGCCTTTCCCGAATCCGCCGCTGATTACCATGTAACACTGGGCCACGATGACCGATGTCGCATAAAACCAGGTAGAAGACCCGTGGCGGGCGTGGCATCCGTGATGGCTGTGAAATTGGGATGAAGTAGATGGACACACATCATTCATGCAATCTGCACAACGCGGCAAGCAACTGTTGTAGGCATAGGTGCAGTAGTTCGTGGGGAGGGCAAAGGGGACGGGAGGTCGTCGCAAAACCATGGACGAAGATATAACTAAGGACTGCCGACTGTTGTTAGTCCTGTTTTGCTCTCGACCCCAGCGCTCCAAGCAGCGGTCAGCTGAACTACTCTTTCAAGTGAGCGATCCTGGCGATGTGTCCATGCTCACATGCTGTGCTACTGCTAAAACCGTTGTTGGAGTTGGTCTGTTATGGCATGGCTGTCAACTGCTGTCGGCGACCCAAGAGGATCAGATAACTCAGTATCTCAATGGAAGATCGAAAGCAAGGGAAATTCAGAATCAACTTTGGACAAGGTAACAGAAATCATCAGCAAATTAAAAGAGTCGCCTGATCTCTACTAATAAAACAAATGTCTATGTACTCTTTCTTGTTTGATTCCGTTTTGAGGTTAACTGTGATGTATAGTATTTCAGTCCTTGATTAATCATTTTCGACAATTCAGGAATCTTTCAAGAAATACTCCAGACGTTTGCTTTTTAGCGGATTTTGCTTCCTTTTAATTCGCTGATCATTTGTTCCCTTCGTTCAATCGTGATTCAAATTACCTACACGGTATACATTTGCGGGAAGGCATGGGAGAAAGGGAGCCGGAGCGGCCACCGCTGCAGCGGTTCGCTTTTAGTTGACCCTTATTGCTGCTTGGAGCGCTGCGGTCGCGCTCGAAAACCCGCTAACAGGTTTTAACACGGGCGGAGATAGGGAGTCGGCAGTCCTTAGTTATATCTTCGTCCATGGCTCGGAATGGTCTTAAAATTTTCCTTAGGATTTGATCTAGAACGCAACGTTCTTACATTTTCGAAAAGTTAACTCTAGCTCTCGCAATTAACGATTAAAGGCGGAAAAAGCATGGTTTCTGGACCGCGGAACAGTGACGTTATCTAGCGGATGAGAATCTTACTACAGGTCGCTGAGGATTCACCTTAAAACGCAACGCCGATCGCGTTCCCCAAACGAACTCTTTTAGCGGACCGAAACATCAACAATAACAGGATTGGAAATTTGAAATCATCTAAATGCATTTTAAATCGCAGAATACACGAAACATGGACACAATCCTCTGATAAAAAACCCCAATATCTCATACAGAAGATTTCGTTGAAGTCTGATCCAAATTAGTAACGTAATTACATTCCCAAAAATGCTTAACCTCAATCTTGGCCAAAGACTCCCGCCACAAAGAAAAAGCGACAAATTGGGAGGACACCGGATTGGCGGAATCACATGGGTCAATCGGTCCTCGAGGACCCGTTCTCGATACTGAAACCAAGCGATCCCCCGAGCGGACCCCCGAACCATGCCGTTCCTATAAGAAAAGCATTATTGACCTTGTAGAAACGATTTCAATAGAGCATGACACTCATGCTCTAAAAAGATCTCGCAAAACAAGAAGTGCGTTTTTGACAAGGAATAAGCTTTATAAAGTTAAATTACAAAGCCATCAGAAAAGCACATTTCACATCATACTATCGTCATAAGCGCCTCTCTACCAAATTCGCTCTAAAAATGGAGTCATGGACTCGCAGATTTTCCGTTCTGCGAATTTTTCGTATACTTTTTTTTAAATTCATCGATAATTTGATTCCACCGGGAGACAAAAAAATTGCAGAATAGTCCAGGTCAGCAGTGTGACTATTACCCACAAAAATACACTGATAAGTAATGCTTTCACTCACCGATGAAAACACCTGCGTTGACTCTGACATTTGACGGAATTTCGCTATTCATCAACAATGATTCCAAGGGTTGAAAAAAATATCATAGAGGTATTTTCGTGCGGTATGTATGGTCATACTGCTGAGCTGGTCTCTGTGACATTTTTGCCAATCAGTGGAGTCATCGGTGAATTAAAGGATTTTACCAAATTCTTTCAGCGCCGACTTTCATCAGTCAACTCACCGCGCGCTCATTTAAATCAAGCGAGTAGATAAATATTCCTGCTCCACTGTACTTGTTTTTGCCTACACCGTCAATTGAAGGCACTCAACGAGGCATTTTGATGGAGTGTTCACTACTCAACGTTATTTTATTTTTATTTTTTGAGCGATGAATTAAATTCACGCGAAACAGAGGTTAACAGGAACGAATAAGCTCGGGCTTTGTGCTTAACCCTTTCCAGCAAGGTGGTACAACATGTGTACCACTTTCTGTAACATGGGTTTCAATGGAATTTAAATGGATATTTTGCAAAAACATGTGTGACCCATCAAAAGTCTTAGAAAATCGTCCTCTGTTGAACGGTCGAAAAAAATCTAAAAAAAAGTCAAAATCCATAATGCGTGCTGGAAAGGGTTGGGTTAAGATCCGCCAAACGGCAGCCCTTTAGTTGACTGTATTATGACTCCTTCCAACCGTCAAGTTTTTAAAGGACTCTTTTCGACATGGGTGGACCGTCGACCCAAGGATTAGTCTTTCTCTCTCTCCGCTGATTAGAATGTATGTGTTAGAAAATTGAGGATGGGGGTTAAAGTTACACGATGGTTCCTTCTTCTATCCTTTTTCACACATGTGTTCAAATGACCGAAGAAAGAGAAAGACGAATTCCTGGATCCACCAAGGCTGTCGTTTTGCGGATCTTCGATGGCATTCTACAATCATTCTACAATCCATTAGTGATTTAACCGGCAGAAGGAAAATACTGATTTGAGTATTTTTATAAGCCACCAGGGAATCAAATAATTTTAGGTCCCGAGCGTAACTTGCGCACGGTCACGTGACGTGCGTAGGCTCTGTGATTGGTCGAAATCACACGCAATTTAACGTGCGCGCTCTGCCGATGCCGGGACTACACATTTTATGCTCCCTGTTGCTCTTAACTAATATTTGTAAGCTTTGCGTCAACTGGTGAATCACCGATGAATTCTAGAATATCATTGAAGATCCGCAAAACAGCAGCCCTGGGATGCACCCAGAGTTGGGCAACCGAATAATCCGAAATAATGAAATGACTTCGGCAACACTGAAAACTGGGTTTGCTACCTGAGTAAGTTGAGGAAAGGGAAACACACGGAAGGTATAGGTCAATTGTAGAATTATTCGTCGAATAATTCGATTGACTCGGCGTTGCCGGACACACAGAATAATTTCCGAATAATTTTTTGCCCAACTATGGATGCACCTACGCTTTTCGAGCAGGGATTTTAAACGCAAATAATACATATGGCATCAGAGTGGAAAGGGAGTTTCGGACTCCATCAGCCACAGAGGAATGGGTTCGAACCAACGTAAGTATTAGGATTGCAACTCAGGGTGATGGCTCAATCGACGCCGGATTTGCAACCTAATTATCACTCACTCAACGAGAGACTTCTTACAATTAGTTCTGTTCTGAAGGGATACCGATACTGAGTTAACCGCGTCTATACCCCCCCCCATCTTCCCTCCCCGGCTCTGACCTCCCATCCAACACTCACCGCCTTCCTATTGTTATTGTTTATTGTCAGTGGTTGTTCAGATATGCGAACCGCACTCTCTGAATGTCTGAGCCTGCATTTGAAACGTAATCAATACCTGCCTCCAGCCAACCTCATCCCCCTTTCCTTCGTCGTATTAAAAATTGAGTTAACAAGAACCAATCCCTCTCAATACTCCCCCCCCCCTCTCAACAATTTCCTAATGCTTTACGCGTCCTGGAGAGCTAGAGCATGTGCGCAGTACAACGATTTTCACGGAGACCCTTGCTTCTAAACTAATTTGGAAGTTGTTTGCGCCTAATCAGAGACTGAATAAACAAGAGCTGCTAAAAACTTAATTTTTTTTTTTTTTAAAAAAGCAGCAACAACAACATATTATTGCGAAGAGAATAAAATAATTAATCTGTGTACGCAACATAACACAATTCTTTTTAAAAAAAACTGGGGGGGGGAGAGGGGGTGGTTGTTGATGGAGAAGCAAATTGAGGAGCTCCTTGAAAATTCCATGGACGAAAAACATTTTTTTTTTTAAAAACCACTTATTGAATCTCGAAATATTAAGCGTGCCGTATATATACGGTACGCTTCTTGTTTTCATTTTCATATCTAATATATAGGTTCAATGCCTTGCTTATGGCAAAACCTTTGGCGGGAAGGTTTGAAAAATTAAAAACGTATTTTCTTAAAACTGGTTTCATTAATCGTTAAGTTATTGCTGCAATCCAGGAGGTCTCGGCGTCTATTTTCTTAAAATTGTAAAAGTTTTGGTATTCCTGTTAGTTTCAAAAAGTTATTAAGCGTCAAAGTCGAATTCCTTTGAACGAGAATTCCATACAGGTCCAGCAACCTAAGTCATTTGTGCCAACCTATGAGTCAAAATTCCAAGGCAGGAGGGGGGTGGAAACATCTCCCGCAGGAACCCTCTTTGCCCCTCGCCTTTGGGCTCCATCAGTCACAAGATTTCTTCACGGTGCATTAAGCGGTCGGGCCTCGGAAGGTCTGAAGACTCATAAACGTGTCAAAATCTGTTTGACGAGGGTTTCGAAAAGAAGTGACGGCGAGGTATTGATGAAGAGCGGGAGGGGTATAGAAAAGAGAGGGACTCATTCATACCCTAAAGATACCTGTTCAGTGATGACGTCACGATCAGAATTGGTTCCAAACAAATGCTCTATCTCGCTCACTCTCGTTGATTTACACAAATGCTCTATCTCGCTCACTCTCGTTGATTTACCTATAAGAAATCAGATCCAAATTTTCGAACGCAAATTCATGATAGTTAAAGAACAGTTTTCTCAAATTTTATTGCACCATTAGATTCCACGTATCTTAAAGTATCTTTTTACTCTAACATAATTCCTAAAAGATCACAAGAGAATTTGCAATCACAGTTATACCGAAAGATGTTCTACGTTTTGTCCTCGTCTTACTCACGGTCTCTTATGAGAGTATCACCGCCATGACACTCAATCATTCTAACTTCTCTTCGTATCGAAGCTATTGTTCGAGGTATAACACATGTCGTGATGGTGCTGATAAGCCTATATCCTAGAATTTTGTGCTCATAAGAAACTGTGAGTGTGACAAGGACAAAACATAGGATTTTCTTCGATATAACTGTGATTGTGCATTGATGCGTGATGTTTCAAAAAGTTTGTGGTAGCGGGCTCATATTTTATCACTGAGAAAAAAGTGGCTGTTAAAACTGTAAGAATAGAACCATAGACGATTTCGCCTTATTTCAATCATGAGACCTATCGTTGCTATAGTCAGCGCGCTTGAATCTACACGAATTCCGATTGTCTCTATGGAATTTCGATTATTTCTATGGGAAAAAAAGCGCGGGAATATACATATATCCTATCGGAAAAATTTATTGAAACAATCGGAAATTTTTATAAGGGACGTGGAACCCAATGGTGTGATAAACACAACTGGTGCAAAGAACATGTTGTTTACTAGCACTTGTATTTGAAAATTTGGATCGTGTTTCATATGGGAAAACCCACGAGAGCGCGAGTGAGGCGGAGCCTTTTTTTGGAACCAATATTTTTCATGACGTCACACTAAACAGGTCTTGGTCATTGGAAACATTTGAAATTCTGGGGGATCGGCAAATTGAAAACCCCTTAATGAGCGTCCATGCAATCAAGGGATTTTTGAGGAAATTTTGGGCGTTTTGTTGAAAAAAAAGGGTTTTTTAAAAACCAGAACAAAGGGAGGGGGTAAAATTCGCATTAATAGCTCTAAAAAGTGAGAAGGGCTGTCACGTGTCTTCCACCCCTGGACAGCCTCCTCGCTGCGGCTATGGAATTGACTCTGGAATAACTTATTTATCTATCCTAAAAAGTTTCTCGCGTGTACAGTATTTTTTACTGGAAGCTTCTTCAAATTTTTTGAAATTATAGGTCCATATGGAACTTTGCTTTTCCAACACGAAAAATGATATCGACCGACGGCAACAGAAAAAAAAAATAATATTACAATGCGTTATAATGAATAATGGCTTAGTTTTAACTGTAAACTTTCGATACTTTTCAACAAAATAAATGGGGGAGGGGGAGTTAAAATCCACAAAGTCTTAAACCTCCACACCTACTAATCTATACCCCTAGAATGCTTGACGTGTAAAGGGCTCCTGAAATGGTTAGTTCTGTATATTAAAGGATTATTTTTTCATTAATTCGGAAGTGTTCCATTTATGTATATTACATATCTACATCGTGACAATTGCAATAAGTGCTGACAGCACCTAAAGCGGAAAAAAAGAAGAAAATTCATCATTTAGAATCACGGCTTTTTCAAAAATGACACTTTTTGACTTCAAAGGAACGCAACCTCATTTTAGATCCCTGAACAAGCCGTTTAAAAGGTGGAGGGATTTAGAAATATCTATTGTCTATACTTTATGTGGGTAAAAAAGATCGAGCCTTATCAAATAATTTTCTCTTTTTAGCTTTCAATGGGTCTGTCGCAAACTTTTGCTACAGCGCTATAGAGTTTTGATTTTTATGTAAAATCGCCTGAAAATTACATTGGCGGCATCAAATACTCATAAAATCCATTAATAAACCCACAAAACGCATTATAAAGAAAGTCAAAATGGCAGTCGTAAAGCCGAACAATTTGTGCACGCGCATACGACGAACATCAAAGATAGGCGATCCATTTCCCCCTTTTTCGTTGAAAGGGGGGGGGGGGAAGAAAATATCTCTACAGTCAAACTGTGATTTTAAAAATTTGCATGGTCAAGATGTTGTGTTCTGTGAAGGGTGGCGGGGAGCAAAATATCAAGAATATAGGGTGTTGCAAAACTTAAGTGCCAAACTTATGGAGTGGTTTTTTGGGGTCAACATATATTTGTTACGGGCAGATCTAGTTTTCCGGGCGGATCTAGGTTTGCCCGGGCGAAATTAGGTCCGCCCGGGCAGACCTAGATGTGCTCGGGCAGAATTAGGTCCGCCCAATTTTAGCTGGGCCGATCTAGATCCGCCCGCGAAAACCTAGATATGCCCGTTTTATATGGGCACATCTAGGTGTGCCCAACCGTTTTGGATCTGGGCATATTTAGTTTCGATAGTTATTTTTCTGGACCGATAAAACAAAAACAAAAAATAAAACAAAAATTAAAAAAAAATTAAAAAACATAAATAAATAAAAAAAAATGAAAATAAATAAATAAATAAATAAATAAATAAATAAATAAATAAATAAATAAATAAATAAATAAAGAAAATAAGATAAAATAATAATAGCAGGGCTAGTTAGAGGCTCTTTACGCCCGAAACCAGTTCAAATCCTGCAAGGTTCAATTTACATCGCCTGCTAAAGTGCCGAATACTTCCATCTCGCTCCGGTCTCTCAGTCGCGCCGGTTCAAAATTTGGTGGGCAAGGATTTACCAAGTGTTCTTGCCGCGGACGGTGCAGTGACAACAAGTGTGCTTGTAAAGAGAAAGGAATCCAATGCAACTCCAAGTGTCACAATGCTAGCCCATGTTGCAACAAATGAAAAAGCAGGTTCGAAATTCTGGAAAAATTGTTGTAGGCGGTTTTTTCTTTTCTTTAATTGCATAATTGCAAAATTATTTTTGTTGTTTGTTTTTCTTTCATTGTTTTTTTTTCACTTTTTTTTTTGTTTTTTTTTTTTGTATTTTTTTGTTTTTTTTGTTTTTTTATGTGTTTTTTAATGTTTTTTGTTTTGTTTTGTTTTTGTTTGTTTTTGTTTGTTTTATTTTTTTTTTTGGTTTTTTTTTGCATTCATTTTTTTTGGGGCCCAAACCCAGTTCCGCCCGGGCGGAACTAGGCTGGCCCACTGTTTCCCGGGCAGATCTTAGATCGGCCCGGGCACACCTAAATCTGCCCGTTTTAAACGGGCGGATCTAAGTACGCCCGGGCCGATCTAAGATCTGCCCGGGCACATCTAGATCCGCCCACAAACCTAGATCTGCCCGTAACATATATAAGGCTTTATTTTCCTACATGAATATGCGCTGCAAATGTTTCTCTTCTGAGCTAGAGCCCTCCAAAGTTTTGAAAACGAAAAACAAACACAAAAAAACAACGCTTTTGACTCATCTCCTTATAGGTACATCTGATCTTTTATTTTTTTCATCATTTCTCACCAAATAAGCTCAATTGGACAGCACTTGTCACAAGAGAACTAAGTGACATTTTTGATAAAATTGAGTTATTGATTGATAGACCTTAGACCTAGCAATACTGAATCTCGAAGCAACAAGTGCTTCTTCTAATAACAACTATTTCCCGTCGAAATTCCAGGTAAAAGTGAGCTGGTGAGCCTCATTGAAGTCATTGTCCATATGATGAAATAAAATGAGAACTTGGTTCCTTTTCTTAAACCTTGATCCGAGTCACGTAAGGAACCAACTCCGACTTGGTTCCTTTTATAGAATTGGGAATGGACTTAAGTCCGGATTAACGGATTTTATAATATCAACAGTGTAAACCAACTCTGCCGTTTGGTTTCTCTTAGAGATTCGGTTTTCGTGATTATGCCAAACAAAAAGAAGAAAGGAACCAAGTTACTTTAAACGCTAAAAATTAAGTAGGTACCTTTCCTGCGTAGGAAATTCCACTTTTCCGGTGTTGAAATGCAAAACCATAACACGGTAGTTGAATGAAATCAAAACGTAAGTAATTCCTAGTTTTTTGTTTAAATGCTAGCTCTTCAACTTTGGACTCAATTTTCTCGAGATCAGTTCCATGTCACTTGGTTCCTCTTTGATGAATTATCATTGCTAGCAAAAGCATTAAAGCTGTTCAGACTGTAGTGGCACGCTTTTCCAACACCTGCGTGTTGGAATTTTCCCTGCTTGTTTTTTTTCCCCTTAAAAAAAAAAAAAAAAAAAAAAAAAAAAAAAAAAAAAAAACTGGTGGAAATCTTAAAGGGATCAGGTCGATGTGTCATTTTAAATAATCTGTAACTCGGTAAATTTTTTAAGTTATAGAGCTCGTTTTGGTCTTGTTTTATCGGTATTTATAAAGATATTGGCCCTATGCAAACCGCGTTTTGATATCTGACAACGTTCACTCGCCAAAGAAAAAACGTGCAGTATACTTTTGGGATAGCCTTTGTAGACACTATGACCCACAAAAAAGACTTGTGATCTGCAAAATTTCAGCCGCTGCAAACCGCGTTGACTTTAAAATTTGATGAAATGTTGATAATCTTCGACGATTCTATCGGTTTAAAAACTGTTACAGATGAGAGTATTTTGGTGTAATGTATGATTTGGACCATGCAATCTGTTCATCCATCGGTGGATTAAAAAAAGCTATACCGAAGATCCTCAATCTACTGAAGCCTCCTGAATTAAAGTGCGCACTTTTTTGGTTTATTTTTTTATTTTAATTTTTTTTTTACATATATTTACTTAGAAATGCGTGATGTGGAATACCGAACAAAAACGCCGTAACATTTACGTTAAGTAGGTACATTGTGCGATAACTTTACAGAGTTATAGACATCTTATCAGTTACTACGCAAAAATTGCATCACGTCAAAGTTATCATGCAATGCATCGATGCAATTTTAGTTTGCTCAACTTTCGCCAAAATCAAAAGCCATCATCAAGCAGTCGTGGCCGAGTGGTTAAGGCGTCTGACTAGAAATCAGATTCCCTCTGGGAGCGTAGGTTCGAATCCTACCGACTGCGAATGTTTTTTTTTTATGTAATGAGCCCTCTTTCTCGTTCCTGAAGATCAAATTTCTGTTACAAGAAGTATACGCCAGGAAAAATTGCCCGAATCGTTTTTGAGTTTCTTCAAAATTTATTATGACTCACTGTTTTTCCTCCTGGCATCTATGAACATCAAACATTTTGATCATTTCAGGCTCTCATTTATTTCAATGAATGCCTGAATTGAAAATTTCCCATCAGTGACTTTACAGTAAAAAAAAAAAATAAAAAAAAAAAAAAAAAAAAAAAAAAAAAAGTAATAAACAATTAAAATGGTTCACAGAGAGCAAATACAATTTTTTTTAATTCAATTTTTCAAATTAACAATCGAAATATGAGGAATAAGATGCCAATTGAGAGAGAGAGCGAATTAAAAAATATGTATAAGTCTATTCCTGTATTTTATTTGGCTTAATTTTGGACTTGTGCTGATGCAATAAAAGTTTTTACAACACCATGTAACATTGCCCCATACTACCGCCCACTCTTAGATTCTCCGATACCCGATGATTCATTGCACATCATTGCGTGGTCTTTGCATGTCACTGTTGGGGTAGTAATTTACATTACACGTAATCACAATTCTTTTTCCGTCAGCATGAAATGTCGAGGGTACATTCATTAATTCATACACAGCTATTTAAAGGAGAAAGGGCGTTTTAAAAGGGGAAAATTTCAGTATGAATTGGAGTCATTTTAAACAGGCACAGTGGTGGCTCTCAGTGGCGCGGCGCCGCGGCGTAGCGTAAAATTTTGGGACCGTTGTAATATGTCCATTTAAATCCATTCAAACGATCGAACTATTGAGTGTTCAGTGAACACCTTCGCAATCGATATTTTACATGGGTTTTAATGGACACATTTTACCGTTGCCAAATTGCACGCTACGCCACTGGTGGCTCTCGAGGGTGAAATTAAATCCGCGCTGATTTGCGTTAATTATTAAGATTGGAAATAGACCTTTTCTGTTGGAGTATGACACTTCGGCACTTATTGCAGAGAAAACAATTTTAGAATGTTGGCAGAACATGTTTGAGGTTGAATTTGTGAATGTCTATGATTAGATCTTCTACAGTAGTCAGTAAGTGCCCCCCCCCCCATTTCAAAGTTTTGAAGCTCTGATTAAATTCAATGCACTGATATAAATCAGTTAAAAGTTGACATTTGAAGATCACAGCGAGCGGAGGCTCATACTTCGTGATTCTGATAACACGCCGAACTTCTTCGTAAAATGTCACATATTCATCAAGCAGTCGTGGCCGAGTGGTTAAGGCGTCTGACTAGAAATCAGATTCCCTCTGGGAGCGTAGGTTCGAGTCCTACCGACTGCGATATATTTTTTTTAAACGAAGGTGACGAGCCTCCCACCCCCACCCCTTCTACGATTCACTGACCAAAAAAAGTGTTAATTGGATCTTTCGACACAAAATAGCAATCTATGAGATCTGTGTAGACTTTTGATTCACACTGAATGCGAGAGAAACAAAATCAGCATCTGCATGCATGGCAATTATGAACGATCGAATTGTAATCAGATAGAGTCGCTAATCGGGAGCATAAAAACCTGAAGGGAGTGGAGTCGTTCCTTTTGGAAGGGAAGAGTTCTAGAATTCATCGAACCGATGATGATCTGGTAAAACTATGAGATTATACATTGTAGTATAGTGAACGCAATTTTTAAAATTAATCGACGGATCATTCGCTGATACAACATGCCTTACCAACAAAAATGGAGATTTAGTACAATATACGTGCTTTCAAGGCAAAATTAAAATGCTCAACTGCGGTAACCCGGTCCCGGTGTACATGTACCGATTCTACCAGAGCTATACTCCAATGCAGCCAGTGTAAGTACACCGCGATCGGTTTAATTCGACAAAAGTTCCGGTTTGTTTGCTGCAATAAAAGCCCCCCCCCCCGTTCTCGTAACTTTCTTAAGTTTTTCTCCAAAACATGAAGGGGGGACTTGAGCTTTCCAAGCTTCCCCACGGATCGTTTTCTCGGAAAATACATTGAAATTGAAATTAAAATGACATTACTTGCCTCCACATCCACGCTTCAGTTGAATTGAAGCCATTGAATGTCAACTGAAAAGAAGGGAAATAAAGGCGGAAGATTTTGAAGAGGGATGGTCATCGGCCATGGCTGCGTGGCGCGGTGAAATAAAGAGTGGGAGACCAAAACAATAAAGCGCCACTCCGTTTACGACATCAAACTTGCTTCCTAAGTCCGAATCTACTTTCTGTTCACGGATATATACCGCCAGCGGTGTTGTCAAATTGTGCTGGAAATCGCTGCAATTATTACTTTAATTAGAATGAGCAGGGCCGGATTTACCGTCGTTGACGCTCTAGGCCGGTCGCCGAACCCCCCCCCCCCCCTAACGATCTGTTTCACCCTTTCATTCATCCTATGTCCTTCCCCCTCCCATAATTTTTACTCACTAAAAATCAGCCAAAAGTTCTTTTTGGAATATGTACGAGATTATTAGAAAATGTATGCATCATTATAAATCACACTTTAATTGACATGAAAATTGTCTTACACATATATGTTGTTTTAGTACATATATTTTACTTTAATAAGGAAGATTCTACATCACCACTTCAAAAATAAAAATACCATTTTAAGTACATAGTTAAACAGCTCTGAACACCCACTAATGGCAGAAAAATAAGGAACAGAAAAGAAGGATGTTTGCATGATTAAAAGCATTAGCAGCAGACGTCGTCATAGTTTATTTTTTCGGTAATTTTCCATTCGTGTGCAAGGATCGAAAAACAAAGATTGTTTCCTTATTTCAACTTCCTTTTTTCTTCGTTCTTTCCTTTAATATTTTCCTAGTAGCAAAATACCGCCTCTTCGCTCAAAATACGACTCTCAAAATGTTAAGCTCTAGGTCCGGACCTATAGTGGACTTTATGGGAAATCCGTCCCTGCGAATGAGCGTCATGTCAAGAGTCTCCTGCACAAAGTGACAGTCGTGTCCTTCATTGTCCGCACACCCTCACTCACGCATCAATATCCATCGATCATCACAGAAACGCATCGGGGCCGAATTTAGATCGTTTTTTTTTTTTTTTTTTTTTTTTTTTTTTTTTTTTATCTCGCGGCAATCAGTTATCGGGACCCGTCTAGAATTTTTAATTCGACCAAACGTCCGACGACTTGCGAAGGCAGGGACGGGCGGAGGTGGCTTTAATCAAACGCTGACCTTGAACTTTGACGGTAAACGAGGACGTTAGCCTTTAGAAAGTGTAAGACACCCTCATATACATAGTTTTGCAAACACCCACACATTGAGTCCGAAATACGCGAAGGTTTTATCCTCGCACCTTTTAACAAACGATGTCTCAGATCGTGTAACGAAAGTGAAAAGGGGAGGAAGTTCGTGCGAAAAGTTTAGAATTTGAGTTGACCTTAGCAGTACCATCGCCTGCAAAAGAAAGTATCCTCGACGAACTGTTTACGCTTTTAAATCTTCGCAACCTTTAAACGGGTTTGCGGCTTTCAAGCGTTTAAGAGCTTAGCGGAGTGCCACGAAAAGTTCGTTTTGAAGAATCAAACATTCTTTTGAAAACAATAAAAGCATTTCGTAAAAACATTTTCGATTTGGGGACTTGCTTTTGTAGGTCAAAGTATAGTTTCTTTATCCTACAATATTTGGTTGAGCAGATTATTATCCTTCTCGAACCCTCATCGTAAGCATCAGACGGTTACAATCGGAGCCCTTGGGAGAGTAGTAGAATTTATCGGACCGGTGGGCTGGTAAAACTGAGATTATGATATTGCATAGCAAGTTTTCAAGTTGTTGGATATACAACCGTTTCTCCAACATTTTTTTTTACCAAAATAATGAAGATTTGGAAATATAGGTGCTTTCAGGTGAAAATGACAGTTCATCTGTGGTAAACCGGTGCTATTTTCGCCCCCACCCCTTCTCTACTCTTCTATTTCCAGCGTCACACTGAGAAAAAATTTCCTGTTAATTCAACCAAAATTCCGTTTAGAAAAGTACTAAACAGAGAATCCTTGTTAAAGTAACCGGCATTCTTGTTGAAAAGACCGGCCGTCCGGTGACTGTAACCATAATTTCAGTTACGATTACTGAAATTCCGGTTGCTTCTAATAGGATTTTTGGTAAGGTAAGTATTAAACACGTCTAATTACGGCAACAGGATTTTTCTCAGGGTATAGTTTCAAACAGAGGCGTCGGTTTAGTCACGTTTCATCTGACAACGCTGAACCTCGTCTATTTAAACCCATGAAAAATATTGATTTTGGAGTCCGCACTGTACTTACATTCTCAATTGTTCGACCTTTTACATGAGTTTAAACAGACGAAACGCGATGCTGCCAAATTGCGCGTGACACCTCAACTCGTGACACTTCTTCCGCTCTTATCAGTGACGTAGCGTGCAATTAGGCAACGTTGCATTGTGTTCACTTAAACCCATGTAAAAAGTCGGATGCGAAAGTGTTCACCAAACACCCAATAGTTCGATATTTTTCATGGGTTTAAATGGACAAACTGCGACGTTGCCAAATTGCACGCTACTCCCCTGGCTCTTATATACATCTATATTTGAAAAGTTACGTGGTGTGCCACTTGGCAACCTTGAAGTAGATCCGCGTTTAAACCTATGAAAAAGGTCGAATGCAAGGGTGTTTACTGAATACTCAATTGGTTCGATCTTTTTCAGGAGGTTCATTTTAGTCTCAACGGTGCTCGTTTAGAGTGAACGCTCGATTGTTCGACCGCGCGCGGTACAGAAATAAGCATTGATAATCTTGCGAGAGACCTTTCAAATTTAGATCCTTATCCATAGGTTTATACATGAAGGCTACAATCGATTATCACAAAATTCACCACCCACGCTACTAAACAGTCCATTGTGCGGGTTCTGCCGCCCCCCCCCTCTACTCAAAACCGTCCCCTCCTCATATACAGTCAAAAAAGAGGAAAGGGAACTGGTGGCCGGAGGAGGGGGAGGGAAAGGCTGCAAGAAGGAATGCTTTTATTAGTCAAAAGTCTCCCACCGAGAGGGAAAAAATTGCTCCGATAGCATCCCATTCTCATCCATTCAAACTGATACTCCCCCGACTTTTCCGACTAACACCCCCCCTTCCCCCGGCCACACAAACACATTTCCTCTTAGATAGAGCTTCCGTCGTTGCGCTGTGCCGGCTGGAGCTCCGCGCTTCTCCAGCTCTGTGCGATTGAGAGCTATATTGATCCGCCACTAAAGTGCGAGTAAACGCTATAGTCGCAGCTCGCAGTTACAGCACATGCTGCACAGCCAGACCCATCGCTCTCTTTTGCCAACCGAGCTGTTATCTATCGGAGCAATACTCAACTACATAAACGATTCTCGCCGCTGCGGTTGCAAATTATACTCACCGTCAGTTAGCGCGTTGCCGCACTCTCAGAATTTACGTTGACTAAAATCGATTAATCGATATAACAACCACGGTTGGGTATAATTTAAATTTGAAAGTTAAGGATCGATTGGTCCAAGCACAAATCAGGGGAAAATGACGGCAGAATATATAAAAGAGTGATTGGTCGACTAGAGGTGTCGTGAGACATATCAGTGCGAATTATAAGGCTTTCTTTGAAAAATGGAGGGAAAAACAAAATCCAAAACTGCTGAGGGATTTTTTTTTGTTTTTTGTTAAAGTATTATTTTGCGGAAAAAGAAGGACTTTTCTCTCCGGTTGATTAAAATTTAATTTGATTGACAATCAACTGGTCGATTATTATTTTTTATGTTTAGAGCGATACAATTATTCTTGCAATTTCGCAGGGCGAATAGAGTTTGACACTGAAATGCTTAACTGTAGACCTCGATTTATAGAGTAAACTTCACTCCAGGAATCTTATGGACTACGAAGCTGTTTGTAAAGTATATTCTCTCCGCCATGTTACGTTGTGTTTATTGTAGATGCTCCCCATCATGACTAAGTGTTACAGCAGACCCGAAAAAGGTCGGCATGGCTTGTTCTCCATTTAAAGTCACATTATAGAGAGGTTTGACTTCGAATAACATCATAGCCTCTGGACAAACATATTCAATTGGTACAGAATAACCCTGCTGTAAATCTATTCTCTTGCGATTAAGTTGAGACGAACCATTCATCTAAAAATATTCATGGATGATTTTAGTTATAGATGCGTTTACATTACTTTAATTTAAATAAGAGGGGTCGAGCCCGAGACTTCAAACTGTTTCTCCAAGCTTCGCTTCTAGATTTTAAAAACTTAACGGTTTGATGTTTGAAGTCGAGGGAGCCATTATTAAATCGTTTGAGCGATTGCAATGAGCTCAAAATCGTTTTTCTAAACATCTTTCCGTCAGTACATAATATCATGTATCCGTTAACAAGGTGATTAGACTATAGTGCCTCTTAACGAGCCTATATAGTTGTTCCTAAAACCGATAAATTCGTCGCCGCAGCGCGTTTACAACTTCAAGCTTTTTTTTTAACGGGAGCACCCAACCTAGATCTTTAGATGCGGTTTTTTAAATGAAGAGATGGACTTAGGAGGGAGTATCAGAGCAGGGGTCCTCTATGCGATGCGCGGGTATACTTTTTGGCTCATTTTGTTATACATATCATGACCGCGTAACTAGGAATTCGTATTTCTCTCTCTTCGCCCATTTGATCACACGTGTGTGGAAAAATCACATATAGAGATGCTGATGTCACTTGATTGGCGGATTCAGTCCTCTCGAAAGAGGGGAGAGGCGAACGTGGGGTGCCCCCCCCCCCCTATGGTGACCAGAATGACCCCCTTTTCCTTTTTTTCTCTTTCTTCCTCCTTTCGTCCCCTCTTTTCTCCCTTTTTTGGCTAAGTGGAGGGGGGAGCGAAGAATGCGATCGCCACCTTCCCCTGTTTCCGCCAATGAGCTCCTCTCTGCATGCCTTTCTGAAATCAAATGTGGAGAGAGAAAAACGGATTCCCGGCTAATCCCACGACAGAATGACACACATCAAAAGCCATTTGTTAATTAACACGGTTCGGATCTAGGTTTCCGGAGGAGGGGGAGGGGCTAGATTACGATTTTGAGCCCCCTAGAACTGAGTGAATTTTTTCTTTAAAAACCGTTTTTTTTGTTTTTATCCCTGCTTCTTGTTTATGAATACTACAAGCTAAAATGCCTAAACACCAGTTTTTCCAGCTTATTGATTCATCCAGTAGCTTTGCCACTGCCATAGTTTTCGGAAAAGTTCTCTTAAATTCCCTACGTTATTTATTCAAAAACCCCTTGCTGCATGGGCGCCCGCAGGGGGGGGGGGCGGCACTTGCCCCCCCCCCCCCCCCCCCTGGAATTCAAAACAGTCAAAATTTCGCGAAGAAAAATGAAAGGACTGAAAGAAAATGAAATGTTAATCTAAGGAGTAATATAGTTGACAAACTTTATTATTAGTTTATGTTGTAATTTTAACTCACTTTTTGCAAGGAATAGTGGAATTATACATTTACTTACCATTATTATCCTGTTGTCCGTTTATTCATAAAATCAAAACGTCAAAATTATTATTACTATTCGGATACACCTAAAATGGCTTAATAATTGTACACTATTTGTATGAGGGGGGAGGGGGGCCCTTTCCCCTTTTTTCCCTCGGGGTGGGGGGCCCCCCTTGACCCCCCAGGGGGGTTAAAAAATTTTGCCACCCCTTGGAAATTTTTCTGCGGGCGCCCATGACTTGCTGTATATCATTCACTAAATATTATCACTTGTTCTTTTTTAAGTAGATTCCATGAATCTACTTATTGCGGAGGGTGCGATGTTGGATTTTTCGGGAAATTTTATCAAATGAGCACGTTTCATGGTCCCCTGAGTGAAAAAATACCACTCGTTGAAAATTGTATATAATATTATATTATATATTATATATAAAAATATTATATATATAATATATATAATAATATATATATATATATAAATATATATTATATATATATATATAATATATATATTTTTATATGTATGTTTCAGCCAGTTTTACCGTTTTTGCCCCACGATCCTGTTCGAAATTTTTGGGGTTTTTGTTCTTGAAATTTGTCTCAACTATTCGTTGGGTTTAATTCTTGGATGAGTTCGAAGATGGTGAAAATCTGACTGTTAGTTTTCGCGTTATGGGCCGTGTTTGAGTCGTAAAATGTGTTTTTGAGGTTTTTTTAGGAGTGTTTTTTTTGAGTATTTTTTTGGGAAAATTTATGTTAGTCGTTTTGTTACGCAGCTTTTTACTCGAGTCATTTTTTCGTGTTTTTCGTTGTAAGCGAGTTATAGTGATGTTTTTTTCGGGTTTTTTTGGGGGTGTTTTTATATGAAGAAATTGTTTTTTTTTATCGTAAATTTTAGTATATATCGTGGAGGATGTTTTTAGTTCATATGCTCTTTTCCTTGAATTTCCTTGTGTTTACGTGTTTTACGAGCTATTTTGTTTCTTATGGGATTTTACAAGTGAAAGACAAGGGTGGTGTACTGGTATAAATGCTCTTTCTTTGTTTTACACGTACACTGTTGCTTAGGTACGTTATTATTTATTTTCTTGTTTTATCATCTGCTCTTATCAGATTTATTCCTCATTAGCGTTACAAAGATTAGACATTTTTTTATCTTGGTACTATAATCTTTTTTCATGGGCTTTTTTATTTAAATGTTGAACAGCTGATAAAAAAAAAGAATTGAATAATTCAAATAAAATCATAACATAACCTATTTATTGAAATTTATGAAAACTTATATAACCTAGCTTTTATTTCTCACTTGCATTGTAAAGATTACACATTTATCTATTGGTAATATAATTTTTTTCACAATAATATTTGGTTTTTGAGCAGCTGATTAAGTAAAAAAGAAAAATTCAGAGAAAAATTCAACAAAAATTATAACCTATATTTAAATTTGTGAAAAATGATTTAACCAAGCATGGAATCTACTTCGTCTTACCGGCCTGCGGGAGGCATTTTTAAGCTTAGTCCCCTTTCTCAGCCGTTTGCTCAAATAATTTGTCAGGAGTATGATAAACGATATGATGCTATCTGTTAATAATAAGACTCCATTAGCTTTTTTGCCATCAAAAAATTAGACGGCTGTAAAAGGACGGACTCTTAGAAATTTTTCAGGCTCCGCTTGGGCGTGAATTCTTTCTCTTTCCGTTTTCTCATTTGTTCGAATTTCAGCGAAAAGATTGTTCAAAACCTCCTCGAGGCGTAATTAATCTTATTCGCATTTCAGAGCATCTTCATTTTTAAACGCAATAGACTTGAAACGTTTCACTCACAATCAGTTGAAAAAAATAAACAATGGAAAAAAACTAAACTAAACACAACCTCAATGAGAGAGCTATTGTGGGCTTGCTCCCGCATAGTAAAATAATATTTTGAGCAATCTTTCTCTCATCTCCTCTCCAATCCTCTCAGGAACATATCCGCGAGGGAATATTTTGGCTAGTCAATAGCTTCATAACATGGTAAACATGTTTATACAGCTCTCCGTTTCGTCTTGTATGTGATGCGTTTTGCGGAGAGGAACTTTGTTGAGCTAAGTTTGCAATTTGACGTGTTGCCAGAAATCTTAACGATGTGAGTATATAGGATTCACATCACGAAAATGTAGAGAGTTTAGTGGAGATTTTCAGTTAAAACCAATAGTTTGCGGGCCCAACTTGCCCATTCCACTCGCGAGTTATCTTAGATGAATTAAGGTGGCGCGCAAGGATACAGAACTTTTAACAATAATGCGATTTTCTAAATGAGGCTGTTGCAAGCTTATATGCTCAAAGCGATTTAAGGGTCTATCCAGAAGTGAAAACCAGCAAAACTAACGACGGAAGCACAAAAAACTAACAAAATCCACTTCTAAACGACAAAAAGATAAAATGCAACGTTGGCAAATTGAGCGCTTCGCGAATGGGCCTGTTACGTGTACTTTTCCAAAAGAAATTAGGCACATTGATTCTAGCGTAGAATTTCGCAAAAATAACAATGTGCACTTTAAAGCTTCCAGAACCTAATCGTTAGCTCAGAAATCCACTTAAAAGAATCGTCCGCTTTTGAACAGCCTGCGCTACCATGCACTGTGTATAATTCTTTCACTGACATATTAAAAAGAAGTACACAGACTGCACAGATGGAATCACTGTGTTTACTTAAACATCCAACATGGCTTCAAACAGTGGTGTAACATAGCCTCTTTGCTCATCTTTGAATTGAAAAAATTCTCGCAGACGGAAACCAAAAGGAATCTAAATGTAGGATAATTAATCTGCTAATAAATAAAACCAAAGGTGGACATATATATTGGAGCTCAAAATATAAACGATGAACCAAATAGTCACTTGATTTATTCCTCCCTTTGACTTATTTCCTTTTTCCACATCTATTTTCAGAGGGATATCACATACTTTTACACGGGTCATGGGTGAAGCGAATGAAATTTATTTTAATTAATGTCAAAAGAGTATCGAGAAGTCTCGTTCTACCTCTTATGAGCTCTTAATGGGAACGGAATCGTTTGACCTACTTACTTCGGAATCCGTTTCGCGAAATACCAGCAGGTTTTTATTTTATTCTTACTCCCAACCCCTATAGGAGCCGCAGTCTCTTTTTTTACGTGATCGACATTGCGAAGAAAAATATACTGTCAGGATACCTTATGAGCAAGAGGGGCTGAGAGAGGGGGGTGGTAAAGGGATGGAGGGGTTGGAGGGGTTGAGAAAAGCAACGCAGAGACGTGCTTTCATTGTTTTTCTTCCAAGTCAATGGTCATAATTACATGTAAAGGTCATTTAGCGAGGATAGTTAGGTACCGTGTACTGGTCCGGTATCTATAGAAACATGTTCAAAAGCTCAATAAAATGGAGCAGAGGGCTATTGACAACTTTCACTGCCTGATAAAGTGATGAGAGCAAAGCTAGATTGATGTATAACAGATTCAGCGAACCAAAAAATCGTGAAAACGCAAGTACCAAATACCACACAGGGGAAAGGTAGACGAATACAGGGAGCAGTGGCGTAGCGTGCGATTTGGCAACGTTGCAGTTTTTCCATTGAAACCCATGAACAAGATCAAACTATTGGGTGTTCGGTGAACACCTTCGCTTTCGACCTTTTACATGGGTTTAAAATGACATAGTACATCGTTGCCAAATTGCACGCTACGCCACTGAGGGAGATGAATTGGGATGTGGTGGATAGATACAGGGTGACGGTGAACCGACTTGTGTCTCGAAATGAGTTATCATTGGTCAATTTACGGAGTCGATATACATATACTCCATTTCACGGAATAGGCTCACATACGCATGAGTCGTTTTTTTCCAAAATGGGGCTCTTGCAAACTTTTGCTGTGGGCAAATGAACAGTCCGATCTAGTGTAAAAACCAGCAAAAATCATGAAAATCGCACTAAGAAAGTCTAAAATTCGGTAATAAACTCACATAATTGCCAAAAAGTCAAGTTCGTAATGGCGGTTCAAAGCAGGTATCATGTGAGATTCCTGTCTAATTTGTCACTTTCTCTGGCGATCTGGCGCAATCTGGCACCGTTGCAGTTTGTCAAATTTTAAAAAAGAAGAAAAAAAAGGGGGGGAAAAACAGAACAAAATCAAACTATTGGATGTGCGAACATCCGAGCAACCTTTTGAAATTCGACCTGTTTCATGGGTACTTAAATATGGACAAAACGTGACGTTGCCAGATTGCACTACAAGTCACCGAAAGAACCAATATTACAAACACGACACGGAGAAAAATTTATATTAGAGGCTACCAGAATTACTTCTACGGAATAGTTAAATGTAAATTCTGGTATCTGTGAGGATATTGCTGGTTTCAACGAAAAATGTATTTTGAATATTCCCAGAAATCTAGTTAAGGATACGCAAATGAACATTTAACTATTACGTAGAAGTAATTCTGTTAGCCCCAAATATAAATTTTTCTCCGTGGAATTATCGACGAAATATTCATATTTGTAGAACATTAATTGATGGCTTTTTGGTAGCATCAAAAATATCAGATCGCAAGATTCTATTCGGAACAAAGGAAAATGATACAAGAACTTTTAGAAGCAAGTAAAGAGCTTTTAAGTTTTCATGACCAGAAAAACCAATGTTTTTATCCAGCAAAGTATCATCCAAAGACACTTTATTATCACATAAATGGTTACAAAACACATATAAAGCGTTTTTAGACAGACCCAATCCCTGGTAAAAATGACGACTATAACCGTTCCAAAAACGACTATAAACATAGTTGGCCAACTATGGATTATAGTTGGCCAACTATAGATTATAGTCGGCAACTATGTTTATAGTCGTTTTTGGAATAGTCGTATAGTCGTCATTTTTACCAGGGATTATAAGCTTTCTGGTGGAAATATTTAATCGATCAAACACCAAAAAGGCAAGCAACAGTTATCATCAGTTGGCTCAAAAATCGCGTCTTGATGGTGATTTCTGATCCTTCCAAAGTAAACGTTGACAATAAATCGCGACAAAGCAACCATCGCCACCTTTATGAAAGCTGCAAAATATTTTCAATTCAAGAAAATATTCACATTTTCTTTTTATTCACAGTTTTGAACCAAGTATAAAACTACTTTCAATAATGCAACTGTCATTGAATGGGGCTTCATCAATAC
The DNA here is from genome assembly GCA_011764245.1 of Trialeurodes vaporariorum. Taxonomy (NCBI): domain Eukaryota; kingdom Metazoa; phylum Arthropoda; class Insecta; order Hemiptera; family Aleyrodidae; genus Trialeurodes; species Trialeurodes vaporariorum. Next base: position 35,464,936 of record VMOF01000035.1, read on the forward strand.
TTTATCTCGTCGAGTTTACTAACGCAAAAAAGTTCGAGTTATGAGGTTATATTCGTTGGTTTGTCACCAATTAATTCCCCAGTCTATCTCTAATTTCGAATATTAACCTCGCCCTCAGTAATAGTTTCATATAGATCAATGGCGTAGTGTGCATTAATGTGGCAACGCCGCAGTTCGTCCATTTAATCCAATGAAAAGTATCGAAAAACTGAGTGTTCGGAGAACACCTTCGTATTCGACCTTTTAAATTGGTTTAAATGGACAAAATACAACGTTGTCAAATTGCACGCTACGCGCCACTGCCATAGAATGATGACGTCATTGCATGTAATCTATCGTTTTGTGATCAAAGAAACCACTCCCTTCCTCTCGGTAGTGTGGCTGAGCGGGAGGTGGTTTATCGATGTATCGAATCGATATATTGCATAGTGACGTCACACTAAATGAGCCCGTACTGTCTATAAGATTAACTCCGGCTGCATGATATAAAGTTTTTCATTTCGTCTCCGAATAAGTTCTTAGGATGAACTGGACCCATGTCAAAGATACATATTGCAAGAAAAATTTGGTACGGCTTACTAAATAAGTGAGTGTTTGCGCAACCTTTACTCACTTAATTAATCTGCAGTACCATCATTTTTCGTGTTTTGCTTTCGTCTCCAAATATGTTCTTAGGATGAACTGGACCCATATCAAAGATACAACATATTGCAAGAAAAATTTGGTACGACATACTAAATAGGTGAGTGAAATTTGCGCAACCTTCAATCACTTAATTAATCTTCAGTATACCATCATTTTTCGTTTTATGTTTTTGTTTTTTGTTTTCGTTTTTTGTTTTCGTTTTTGGCGCACAGAGTAAAAATATGTATATGATTGTTAGTATCTTACCTTTCGCTGGCGATGGAAGAATTTCTAGACATGGACTTGGGAGACATATCGAAGTCCGAGTCCGAGCGGTAGAGAAATGACTCTCTCCGCTGGGGTAGATTTTGAAGGACGAGTCCCGCGGACGGGGACGAGCTCCCGTCCAATGGCGATCGTCCAGGACTCCCTCCATTTTCAACATCAAAACTGAAACAAGCAAACAATGGACCATGATTAATTACAACTGTAGCCAATGCACTTGAAACTGTGCACAATTTAAAGGAGACTTGCTCCAAAAATAAGAATACCATTTTCTTCCTCAGATTACATACTGAGCCAAGGATTTTTTTTTTTTTTTTTTTTTTTTTTTTTTTTTTTTTTTTTATACAAAACAATAGAACTACTTGAGTTGACGAATTTTTCCAGCAACCGTGTCAAGGGCGGATCCAGCAATTTAGCAACAATGAATTTATCTCCTTCGAACGTAAATGAGAAACAATCGATTCTTGAGGGAACCATGGCCCTTTCAATAATTGATTGTTTCGCATGCATTTAAGTAAATTACACATTACACAGTTGCCATGATTGCTAGATCCACATTTGAACTGTGCAAAGATTACTTATACTCCAGATATGGCACTAGCTATCTTTCCCATGTTAAATTTTGTTGAGCGCCTTCATTTCTAAAATCGAGCTAACACACATACACTGGCCACAGCGAGCGAGAGACGTGCGGGCGGGGTGGGGGTCGTGGCCACCCGACTAGCCCCACCCCGCCCGCACGTCTCTCGCTCTTCGAAACGTAAACAAACCGTTTACGGGTGGTTTACGTTGTGGGCCAGTGTATGTGTTTCAACAATGAAGGCGCTCAACAAGATTTTAGCTAGTGCCATATCTGGAGTATAGGTAATCTTTGGAACTGTGTCAAAATATATCCACCTTTCAGGCATCTAGGAGTCCGCGATTTGAACAGGTCCATCAGCAGGCTGATTATGAAAATATGAACGATCGTACCGTAATGCCATCGAGTACGTGCGTTATTCTTAAGGGTCATTTTGACAGAAACCCTTCCATCTCTGCGGAAATTCACCAAAGTCTCCAGAGCTGTCGTGCATAAGTCGCAGAGATTGAAGGGTTTCTTTCGGAATGGAACCCATCGTAATGACACCATCTATAAAAATAACACGCATTTGACAGCAACTCGATACGATTACGATTCGATCCTTCATAATAACCTTACAGCTGGTCTTGGGTCTATTTTAAATAACTTGACAATGCCCCCTCCACCTTGTTGATGTTTATAGAAGTCCGCGAGATGAGCAGGTTTGCTCGTAAGTTTTTGAAACGTTATGAAATAACATTGGAGATGTCCCGGAAGAGCAGAGATGACATTTTACAGAGCCATCCGCTTTGACTCCCAGTCCGCGAGATGAACAGGTATGCCCGTAACTCATTACTTCGCATTTCGATCGATAAAATTTCTTTATAGATCTAATATTTTGAGCCTTTTCAATATTTTTCGTCATCGATAATTTAGAGATAAACGACAGTCGATTGTTTATGAGCCACTGCAAAAACTCACACGTCCCGCTGCGCTGTACTGCATGTTCAAGTCATAGCAGCGGCTCGTGCAATTTGACAGCAATGTTTCCACTCCATTTGAACCTACGTACAATAATCGATTGCAGATGAAGCGCTGCTTCCTAATCAAATCGATTATTTTGCATGACATCCCATGGAGTAAACACATTGTTGCCATATCGCACGAGTTAAGTCACCAGAAGCTTGCTGCGAAGGATAAGCAAGCGGCTGCTACGTAAAGTTTCGGACGCGACTTGGAGTTGGAGACCGTTGCGTTGAACGGCCAGGCTCCACCATCTAGCGGCGGAATCGGGAATTTGAGTTTCTGTAAGCTCGCGATAGGGCGCGCCTCAAGTTACTTCACGAAGGAAGATCGCGGAGTCAACGCGCCCGCCTGCGCTCATCCGCTCAGCGCTTTACGTGCTTCACGTTAGATCATGGAATTGAAGGGAGCGTGTAGACTAGTCCAGTGTCCATGCGGTTTGAAGTAATTGAAGGAGTTGAGCCAAGTTCAAAGGAAACGCGTTTTTCTTAGGACTGTCACGATGCTGAAGTCGAATACACAAGAGAAGACTCCTTCCTTTCTTCTTTTTTTTCAAATAAAGACATAGATTTGAAAATCTCCCGATGTATTTTCCAAACATCCAATTAGAGAGGAAACTTTACTCACGAAAAATCGATTTAACAGTAGCCGCACTTTGAGTATATTATGTGAGCATTCAGTTTCGAACACGACCCAACTCTGGTTTTAATGTTTTATAAAGAAATTAGCCTTTAAGAGTAGACGTTTTCATTGAGATTCAATAGAATTGTAGCTGGTTCAATGGTTGCCAGTTACTAATTTTTGGACTCCCAAAACCCGTTCCTTTCATCCATACTTGTAGCTATCACGCAGTTTTATCGGTCTGTGAAAAATGTGGCTTTGTGAACGATCGTTTTCGATGTCATCACTGATTCAAATAAGAAGTAAAAGCAGTGGTGAGGCGTGAAATTTGGAAACCATGTATTTTCTCCGTTTAAATTCACCAAAAAGATCGAACGCTTCAGTCATCGGCGATGACCAGGCATTTCGACCTTTCTAATGAGTTTAAGTGGGGAAAAAGAACGTTGCCAAATTGCACGCCTCGCCGCTGAGTATAAGTAAAGCTCACGCACAATGAGTATCTGGTATTGGCAAGTAAGTATATGACGGTGCCTGCTTTCGAAATGCATCAATACGCATTGGCGAGCGGTTGGTTAGCAACGCGTCGAAACTCTGTGATGAACAAGCACTCACCAATGTATTTTAATGCATTTCGGAAGCAGGCGCTGCTTTATTATATTTGTAAAAACCGGATACTCAAATGCGTGAGCTATGAATAGTAATACTTGGGGGCAGCGTAAGTTAAAAATGAAGTAACGATGGAGAGAACAATGCTCAACAACAACAAACAACAACAATGATCGGAAAGGTATCGATGTCGACTCGGTAAATCATCAAAATAACAACGATCGCTCTTTATTTTACTATTTTAGGAGGGCATTTTTGATTAAACTGGAAAGGAGGTAAATGATTGATATGGACTTGAAAATATGTAAGATTTCCCTTATCCGTGGCCAGAGCCGTAGCCAAGCATTTGTCTTTCTCTCTCTTTGCTCATTTAAACACGTGCTTTAGAAAAGGATGAAAGAATGGAAGGGGCTATTAACTCTTTACAGACCAGGTTTGATCAATAGAACGCCACTCTTCCGTGAATATAGGGAGGGTAGTTAACTGTTCGTACTCGGGGGAGTTGGAATTGCCTATCCGACGAATTGAAGGCGCCCAAACGAAACCTTATCTTGTAAGTATCAACCTCCAGAATCGCTAAGTACAGGAGCAATGTGAAATAGACTAGACGAGAAAAACGAGTATACTTGGGCTTGGCCCATAAGAGGTTAAGTGACTTCAGGCCCTAACTCTGTCCTTTTTTAACATATGCGTTAAAACGCAGGGTAAAGATATAGAAAAGCATAGTAAATTATCTATGGAGAGAGCAAAGTTCGAAAATGTGTTGATATCAATTCTGTGTGCATCACTAAGATGAAGTTTAGGTATTTTACTATCATTTGGGGGGGGGGGGGGAAGAAAAAGATCCAAAAGAAACTGAGAAAATCAAATTCTTATAGTACAGTCGGCAGATTTGGCTCAGGTTGGCAAAATGCAATGCTCAACTAATTGCGATAAGTGTTATGCAAGTAGCCTACCTACACAAAAACCAATGAGTCAACTGACATTATTTAACTCATAGGAAATGTTATAAGAATGCTTGATGGATCAACATTTTAAGAAGCAAGGGAAATTTGTGGTTTTTCTGGTTTGTTGAATTTCAGCGAATTATTTAGTGTACAGCAAACCGAACCGATAGCCAACTATAAGCTTTCAAATTTTCCTCGGAAACAAGGCCGACTCGAAAGGATCAATCAGAGAAAAGATAGGAAGAAAATATACGAGAAAAAGAGAGTAAGAACATTTTCATGTCCATTTGAAGTGACGCGGGATCTAAGTCCATCAAATCATGTCACTTCAACCGGATTCACTCGTGTCATCACTATGGTTATTGTCATTTTCGCTGTCATTGTCATTGTTACTGTCATAGTCATTGTCACTGTCATTGCCATCTTCATTGTCATTTCAGGATAGCATAGAAATGGTTCGCCTTCGAGGCTTGTCACAATATGCGTTCAATTCAGTTCTGATGTGTTTTATACTTTCCATCTTACCTCCCTCATTCACGCTCTATTCTCAAGCTGTCTCCCCCCCCCCCCCCCGCTCGAACCCGCTTCACCCCACTCCAACCCCCTCTCAGTCACACACCCTTGATAGTGCTTCAGTAAGAACGGGTATGGGAAGATGAGTAATACTAATTTAATTCGAGCATGAGGGGTTTCATCCGAATACCTGTGGGTTGGATCATTACATTATTTATCAGTTTGACGGAAGAGGCAGCACGCAGCGCAGCAGCGTGACCGCGCGAAGCACATCCGATCGAGGAAACACTCTCAAACAAACACGATTGTTGTCAGATGTTGACCAAAAAATTGGCCTCTTTCGCCTTAAAGTTAAAGAGAAATGGGAAAAATTATACCCTGACCATCTGACAGCTCAGCTCCTGAAAGATATCGGCAATCCCTGCTCACTGCTGTCACGCATTCACCCGCATTCTGCACCCGTCAAACGAGCCTGGTTTGACAAAATCAACGAGCTTTGACTACATACTTATAAATGTGTAGAGGGGGTTTACGCCATGTTACAAGGCCTATCCCCAAGTGAGGCAGCACGAACGACTTGTTTTCCTCTTTTTTTTCTTTTTTTTTTTTAAAAAAAAAATCCTCAACTCAAAAAAGAGTAATTAATTCAAAAGAAGCGATGGTTTTAAACGAAATTGTTTTAGAGTTCGGTAATCCACGACACAAAACTATAACAAAAATATTCAGGTGGAAAAATGTTGCTCGTTTATTTCATCAATCCAGACAAATTTTGGGAGAAAACAAATTTTGTATTAGACAAACTTTTTATATTTTTGCGTTTTTGAATTCTCCTTGAGAGCTGAAATTTTAAAGATATGCCAAATCACAAGACCAAACGGCACGTCAGTTTCTCAATCGTGTAAATCCTCCCAAAATAAACAGTTTGATTAATTTGTGCGTTAAGATAGCCGCTCCAAAACCCTGTATTTATTGAGGGATCAACGTTTTTTTATTTATTCATCATGGATCTACTTTTTCATTATTTATTTATTAAGAATCAACATCTTTACAATAATTGGGAATCAACATTTTATTTATTTATGAAAAAATAAAACCATCAACAATATAATACAAATTATAAACGAATAATGTTTGATCTGACCAACTTTAATTGTTCCAGGGGCGGCTCGTGCAATGTGGCAACAATGGATTTCCTCCATTTAAAACTGTGTAAAATAATCGATTACTTGGTGAGGCGCAGCGCCTCACCTAGTATCGATCTTTTTGCATACGTTTAAATGGCAAAAGTGCACCGTTGCCAGATTGCAGGAGCCGCCACTGAATTGTTCACCACATGGATCAACTATCCCCAGCAAAGCATACGGCCAAGATCAACAGATGTGACAAAATATTTAATTATTTATTTTTTAGTTATTTATTTATTTTATTTTTTATTTTTTTCCGGTGAATTTTCGACGATGAACCGTCGTGACATCTGATTGCACTGTTCTGTGTTTTGAGCCATTGTGTCGGAAAATTTCCAAAGTCAGATCTGGCAACTGAAGGGGGAAGAAGAATCCGAGCAAGTAGAAGGGAGAGCGGGAAAGGCGAGGGTTAAACTTTGAAAGTTCCTTCTTCTATGAATTTACGATGCGTCGGAATTACTCGCAGTCCCGCTAATTAAAGGTTCGCGCTAATTCTTACGATATTGCCGCTTCCAACGAAATATCCGCAGAGTTGCCACTCAAGTTCAATAAAAAAAATTCCAGCACGATTTTGCGAAAGTCACGCCATGTTTTTGAATATAAACGTCCAGATTCACGATTCACGCAAAAATAAAAAAAATCACGTCTTTATTTTCTGAGCCAGGAAAAGCTGCGCTCATCCTCCATTTTTCTTCTTTAGACCCAGTCTTCCTTCAGCCATTGTGGATTCATTTAAAGGAAAGTGGAGTCTTAAACAAATACTTTCAGTTTACGTTCAACAATTTTCTCATTCGAGCCATCAACATTTTCTCTAAAAACTCACGCATTTGATTTATTTTATTTACCCGCGTAATTTGCGACTTTATATATTTTCACGCTCGACTTGACGAATTTTTTAAAGCCACGGTATCATGAAATAATACGCGAATCGGAAACCATGCTCGCTCAAGAGAGGGTCATGAATAAGGAATTTTCCAAATCTCTTATTAATTAAGGCGGTTCCTCAGCACTGAATTTTCATGTCTCTCTCTGGTTCAATTTATATACGACCAAAATTAGGGGGGAAATTGCTTGGTTATTTTTAAAAAAATCGCTTACATGGAGGCTTGTAAGGAGAGCCTCGCGGGAAGAATTTTCAAAAAAAAATGGTCTCGAAATAAACAAAAAGTGAAGTCAAAACTACCAAATTTTGGGCACTGCCGATCGTTTGAATCAAAATCGATTTGCGATTTGAAGAAAGTGGTATAGTCTTCAAATTTCTGACAGACCTTTTCGAGACTTTCCCTAAGGCTCCATGATATCGATTCCTTGAACATTCTCAAAAATTCATTTCAATTTTTCATAATAAACGAAACTGCAGCAAAGTTTGAAAACGCTGAAGAATCACCTTTTGTAAAATTGTGGAATATTTGGCAACATGAAACAACCCTGCCCGGATCAAGAAACAGGTATCCGGCTATGACTTTCAGAACAGGCCCGTCATCGTGCGGGGGTGGGGGAACCAAATATCTCTAATCTCCCCCCTCCACTAACCTCCTTCTCAAAACCCTTTGCCCCTATATCCCTCCTCGCACACCCCTCTATCCCCCTACATAAGCCCCCTCCCATCATACCTTTCCCCCTTTTCTCTGCTCACTCCTCTCTCTAATCTCTAATAAACATTTATCCATGTTGTAGAGGAAAAAGGCTGCGCGGGGGTAGCCGCACCAAAAACCCAGAATCAAAGAGCGAAAGCTCTACTTTCAGATTTCCTTCGAGTCGAGTCGAATCGAGTGAGATTGTTAATAGCTATTGACAAGTTCAGCTGTATGATCTGTGACTATGTTTGCTCCAAATGGCATTTTCGGAAGGTTTCCTCTCCTCTCGCCTACGTAATCAATGGGTCTGGTGCTTTTGGCACCAAATTCCTTTTCCTTGCGAAAATAGCTAACAATCAAAATTCCCTGATATAATTTCAAGTTCTCCCTGATAAATTCAAATTCCTCGAGAGCTCCATGTTTTTCATATTTCCCAGGTTTGTCCTCATATGCTAGACACTTTGTCTAGCGGTGCGAGTAACCGACTGGGGATTAAACCCTTCCAATCCCTTAACCCTTTTTAACCTTTCCAATGCGTCCCCGATTAGGTATATGCATCCGCATTTATACGCTTTTGTGACTAAATCTGCTTCAAAATATTTCGGTTTTTTATTTAAAATATTTGCAATTCCAAATTGATAATAAATGAAAAATAATATTTCCTCAAGCGCCTTCAACTAATTGGGTACGCAAAATCACCACCAATATGAAGAAATATTAACTACCCCGTTAATTTTAGCGAATTAGCGTTGATTTGTCTTCGCAACCTGGTAGTAAAAGGGTTGATTTCAATGGCGAGGCGTGCAATTTTGCAACGTTTCTTTTTCACCCTTTAAACACATTAGAAAGGTCGAAACATCTGGTCATCGCCGATAACCGAAGCATTCGATTCTTTCAGTGAGTTTCAATGGAGAAAGTACATCGTTGTCAAATTTCACGCCTCGCTACGTATAATGTCCTAGGAGTTTCAGAAACATCTCTGATATTGGAAAGAAGTTTTGCTAAATATGTTATGACTGAGAATTTCGATCGTTCATACAAACATTGCAATGGTCAATTAACAATATACACGGAATTAAACTATAAATACATAGATATATGAGTAAAATCATACCAGATCTCAAGTTTAATATGTTTTATATCATAAGTTATTAACCCTTTCAGTACCACGCCCGAGTATACTCGTTTCTGCAATTAGGTCTGCCTCGCAAAATTTCAGTTTTGTATTCACAGCAGTTGCGACTCCAAACTGTTAAAATTTAAGAAATAATGATTATTAGAGCGCCTTCAATCCATGGTGTATGCAAAATCAGCACAGCTGTGTAGGAATATTTATCTACCCACTTAATTTGACCGAATGAGATTTTGATTTGTCTTCGTAACCTAGTAGTTAAAGGGTTAATACTATGAAAATCTGAAAGGTGATTATGATCGTATCGTGTCATATCGATTGCGAGGTATTTTTTTTTTTTTTTAATTAATTTTTGAGTTCGGCGGAAATTCGCCGATGACTCCTAACCTATCGAGCGCACATCATAGAGATTAAGGGGCTCCTATCGGAATCAGAATAAATACTTCTCATTAGAATAATAACTCGCACTCAAAACGATTACGATATGATCGTTCATAAGCACCCACTGGCTTTTATGAGTTAATTTTCATCTCCTCCCTGAGAAAGACGAATAAACTAACCGATACGCTTGCTCTATTTGATCCACGCTAATTCCTGTTAAATTAACCAGAGGTTCTATTTGAACTAAGTACTGCCACTCTGTTTGAATCACCAAACTCTTTGTTGATTCAAACAGAGCTCTCGTAAGTTCAACCAGAACTTCTGGTTAGTTTGACAATAATTGACGTAAATCAAATGGAAGGAGGGTCTCGGTTAATTTAACTATTCTTTCTTCCCAGTGCTTTAATTTTACACGTCTATCTTACACATAACAAAAATTAGTGTGAAACCACAATAATGGGTCTGTTGCAAACTTTTGCTACAACGAGTAAGATAGTGTAATCTAATGTAAAATCACCTGAAAAGTCCATTGGTGGCATCAGAAAGTCATAAAATGCAATAATAGACTCACGAGAGGCGTTTAATGGAATCCAAGATGGCTGATAAATATCGAGCAATATGTAATATGTATGCATGCGCCGTGAACATCCAAGGATGGCCAACTTTGACAAGCTCACTGGAGGTAGAGGTTATGTGTTTGTTTACGTTGTGATTGGTTGTGATCGATATATATTGTGAGGTTGGCTATCCTTGGATGTTCGTGGTGCATGCATACAAATTGCTCGATATTTACCCGCTACCTTGGATTTCATTAGACGCCTCTTGTGAGTTTATTACTGCATTTTATGACTTTCTGGTGCCACCAATGGACTTTTCAGTCGATTTCACATTTGATTAAACACTCTTAATCGTTGTAGCAAAAGTTTGCAACGGGCCCATTCAGGGACTCGAAGAAAAAGCATCCTCCAGTTGGTCTTGATTAGCGAATCCTTGAGACTTTTCCACTTAGACTGAGTATAAGGATTGATTGAGGCGCAGGGAGTGGAACACAACAACGAATGATGCGTTTTCGGACTTTTCAGGCAATTTTACATCAGATTATATACTCTTAATCGTTGTAGCAAAAGTTTGCAACGGACCCATTCAGAGACTCGAAGAAAAAACATTCTCCAGTTGGTCTTGATTAGCGAATCCTTGAGATTTTTCCACTTAGACTGACTATAAGGATTGATTGAGGCGCAGGGAGTGGAACACAACAACGAATGATGCGTTTTCGGACTTTTCAGGCAATTTTACATCAGATTATTTATATACTCTTAATCGTTGTAGCAACAGTTTGCAACAGACCCATATTGTCGTTCATCATAGTCTTGCCTGTGGTCGTGGCGTCGTTGCTTTGTAATCCATTCCTTTTTCCAAGCCAATCCTAATCGATTGTCTTTTTAAGTGACTCTCAGAAAAATCGTTGGATCGTTGTTTGCTGTTGTCCGTCCCCCTTTCCAAAGGAGAGGAGAAATTATTTTGTTATTTTGCTACGAGAACAAGATTAGGTCAGCGTAAATTGAATGAGGATGAGGACGCATCACGCAGACCGGCGGCAATTCGTTTCTCGAGAGCCCCCCTCGATCTTCTCAACATCACTCCCGCAATCCCCCCCACTCAATCCCCTCCCCCCTTCCCCACCCTCTATATAGCTATACTCTTAACGGACGAAGACTCTACAGATTCCCTATACAGTCTATATTTGCTAGAGTCTACACAACAAAGAGGAAATGTGCGTGGGCGCATTTCCGCGGTTTTACGAGGGTAAAATCGCCTCTTCTTTTCACTCTCACTCAGAGCCAGCGTTGTCAGATGTTGGTGGAAAATTCCAACAAATTTCATTGATTGCGAGTTCGGTGGGATAAAATTGAGGAATAGTCTATGGTTTGGCAACTTTGTTTCCTTCTCCTCTTTCCGTGATTGAGAGAGGCCTAAAACATCAACCTAAAAACCATCATTGCTGAGGCTAAACAACGCACGCACGCATGTTGACCTCTCTCACACTCCGTCCCCCACCCCTCCCTCTCTCACTCTCTCTTCCCCTCTCCCTCCCTCGACCACCTGGAAGAATGTCCTGTTGGGCCCACGCGGAGATCCATTTGGGTCTGTGAATGAATCAAAGTTATTGGTATACTTGCAGGTTAAAGCCCTGTGTGTGTGTGTGTGGATCGTATACCGATCGGAGATCATCTTGGCCTGGATCATCCGATCTAAACAAGGACGATTGCTTAAGAATGAAATGAAGTATAGCCTAGTGGTGGTTTGGAGGGGAGGGTGGTAGGAAGGCTTGGCCAAAAAAGAAATTGCAAAATTTCCGAGCAATAAGTTTTGTAAAAAGTGGGAAAATCGTTAAGCGGAACTTCTTTATTTATTTTTATTTACTTATTTTATTTATTTATTTATTTATTTATTTATTTATTTATTTATTTATTTATTTTTGTTTTGAGAAATGACTTTTAATTCCGTTGAGAACTCCAATAGTATGCAATTTTTCCCTTAGCAACAAAGTATGCATGAAAAGTTGATCTTTCAATAAAATTGTTCTTAGAAAATGTATTTGCAGTAACACAACCTCTAACATAAGTCTGACCGACCACAGCTACTATTGGCGTAAATAAACTTTATTGTACGGGACCAAAACTTTCTTAACTTGGTGAAAACTCCCAAAAATTCGAAAAAGATCAAGAGGCCACGGGGTAGCTAGGCCAGGGGTTTGGCCCACTCTTTCCAACTCCCAAAAAAACGAAAGAAACGCTCAGGGGTTGGCGAGACTCCACTCGGGGGTATGAAGGTCAATGCAGCTGAGCCAAATTTAGCGGGAAATTCAGAAAGTTTACTTACATAAGATAAGAAAGGTGCGTATTAATACGCAAATCGGCAGTTGTGGGTCAGTGAGCCATTTATCTCCCCACCCCTTTTCCCGTGGAAACTCTTCTATCACGCGTCTCATCGGCTGCGCATACAAGCTGATTTACTCTCATCCGCGCGCGCATCCCGGATCTTAACGTTTTCAACAGTTACATAAAACATGAGCCAGGGAGTGGAGGCAATGTATTTTAGAATCTGACCCGTCGACCCGCTGTAGTTTTTGGCATGTGAACATAACATTTGACCCTCCTCCTCCATCTTCCTCTCTCCGCGCTCCTCCGTCCATCACCGCACAATAGACGGTTTTAAAGCGAAATCAACGGTTAGCCATCAATCACAACAAAGCACTCATCGGTCGCAATCGGTTGTGACAAAACTCGAGCAGCGTTCCGAACTATCTCACTCACTCACTCTCCCGTGACCCCCATGTACGTACAGTGTACATTGTACACCCATATCTTTCTAGTTGCAAAATTCATTGACTGGGCCTTGTTTTACAACATATTGTTATCAAAATCGCTTTAAAATGCCTCAAGGAATCCATTTCTGCCAAAAAATTTTACAAAAGATGATTTTTGAAATGAGAGTGAGACAGCAGTGCATTGAGGTTACGCGAGAGCGAGAGAGACGGTTTGTCTTTGTTTGGAACGCTCATTACCAGATGACGTCATGACCAGTGGTGTAGATAGCACCCCCGCAGCGCGTGGGAGGCGCAGGGTCTAATGGGCGCAAAAAAATCGAATGCGATTAAAGGCGCCGATGTTGGGATTTAGGTAGATGTATGAAACGAAAAAAAAATTATAATCAGAAACAGGGCCAGTGTCAGCCTTTTGGCGTCAGTGTAGGTGAAAGAACTTGGAGGCGTGCGCCCTTTTCCAACCTCTGCCTTCTAAATCTCACCTCTCTCCAAACTTTCCATTAGAATCTGTGCAAAAGTATCGATTTCTTAGAGATCGATCATTTTCCATGGGTTTTTATTCAGTTAAAACATCAATACTTAGCATATCACTGGCTGCCAGCCACTATAGTGGAGGCGATATATTTCATGATCAAAATTCAACAACTTGACTTTACCTGCATGCAATCATTGTTCTAAAGCTTTTAGAACGATAAGATTGTACTCTTGTGGTGCAATTAAGAGACTTTACTTCAGATCTACCAAACTTATCCACACGTCAATGACTTGGCCTAGAACATGCGACTGCGATGTATTCCGATGCTATCAAACACGTTACTTCGTCACATTCGTTTTCCAACAACACGAAACGACGCAACAAATAAATGGGATATTTTGGACTCCGCGTGACTCTTTTCATAGAATGGTAAAAAGCAATTAACCGTGTAAAGAAGAGGGTAAAATCTCACTATCATTTCCTCTCAAGATCGACGTGCGTTGTACTAGCAAACGCAAAAGTATTGGCAGTCAAGAATGCACTGGAGCGCAGAATAATATGATTTGATTACACGCAGATTTGCCAATTACCTCGAATACTTGACCTAAACTTTTGCGGTTGATAGTCCCCTGCACCCCCCCCCCGTACTGGGAGCTGTTGAACAATAATTTTTACAGGGTTATCTTGCAAATGTTCGGCCAAATTTAATATTCAGTCATCTCGGCCCACTTTGTTTCGACGCACAGTGGAGCGAGTTAATGGGAGGGGTCGGACATGAAATATAATACTAAAAATGCAAAATTTCGGTGTTTTTACGGTTACAAAATGTATTGTAAGGAAAGATTGTTACTGTAGACAATTTTAGTAGAGAACCGATGACATTACATTCAAATTTCCACGTTGCGTATTAACGAAGACATACACGCATCTAAAGTTTACATATACCATGTTCGGCCTCTCCCCCTAATTTGCTCTATTGTGCGGCGGTGGCCGGCCTTTTTTTACCTCGGGATTCAAATCTTGATAAACTTAAAGCCAGTGTTGTCACATTTAGCGGAAAATCCAACAATTTTACATCAAATTCAATGGAAAAACGCGTATAAGGCGCACCGTAGGTACTACGTGCGCCTATTGAAATCGGTCTGCTACTCAATAGAGTATACTACGCCCCCTTGTGGTCAAATGGCAAAATGAGCTTTTTTGATGTCGTGATTTTTAGGTTGTTTCCTGTTTTTTTTTAATGCCAATTTCATTTGAAAAGTTAATGTTTTCCCAATCACGACTGAATTTCGAGTGTGTTGGAAGTAATTAGATGTTCATTGATTCACGTTTTCTTAAAGTTATTCTACTTCAAAAATTTTTACTAACCTCACTTTCTGATTAGTGATGATTTCAAATTGTCCCGGTATTTATTCTAGGTGATCAAGTGAACCAATCATTTGCCGTTCTGAGTGATTGTTTTTTTTTTTTTCATGTAAATATAATTATTATAATTAATTATAGCGTTTGGTCAAACGCAAAACGGAGAGTCCAAGCAGCAAGACTTTCACTATCTCAATGCTCAGAATTCTTATTTATCTTTGGTTGAACTGATGACTGTTCAGTGTTCACTTTAAATATTTAAATATTTTTAACGCTAATGATCAGAATTAGAGACTGATTAGGTGTTTTGAGGTTGATCAGTCATGCCTAAAAGTTTCGCACTTAGACTTTTGTAGTAAATTGAGTTTGCGCCTCACAATTTGGTTAAAAGTAAGTTAGCGTCTTTTATGCTGAAATATGAGTCAGCGATCCGTTTCTTTCTGAAAATTGTGTTAGCGAGTCAATTTCTTATTCTGATGGCGCAGAGATTTTCAAGGTATTTTGTTACGATAGTTGGCCTCTCACAACAAAGTCAATCATGATTTAGTCAAAGTAATGGCCTCTCATCATGTCTAATACCATCCTTAAGAACATCCTTCCATCATATTTTCATATTTCTTAACCCTCTCTGACTTAGAGAGATTTAGGTAAAAAAATTCTGTGGCGTCTGTCCGTCAGTCCGTCAGTCCGTACCTAGGCATAACTATTGAACCATTGATCCTTATGCATCCAGATTTTGCACAGTTGTTGCGTTTTAGATTCCCCAGAGGCACTTTTTTTGTTTTTTGAAATTTTGACTTTTAGGGTAGTTATGGGGAAGAAATTATTTTCATTAAAATCAATGGTAAAATGGATAAAAATGAATAAAAATGGAATAATTCAAGTTTGGCTCAATCAATTTTGATGAAAGTTAGCAAAACAAAATCTATTTTCAGCCTACTATAGAATAAACCACTTATAGTTCCTATATTCATTCCTCAAAACTGATTAAAAATCAAAATAAACGCGCTCGAGCCAAAAAATAGAATTATCGTGAGAAATCAATCTTAAAACTTGGAGTCAATCAATAATGGCTCCATGAATTTTGATAAAACTTTGTACACACTATCTTATCAATAAACTTAAATATTTTCCTCTCTGTGTCACCAAAAACAACCAATAAAACCATTTCAAGAGGTAATATAGGTGCGATTGAGCAAAAAATTTGGGAATATGAGCAAATAAAAATATAATCCTATTATTTGGGATGGTTCAGGTTTGGTTCAATCAATTTGGATGAAAGTTAGCAAAAAAAATCTACATTCAGCCTACTATAAAATAAACTACTCATAGTTACAATACTCAACCCTCAAAACCGTCTAAAAAATCAAAATAGGTGCGCTCAAGCCAAAAAATGGAATTATCGTGAGAAATTAAGTAATCTTAAAACTTGGAATCAATCAATAATGGCTGGATGAATTTTCATGAAACTTTTTACACACAATCTACTATCAAAGTACTAACATGCTTTCCTCTCTTGATCACCATAAACAAAAACAACCGATTAGACCTTTTCAAGAGGCAATATAGGTGCGATTGAGAAAAAAATATGGGTATATAAGCAAATAAAAACATAATCTTATTATTTCGGATAATTCCTGTTTGGTCCAATGAATTTTGACAAAATCTGGCAAATAAAATCTACAATTAGTTTACAAAAGAAAGTAGCCCTTACAGTTACAATATACAACCCTTAAGAGAGTTAAAAAAATCAAAATAGGGTGTTTGTCCAAAAAAAAGAAAAAATGAAAGTGAGGAATTAATTTTAAACTTGGAGTTAATCAATAATGGGATGGATTTTGACAAAACTTTTCACAAACATAATGTGTTAAAAAAATACACTAAACACTGCACTGTGTGCACTAAAATATTTTTCTGGTACAGTCCGCATAAAAACCTTAAGACCGTTTCGAGGGGCAATATAGGTACAATCGAGCAAAAATCTTTTGAAACTATAATTGTAAGCAAATATGAAGACAAACATAATGATTGGAATAAGTAATTCAAGTATGACTCAATTAAGTTCGATGAAAATTGCATCAAAACGTTTGCAACCAGCCTAGGCAGAAATTTCTTTCCAATGTATTACTACAATATACAACCTTTAAGTCTAAAGCTGTTTAAAAGCAATATAGGTTTCATCACACCAAAAAATAGAATATTCAAGGAAAATTAATTTTATAAAGAAAAGTCAATCAAAAATGGCTGAATGAATTTTGTTGAAATTTTGTTTGCGCAATCTACGACTTACTTAAGTACATCTTTGGAGGGGGGTTAATCTATTAAAAAAAAAATTATTTTGAAGATCCACAGTTTGAAAGAAGAAACCAAACATAGTACTCAATGGAGGAAATGCAAGAATCAGTACATTTCGACCTGCTAGGCATAAAAACTAAGGGAAAAAGAAACTCCCAAAAATAGAACAAAGAGCAAATATAATGAATGCAGCTCAAAGAATAAAAACTTATTGGAATCTGGAATTACTCTAGACCCTGTTATAAGCAACATCAGATTAAGGCTCTCAATGGGTCTGTTGCAAACTTTTGCTACAGCGCTATAGAGTGTTCAATCTCACGTAAAATCGCGTGAAAAGTCCATTGGTGGCACCAGAAAGTCATAAAATGCAGTATAAAACTCACAAGAGACGTTTAATGAAATCCAAGATGGCGGTAAAATATTGAGCAACCTGTATGCATGCACCACGAACATCCAAGGATAGCCAACCTCACAATCTCGATCGCACCCAATCACAATGTAAATAAACACATAACCTCTGAAGCTGTGAGATTGTCAACGTTGGCAATCCTTGGATGTTAAAGGTGTATGCATACAGATTGCTCGATATTTTACCGCCATCTTGGATTTCATTATACGTCTCTTGTGAGTTTATCATCGCATTTCATGACTTTCTGATGCCACCAATAGACTTTTCGGGCAATTTTACATACGATGAAACAATCTTTATAGTTGTAGCAAAAGTTTGCAACAGACCCATTAGCCTTCAAATAACAAAATAGGCAACTACTCCTACAGCTTCTCTACAAAATTGCAAACTCTTCGGATTGAAGGCAGAGTTATGTCCGGAGGTGAAAATATTTGAAATTTGGGGTCTCCCCCAGGATTCTTTAGGGGGTTAGGGGGTCTCCTCCAGAATTCTTTAGTGGTGGGGGGGAGGGGGGTCTGGGGGTCTTCCTCAGATAAAAATGGTGTGAGAAAGTGTTCTTAGGGTATTCCCTACAGTTTATTTTTTATCATTTCGAGATTTGATTGACGTATTTCGGCCATTGTGCGCGGATCGAATGCCTGTCACCAGTCGTGGGGACATTTAGGAGAGATGTCGTTTGACTCACTGTAACTTCTTCATCTTTTCTTACGTTTTGCCATGGCGTTCTTTGTTTTACTTGGCATTACACTTCACGTTCAAATTTTTTACCGGGCAACCAAAGAACGGTGCCAGCTAATGGAATATGGCAACATTGTTTTTCTCTACTTTAACACATCATGAAAAATAATCGATTCTTGGCGAGGCCAGTCGCCTACCCGAAAATCGATCATTTTACATATAAAATCAATAGAGACAAAAACAGTGTTGCCAAATTGATAGAGCCGTCACTGCCAGTTAACCTGCAGACCAATTTTTGCATGGAAATAATGCCTTCAGTGGACTCCAAGATTACTTTCAAGAAACTGCGAGAAACATTTCCGGTCTCATGAGCATCTTGGAGCTGATCTAAGCTGTTAAGAGCGTTGAGGTCTGACTGGCTGGACTAATAACCAATGACTCGGCATGGTCCGATTTCTTCTTACTACTGATCACTTTTTCATTTCCCTATTTTGCGGGACATACTATATTGTTGACTACCTTTTTACTAAAGGGGGTTCAAAATTGTTTTATGAGTATTTGATTGTTTATTACGTGCGTTTAGTGATGTGCAGTGGGAAATTCGAAGGAATTGTTCTATGATTGTCCGGAGTGGTCCTACCGCCCCCCCCCCCCCCACTCGCCGCTTTCAGGTTCAAACTTGAACTTTTGCTGTACAATTTTTTTTTGAGATGGTGGAAAATTCGGAGGGATTGTTCTAAGATTGTCCGTAGTGGTTCTACACCCCCCCCCCCCCCCTCATCGCACACAGGTTCCTAATCTTTTGCTGGACAGTTTTTTTTTGAGATGGTGGAATATTCGAAGGGTTTTGTCCTCAGATCGCACGTAGTGGTCCTAACCCCTACCCACTCGCCGCACCCTTGATTGGACCCGGATTTTTGCTGGACAGATTATTTTTGAGATGATGGAAATGAAATTTGATTTATGAGGGACCAAATTTGCTCAAGGTGCGCCTACTCTGACACTGTAGTGTCAGAACTATCTGCTTGTTTTTAATTGTAAAGGCAAAACGGCAGCCATGCTTACAGCAAAAACGAAGGGTTTCAGAACGAGGAAAGAAACTTGGTACGTTTGAAGCGTTTGAGCTGCTTGCATTATTATGCGTTATTTTTGACCGATCGCCTCCCCCCGCCCTCACCATTCGAATTCGTATCTCGGGTGCGCGGTGTTGTTCAATCATTTTAAACATCACCGACATTTCCGATCATATACTTTCGTAAGAACAAGTCCAAAACAACAGCGCTGAGACTCAGCTTCGGAGGGCAATATTCTTCCATAAAGGCGCCCGCCTATACCGCCCTATCCTCCGAGCTTTCCTCGTGGTTAGAATGAGCCTGCTTTGTATGCGTTTTAAAACTCATCGCATGTACACTGCTCATCACTCACCACTCATCTATATGTAGATTGAATTCGTTTAATTTGTTTACTCATCATCTGTTTGCGCGAGGTTTTCGGCTCCTCTTATATTTTCGCGGTCAGGGTCTTAGAGAAAATGGACTGTTAATTGAGGAGTTGGATTGGATGCAATAAGAGGAATGTACTTCTAATTTCCAGTGTTTCAAAATCTACTGTGTTGCTCTCTTCCAACACAAAGGCACTCACAGATTTTTTTGTGCGTTTTTTTATTGATTAAGAGTGGGCTCTCGTCCATGCTCGAAACGTCACACCTGAATTCAGTTAAGTTCCCAAAGCTTTGTGTCCCATCTTTGTTCGTATCTATTTCATCTAATGTATCGGGCTATTTGAATCTTCTAAATGTATACGTATGTACGAGTATATACAAGAATATATATGTTTCAGCCGTTTTAGTGAAAGACCGCTGTTTTATGAGGTTGTGATGTAATCGTATTTTTATTTTAGTTTCTTTGGGTTTAATATTTTTACTATACAGGGTGTCCCAAAATTCACAGTAAATATTTTTACCAAGTATTTTTGGGGTCAAAATAAGACTTTTTTTCCTATAAACATGGGTCCAAAATTGTAGTATTTTCGAGTAACAGTGTTGCAAAGTTTCCGAAAAACAAATTGAAAAATTGTCATAACTCCCTCGTGAATTGTTCTGAATACTCGTACATAGGTACGCTGATGTAATTTTAGGCGCTCTTGCCGATTTTGGCCGTGAAAATAATGTATGCAAAAATTTGAGGGGGGTTTCGGGGAATTTTCTTGATTTTTCTCACTTTTTTTGGCCAAATTATGCGAAAACATGCTTTCGGTTTCATTACACCAAAAACGATTAGCATTATTCAAAAGTTCGTAAAAAAATATGGATTTTGGTCCTTACGAGTTTTTCCATTTCGCAAACCATTTCCGAGAAAATCGTCCCTGAAGTTGGAGAAGTCGGCCGATAAACGCATTTTCTTTGATTTTGTCAATTCTTGGCCGACTTCTCCAACTTCAGGGACGATTTTCTCGGAAATGGTTTGCGAAATGGAAAAACTCGTTAGAACCAAAAATCCATATTTTTTTACGAACTTTTGAATAATGCTAATCGTTTTTGGGTTTAATGAAACCGAAAGCATGTTTTCACATAATTTGGCCAAAAAAGTGAGAAAAATCAAGAAAAACCGCCGAAACCCCCCTCAAATTTTTGCATACAGCATTTTCACGGCCAAAATCGGCAAGAGCGCCTAAAATTACATCAGCGTACCTATGTACGAGTATTCAGAACAATTCACGAGGGAGTTATGACAATTTTTCAATTTGTTTTTCGGAAACTTTGCAACACTGTAACTCGAAAATACTACAATTTCAAACCCATGTTTGTAGGGGAAAAAAGTCTTATTTTGACCCCAAAAATACGTGGTAAAAATATTTACTATGAATTTTGGGACACCCTGTATAGTTTCTTCGCGTCAACTCGTTTCAAATCAGGCATTTACAACCTTTTGGAGTGAAGTTTGAAGGCTCTTTATTCGTCCATCGTTTTTTCTAGGTTAACATCCATAGGAAACCATGCTCTTTATTGTTACAGTGAACATTTGGTAAGGACTCAGTGTGGTTGACGGATGATGAAAGAAAATCTATCCATTTTTACATAGTGAAATAACTGGTAAGTGGGTCAATTTTTTACCCCTGTAACTGGGGCCATTGCAAGTTGAAATAAAATCGGTGACTAAATATGCTTGTTTTCAGCACGTTTTTGGCAAGTTGGTGTGAAAGTCGGAAATAATCAACTTTCGGGAGGGAGGGAAACTTTCCCATTTTCACACCTCTACCTTTTAGCATTGGTGTTTTATAGTATGAAGTAACTTATTGAAACTTTTTCTGATTACTTTTCACAATTCTAGGGCATTTTTAGTGACCTTTTCACGAAAAATTATGTCAGTTTTCATTCAAACTAACTAGTGAGCAATAAATCTATACTGAAACACTGTAAAGAGGTGTCTCCCTTAGCACGCAATCTTAGCTCAACTCCTAAAAACTGACTGCAAAATTTTCCTTTCACGATCCAGCGCGATAAATTCCATTGAAGACAAAATTAGAGTGTTTTCGAATTCATCCGGTCGACATAGCGGGTAAAACTGAGATTATACACGAAAAAGTAGGTAAAGTTTGTTTCTACAACATTTCTCACCATAGTAATGAAGATTTAGAGAAATACGTGCTTTACAGGTGCAAATGGAAGTCAATTTCCAACAAATTGGTGCACATCGATTCTACCAAAGCCCAACTCCTCCCAAACAGTAGCGTATCCGGTGCAGTACATTCCGCGCTTTACTCTGATATCGTCAAAAATTAGAAAGTAAGATCATCCATTTGTAATTCAGGAACGTTCAAGACAAATTTTTACCACAGAGAACGCTTTTAAAAAGTCACTTAAACCTAGAATCAGTACCTGAAAGAATTGAGTTATTTTTGCCACTTTTTTTTTTTTAACCTCACAATCAGACCATAGAGCACAGGTTTACCCGATATAAATTAAATTTTTGACAGTAAAAAGTACGCATTTGACTTCATCCAAATAATTTTTTTTAAGAATTATTGTAGAAACAGTTGACCATCGATTAATTTTAAAACGAGCTTTCCATTCCATAAGTAATTTTAGTTTCTCCACCTGTCCAGTCCAACGAATTCTAAAACACGGAGAAAAAAGACTGGTATAATTTACCATCATGATAGCTGATTTTGACCTTAGCAAAAAATGATGGTAAATTTCGCCAGAATGATGGACAAAGTCACCAGGCATTCTGTCCATCATTCTGGTGAAATTTACTATCATTTTTTGCTAACGTCAAAATCAGATATCATGATGGTAAATTATACCAGTCTTTTTTCTCCGTGTACATGGAACTTCAATTCTTCAATGGAACTGGAATGGAACTTCGGTTACTTCAATGGAAAGTCAGCAAAGGTTGCATAGCAACTGGAAACAACGTTGAGAGGGGATGTGAAGCAGGCGGCAGTGTTTTCTCTTTTTTATCAACATCAGCATGAGCAGCATAACTGGCAACTAGGATTCCTATTTCCTTACCACAACACGACATGGTTCCTTGGCCGCCGCATCAGTTCAGGACACATATCCACAGACATTGTTCGTTAATTCCACAACTCGCACCTCCCCCCTACCTACACCTCCCCTCCCCCTCACCACAACCTCCCACCGTTATTTCAGCTTTATGTCCCTTTCATTTCAGCAACAGCCCTCTCACTCACCTCACCCTCACCTCTATATCTCCGGACATCATTTGTTACAGGGCTTTTCTGACGCGGCAGCCCACCCTCATCACTCCCTTTTCCAGGAAACACACTTCGTCCCTCCGTCAAATGAAGGGCTCGTCAGTACACGTACAATGGACACATGTATATGCCTACTTGCTCCTCTCGCACGTACTCCCGACGATTGTGAGAGTACAATTTCTCTGAATAGAAATTGGGTCTATGCAGGTACATATCAAGGACTAATTCAATCGCTTTCCACAAAAAAAGCCCTTAGTTCTAAAATGCAAATCTTGTAACGAGGGCAAAAAAAAAAAAAAAAAAAAAAAAAGCCAAAGAAGCCCCCCCTTTTTTTTTTGCAGAGAACAGAAATATGCCTCATAATCCAAAGCCTATAGTAATAAGATTGGATGGACGCACACCGCGCAGAGAATTGGAGCGCAAATTCTCTGGACACAAAAGTTGAACAAGTTTTAGTGCATATTGAACAGAAATGCTCCAAAGTATACAGTTTAATTCCTATTTAAAATAACAAACGCGATACCCTGGAAGAACACAACATTTCTATAGAGCGGTCAAGAGGCACACTGCAAAGAGGCGATGTTGTATCTGGAAACCGAGAGAGATTATAGGGCTGTTTTTGAGTGTAATGCGCGTTGCATCGATTGTCAACGCAGCACTTACAGGTTGACATTCGACAGGTTATACAGGGCGTTTCTAAAACTTATGTCATCCTTTCTACCACGTATTTTTGAGGTTAAAATAAGACTTTTTTTCCTATAAACATGTGTCCGAAAATGCCTCCCTTTTGAGCTACAGCCCCCCAAAGTTTTAAAAAAATTTTGGTTTTTTTAGACTATCGACCATAAATATGAACCAAATGTCATGAAAATTGGTGTCCCGGAGTAATTTTACGTGTAGAGTCCATTAATGACCTCGAGAAATTCAGAAATGAGGTCTGACTGTACTTTTCAGGCAATCTTATACCTTCAACGACACAAATTTTATGTCACGGATGGGAAATTTGAAAAATGGAAAATGAAATCAGATGGGAAAAACTCTTATAAAGATATTTGGTCCTCTTTGTTTTAGTCGATTCGACGCGTATTAAGCGAGATAATCGCTGCACACGGTGGAAAAGTCAGCGCTTTTACCATGAAGAGCGGCTGTAAGTATGCAACCCGCCACTCCGCTGCTACTTCGGGCCGCCCGCTATTGTAAAAGCGCTAACTTTTCCACCTTGTGCAGCGATTATCTCGCTTAATATGCGTCGTATCGACCAAAACAAAGAGGACCAAATATCTTTTTAAGAGTTTTTCCCATCTGATTCCATTTTCCATTTTTCAAATTTCCCATCCGTAACATAAAATTTGTGTCGTTAAAGGTATAAGATTGCCTGAAAAGTACAGTCAGACCTCATTTATGAATTTTTCGAGGTCATTAATGGATTCTACGCGTAAAATGACCTAGGGACACCAATTTTCATGGCATTTGGTTTATAATTATGGTCGATACTCCAAAAAAACCAACAATTTTTTAAAACTTTGGGGGACTGTAGCTCAAATGGGGGGCATTTTCGGACACATGTTTATAGGAAGAAAAAGTCTTATTTTAACCTCAAAAATACGTGGTAGAAAGGATGACATCAGTTTTAGAAACACCCTGTATATGCCGCGCCTCGCCGCACAGATTTACCGATTTAGCTTACGTGCATTGACTTTTTAAAGGTAAAAATTGTCCTTCACATTTTTGAGAGGATTCGGACTTTCCATTTTGAAGAAAAGATCGAAAAACCAAGTTTAATGATTTTCGTTCTAATGCTTCCACGACAGAACTGAAGAATGATCTGCTGGGTTGCCAGATTTCTAGTTAAAGTCCATACAGGCTCAGTCGGCGGAATTAAGAGTGTCAGTTGGCTCAACGATAACTTATGGGTTGAAAACTGTCCTCAAAAACATATTCCCCTGGTAACAGTTTGTACGGTCATTTTCCTCACGGATTTGAATAATCCCCCCCCCTCCCCTTTCGCAGAATACGAGAAAACGCAGCCATAATATTTGGCTGGTTGTGAGATTAGTGGTACGCAATGGAGGTGATATTCGAAAACTCAGCTTTTGATCGGTCAGTGGTGGTGTACTTTTGAACCATCGATTGCATGTAATATACGCTTCTGAAAATATTATAACCTTCAATATCCAGGATTGACTATAGATTTCTATACCGCCCTTGGACTGATAGAACGTGTCAACTCCCCCCCCCCCCCTCCCATGATAAAGGGACAAATGGTTCGGGAATTTACATTTTGTTCAAACAAAAGTTCAGTGTCTCTTTGATTAACGTGGCTATGGTATGTATGCAATACACAACGCACAAACTACCATTTAACCAAAACATACATATGTATTTGTGTAGGTACAAACGTTGCGTGTATTTGAATACATCACAAGTATATATATTATATATCTTTAGTGCGTTCGTAAACGCAGAAATTGAGCTGCAAGCGGCTTTTTCACTCTCTTCAGCACTTTGCCACGCGCTCTGGTGCGTTTGAATATTTATTAAGTAAAAGGGTCTCTAAAGGGTCAGTCTCAGTCTCGTGACCTCAGTCTTAGTATCCGTTCAATGGGCTTATTTCCATAAATACAAGCCACAAATATAAGCTCAAAAGATAACCGCTATGACCATTTCAAGCTCTATATGAATTGATGGTCGATTGAACGCAAAACATGGCATCAACTTTGGTAGCGCTTGATTTGAGACGAGGGTTTGGAAATTTGCTTTGACTTGCTTAGTTCAGTTCTTCGAAAATTTCAGAGTTTGCTCAGACAACCCTCTGCTCCATAACCGCGAATTGGGCGGAAAAAAATAATGAATAAATAAATAGATAAATAGATAAATGGATACCTAGATATTTAAATAAACAAATAAATAAATAGATAAATGGATACCTAAATATTTAAATAAACAAATAAATAAATAAATAAATAAATAAATAAATAAAATAAGCCAACCCGAAATTCAATACTTTGCCGCTTTTAGAAGACAGAAATTTGAGTGAAAAAATTTAATTTTTTTTAAATAAATCGCATACTGTTTACTAACCCTAGTCTGGCTGACCATTCAGATTTACACAAATGCCTGACAATCCTGACATGGGCCTCCGAGGCGCGAGGCCCGCCTTTAAAATACATTGGTTTCACTACTTTTGCTGCATTTGTTCTAGTTACGCTCAATATCCATCGTTTTTTTATCATCCAAAGTTATTTTGATACCCTCATTACCACCCTGACCTTACCCTCCTCTCAGACCCAAAACCACCCCCTCCCCCTCCTCAACCCCTCCAACCAGAATGTCACAGATGTGGAGAAATCGTCTAAATAGTCAAATCTGTTTATTTCTTCCTCGCGTTAAACTCTTTTGTTACAATTTGTTCTCCCTCCAAGTTTTGGCTGGGGGCGTATCTATACAGGGGCGTAGAGCTTCCCTTCACGACCCCCTCCCCCACCCTTACCCTCCTCTCCCACACCCACCCTCCTCCTCCTCCCCCACCCCTAACCCTCCTCCCTCCACTACCCACACCAAGTTCAATATATGCCGGTAAACAAAAGACAGCAATACAAAAAAAAAATTGAATCAAAATAGCAAAAGTTTCGTGGTCAGGGGAACATAAAATTTCCTGGAAATTGATGAAAGTCGAGTTTTTCCTAATTTCAATTCCACGTTAGGATGAGCTAATTTGCTATAGGAGTGAGCGAGAGAGAAATACGAAAAGTTCAAAAGGGAAAACACGAAATACACTGAACAATACTAATCAAATACTGCATTACAATTCAATTTATTGCAGTGCAAATCGAATGAAATCGAGATTTCGATAATTATAGAGCAAATTTAAGTCATTCTACACAGTTTGAAGTACAAACTACAATAATCCATCTCGACGAGCGGTATTGGACAACTAATTTTATAGGTATGTGAGCAATATGCAACGCATATATGTTCAATGAAGCGTGGACTATAAATTTAATTGTTTCAGTGACGAGCAAGAAATTTAAAATCCATGAATATGAATGGCTTAGATACTTTTTTTTTAAAAAAAACCCTGAAACCAACGTCTCATTGGTCAATTGTGAATTACTACCCGCTTCTTACTAAAATAGTTTACCTTTCAACCCAAAAACTTTTTCGTCTTTGTGAAATAACCCCCAAACGCCGAACTGTAATTATAATGGATGTGATATTCTTACGTAATTGGTTCACACTTTCTTCAAAGACCCCGTGATTTTAGAAAGTAGCACACCGCATGAACACTTACCTGAAACAAAGAAGGGAAAACCAAAGTGAATAATTAGCTTTATTAATGAAGAGTATCTTTACACATCTAATTATCAATTTACAGAATTACCATGAAACCTATAGAATAATGTGGTTCTGGTACACGTATCGACTTAAAGATGACAACATATACGCCTTTTCGACGCCTTCATAAACTTTCCCATCGCTACATCAAAAAAATCAAAAATGACTTGCAAGAGAAAGAAATCTATTCGCGTACCAAAGCCGCATTTAAGAATACGTCTTTCTCTTTTTCTGTCACTTTGAAAACGTGTAATAGAGGAGGATATAGGCGCAGTCACTAGGCGCGAAAGTCAGGTGGCAGCATCTTCTGTCATCCTTTTCCAATACATGTATTTATCAATTAAATGAGTCTGTTTGCAAACTTTTGCTAGAACGATTAAGAGTGTTTAAACTAAAGTAAAATCGCCTGAAAAGTCCATTATGGTGGCATCAGAAAGTCATAAAATGCAAAAATAAACTCACAAGAGGCGTTTGATGAAATCCAAAATGGTGGATAAATATCGATCAATCTGTATGCATGCACCGTGAAAATCCAAGGATGGCCAACTTTGACAAGCTCACTGGAGGTAGAGGTTATGTATTTGTTTAGGTTGTGATTGGTTGTGATCGATATTGTGAGGTTGGCTATCCTTGGATGTTCATTGTTCGTGGTGCATGCATACAAATTGCTCGATCCTTTATCCGCCATCTTGGATTTCATTAAACGCCTCTTGTGAGTAGATTATTGCGTTTTATGACTTTCTGATGCCACCAATGGACTTTTCAGTCGATTTCACATTTGATTAAACACTCTTAATCGTTGTAGCAAAAGTTTGCAACGGACCCATTCAGGGACTCGAAGAAAAAGCATCCTCCAGTTGGTCTTGATTAGAGATTCCTTGAGATTTTTCCACTTAGACTGACTATAAGGATTGATTGAGGAGCAGGGAGTGGAACACAACGAATGATGCGTTTTGGAAGCAATTTTTAGAGGTAGATCGTTGGGTACCGTTGGGTACCTGTCTCCGAAACGCATCGTCCGATATTGTGCGGCTTCTCAATCGTTTTGCACACAGTATAAATAAAAAAATCTTAAGAACTCTCAAGTCAAGACCAACTCAAGGCGAGATTTTTCTTCGAGCCTCTGAATTGCCGACCCAAAGAGGGGATCCAAAGGTAGCGCACATGATACACTTTTGATTAAAAACTAAGCTGTTGGTGACGTTCTTTTTTAAAATCAACTGTTCAAATCTTACGTGGAGGAAGCTCCAAATGATGGAGCATCCTCTCAAGTTGAGAAAAAGTTCAAGTCACGGCACGGGTATAAATACGCGATCCAAAAGCATGGAACTTTATAGACGATATTGCGAATAATAGTGGAATCAATAAGCTGTAAGTGAAGTTTGGAAGAGATTGTCCATTCAGCATGTCCTTCCACAAAAAAGGAACCTTTGGCATCGTGTAGGTGTTGCCGGATAAACCCAATATTTAGGTTGTATCGAATGCAAAAATCTTGTCTCCACCTCAAGAAATTTGGCGACGGTGAAGTCTCTGCCAAAGGACAAAGGCAAACGTCAAACAGCACCCAAAAAAACGGCAGACCAAGCAGTGGAAAAGGGGACACTCAAATCTGCTAATCCACCGCCACACAATAGGGTATTTCACTTGGATCCTTGGAATAATACAAAAAATTCATATGAGTCTAAAAATGTTCACATAATGTTTATGTTACTTGATTCCTTTCCAAAATGCCTCTTAAATATTTAATTTTTTTAAAAGGTAACCAGTAAATCCACCATTCTGACATTTTCAACAACACTTTTTTGCGCTGTAAAGAGATTTACAATTACATTTTTTATGAAATTTTATCAATTTTTTCTCGTATAAACAATTTAAAGGCGAAAACAATAATTTGAAACGCCACTATGGATAGTAAGCCCGTTTGAAAGTAGACATCAGCTCACATTATATAGTCATCGCATCAGTTATCCGATGTATAGTTTTGCAAATCGTAGCCTAAACAGCCCGGTGGGGAAATTAGTGTTTTAGCCACCGCTCTTCTGATTTAGTTGATTCGACCTTTTTGCAACGTCTGAAACAATATGGTTATTTCTCTGAAGTACTTTACCAAGTTTCGAAAAAGTTTCTGATTAGGACTGCGGAAAGGAAAAAAATCAGATTTTCAAGCACTTATTAATATTTCTTTTTACATCGAAATAAGCGTTAATCAAATGATATGAACTTCGTTTCATATGGAATGCCGAAGTTTTTGGTTGTCGGTTCTGCACTTAGTTAAGAATATCGCAGGCTTTGGTGAAAATACGAAAAATATAATATGATGTAAAGTCCGTCCTTACGGAAGTTCTTCGAAACTCTTGACTGAAGTTCAGTATTCACAACCGACAACTTCAGTTAGTGCAACTGAAAATTTCGGCGCTCTACAGGTACCGAAGTTTTTTTCTCCGCATGAAAAAATTGCAATGGAAAATCAGAAACTCGCAATAAAAGCTGGTTTTATAGTCCATCAATTTTGGGGCTTGGTCTTTAAGGAAAAATGCAAGGAGTCAAAAGTACTTTCTTTGTGATAACGATGAAATGAAGAAAAGTTTCTCTTAATCGTTAATCGGGAGATACACAACCCAAAAGATCAACATAAAACTATCGTAAAATACAAACGATAATTTTAAAACAATAATAATTCTTAGTAAAAATGATTTTATATTTAGGTTAATTAATTGTTATTTAATGTAAATAACAAGAATTAAAAAAAAAATTAATTTAATATTTTTTACAAGTGTAGGTATAGGAAGTTCTTGTGTTCTTAATTTCCAAAAAAGCGGGGAAAGTAACCAATTTCTCGCCAGAGATGTTCCTGAGCGTATAAGCATGCATTGAAGTTTAGGGTAAGACATTCAGACAGTCTTGACGACAGCAAGGAAAAAAATAAATAAATAAAAATAGAATCGAAGATAATTTTGACCGTAAATTCAGGTCGAATGGCCCATTGGGTGTCGTTGAATATCCCTTTTTGGTGCGGTTTGCACGATTGGATTAACCTAGCTGCATTCTTCGGGTAAAATCGATTCTCACGAGACTTATATCTATCAAGAGAACTCTTAGCGGCGAATACAAGCAACTTGAAAAGACGCGCGCCTCGAAGTCAAGACAGGCGGGCACAGAGAAATAGGGTGGAACAAGTTAGTCAAGATAAATGAACCTTTTTTTTATTTCCTCTCTTACTCCTATTCTTCACAAAGCGTCAGAAATAAGAATATTGGATAAGAGAGTGAATAGGGAGAAGGGTGAATGGGCGGGGGGATTAAAATGCACACAAAATTGTAATCAATTGAGAGTGAATGACTGAATGTGTGCCACCTCGAACGTTGCGTTAGGGGAGCGACCCTTAGGAGCGAGAGTCACTCCCCTGCAGAGGCTAATTTTCTAACTTCAATTGCGATGCCATGTGATCGAGCAAAAAAAGAAGAGGCATTCGCGAAACCTTAAGTGCTTCTAAAATAATCTTAAATATGCGTATGATGAAAGGTTCACAAAAACACCTAGATTGATGCATTCAGGAAATCTAAGCCGTAACATATTTTACTAAAATGGGGTTTTTCCTGCCCTGATATTAACCCTTTCAGAGCCACGCCCCATTATTCATTTTTGTGACAAGATCTACCTCACACCGAGTCATATTTCTATTCACATTAAGTGCGATTCCAAAATTGTTAAGATAAGAAGAAAAATGTAGCCTCGCGAGCGCCTTCAATTCTTTGTGTATGCAAAATCAGCACCGCGGAGTAGGAATAGTTACCTACCCACTCAATTTGAGCGAGCGAACATTGATTTGTCTTCGTAATCATGCATGCAGTTAAAGAGTAAAATGCGCAAATCTTATCAGAACCTAAGCTTTTGCTACAAATATGCATTATTTGGTGTCGGCGTATGCGTAGAAACCAGGAGAATTGATGATGGTGACACCGAACGCACCCACAATCTTCTCTTTAATTCAATAGATGCTTTTAAACGCTCGATCGTATAATGAAGTCTTTACGCAAGGTAAGTACACACACACGCTACGCCGGATTTTCTCAGCATAGAAATTTGCGATCAGATATAGGACGCCTTCATTATTGTGACCCGCGCATTTGACCGCCATAGTGATTTTTTTTTAAACGCGTTGATTGTGCTTTAGTCAATTTCGGAACCGCTGTAGCAAATGTTTGCAACAGACGCACTATCGGTAGAACTACCGGTGAATTTCGAATACAACGTTGAAGTGTAATAACTCCTTCCTCCTTTCGTACGATTGATCCATGCATGCGTTAACTTTGTCGAAGTTTCTAACGCGCATAAACAGCAAAGTGACTTGGTGGTGAAAACAATACAAAAGGACGAGTAACTAGAGCAGCGCAAAGCTTGTAGACAAAACAAAGTTGCTCAACTTTTGTTCGGACATTCAAACAATTACATACAAACAGCGCCTGTACACATTTTTTCCCTTTTTTTTAAAGCATCAAACACAAGCATGAACCATCCCACGACAATTTTTCATCGCAAAAAAATGCAAAACATTTCCGTTTCTGTTCTAACATTCAAGATATTCCTTTCCATTTCTTCCTTTTACATTCTATCCGACTTTATGTAACAAGGCATGAATTAATGACTCGTTGATTACGCAGTCGGGATTAGGGTCTTTTGGTATCTTTTCAGATGAGCCACGTGTATTAATTGAGGTTGCTTGTGAATCACGATAGATCAATCATATATCTTCCATTCATATTGACAATAGAAAGGAATCGATCATCAAAGGTTATCAAACTGGAGCAGTGGCGGATCCAGCAAATTTTTCTGGGGGGGGCACACCTGTGAAATTTTGAAATTTGAAGCGTTGGTGGAAGCAATTTCGGGCTATTTTCTGTAGAAAAAAGGCAAAATTTGAGGCTTCTGGGGGGGGGCATGCCCCGTGCCCCCCCCCCCCCCCCCCCGTGGATCCGCCACTAAACTGGACCCTCAAACAATCGATACTTCAGTTTGGGTGTAAATGGGAGACATTTTTAAACCGAATAGCTCACGGCGTGACATTGAATAAGACTCAACGTAATTATGACGTTTCAAAGTATCATCCAGTTCTTGTTTACGCAATCAATTTATGATCTCATTCAATATACTTGAATTACGTGTGTATTATTTTTATTTTATCAAGTCTTCAAAATACCTTTGTTAAGTTTATTGGTAATCGATATTTTTGTTCCCTGCTTTAATATCAAATGAGATAGTAATTGGTGCTTGTGTTGAGTAACATTCGCTTTTTATGATATATTTAGATTATGCCTATGATTCCGCCTGATTCCAAAAACACTTGAAAAATATACATTGTCCCTACGCAACACAAAAGTCATTTAATCAAACAAATTCAAAGTTAGAGCTATCAAATTCAAAAACTGATAAAACAAAACTTTCATCCTCGAGTTATCCTAATTATATTCTAAACGTTTTCGAAACAATAAACTGAATCTCAAAATATAATCGAAACTTTATTTTTATTGATATATATAAAAAAAAAAAAAAAAAAAAAAAAAAAAAAAAAAAAAAAAAAAAAAAATCAAGTAAACAAGAAAAACCTGTGATTTCCTTCCTTTTATAGTTGTACAAATATTGTGTTTTTACTTTTTTTTATCATCGTTTTAGTGCAATAATATCTTTTTTTATCTACCCACTCGAGCTGCAGGCGAGTTCCAACAGCGCTACAAATCACGGCGCAATAGGAATGTAGTGCAGGACGGGAAGCTAATCTCTTCAACTCTCTCGATCTCAATTACATTTCTGTATCAGCGGAGGGAATAAGGGGGCAGATATACATCTACGTCCAGAGAACGCCCCTTCGTTGTTAATTTTTAGTATGAATAATTCAAAGGAAGAATTACAATAATATGCATCGTATCAGTCATAAAATATCTTTGCATAAGTTGTTGAGGTTTCAAGGGGCGGACACTTAGGGCTGAAATCAT
Organism: Trialeurodes vaporariorum; assembly: GCA_011764245.1. Lineage (NCBI taxonomy): Eukaryota > Metazoa > Arthropoda > Insecta > Hemiptera > Aleyrodidae > Trialeurodes > Trialeurodes vaporariorum. Next base: position 35,497,979 of record VMOF01000035.1, read on the forward strand.
GGCACAATAGAAATTTATTTAAGTCCATGTTTTGAGTACGCAAAGGGCTCACTGTCAGGCAGATCATGATTTCAATAAGGTTTCAGTTAAATGACAGTTTAATGAATCCATGCACTGCTTGCCGTTACGGTTTCATATCGGGAGTGGGAGTGGCATAAAACAGGTTGATATTTGGAACACTTGTATGCTGGAATATATTGTTGAATAGCTAAGCATTTGTAAATCTGACGAAACCAAAAACTTCAAAACCGCGACTATCGTAAAAAGTCCAATTATTTCAACTTCACGTACTGAGAGAATTCTTTTTTTAATCCAAGGTGTATTTCGTTTGTGTTAAAGAAACTGAACAGCGAAATATTGACTAAGGGGAAATTCCTTTAATCCAAAGAAAATGTCTGCTACTACAAGTAATAGATTCCTTGTTGTGACAGTGTTTTTTCTTTACACAATCAGAACTTTACTTCGCGCAAGGAAAACTGTCACAAGTAAACGTGTTTCTTTGTTTTAAAATAAGTGATTTCTCTCAGAGTTATGAAGCGAAATTAATCTCTCCACAAAAATATAGGCGTCTGCGAAATGTATAGACAGCGTTGTTACAATACGCTGCACTCAAAAAAAAAAAAATCAATTCTTAAAGCAACAATTTTCAAAATTTGCTGATTTAACAAAAATTGAAAGTTGCTAAATCAACCAGGGTTTTTTGTTAAGTTGACACTTTATTTGTTGAGTGTACAAAAATAGTTGTTAAATCAACCACATAATGGTGTTCTTTTAACAAAATAGACATTGTCAATTTAGAAATTTTAAATAGTTGAAAGCACACAGAACTTAGCCCAATTAGTTGCTCTAACAAATTCAGATTGTTATATCAGCAAAATAAATTGCTGATTTTACTTACTAATTTGTTATTCCAGCATAAAAATTGTTATTTTTACTATTTGATTTTCTGGATGGGCAAAGTTCGTTGTTAAGCTAACAACATGAATTGCTGATTTAGCATTTGAGTTCTTAATTTAACAAAATTACAGGTTAATTTAGCAAATCATTTTGTTCTGACGTTCTGTACTTTTTTAACTATTTATTTTTTTCAGTGTGCGTGATCATCGTCAGTGGCGCACCGAAGGGGGTGGTTTTAGGGTCAAAACCCCCCCTAAGCATCAAAATTTTGCTCTAAAAAAGGTCATCTTCGGCCAAAATTCCTTTCAAAACCCCCCCTAAGGCCTCAGAAAATGGAAAATTTGCCGTGAAACCCCAACCAAACTAAAGTTCTCGGTGCGCCACTGATCATCGTTATGCTGCCGTCAAATAGATCTCGGAATCCAATACTTTCAATGTGTACCTAATGATTACTATAAGTATACAATATGTATATCCAATCTAGCGATAAATTGTCTTGATGCAAAATCCGAATTCAAGTCAAGGGATTCAATACTGTTAAAGTCCAATATTTTTGGACGAACTGTTAACAGCGCAAAATTCAACAGTTTGCTTTAGTAAGATTCGCATCGATTCCAATTCAAGGACCTCACGCTCCAATCAATATAATTTTCCCACAAGCGGATATGTGAATGGAAATCTCGGTGATTAAACCAAGAAATTAATGTCACCCTAATTGTGACGGTCTACCGACAGTTCACCGCGGACAATTCACCGCGCGACGATTCACCGCTGACAATTCACCGCGCGACAATTCACCGCCGCAACAATTCACCGCGCGACAATTCACCGCTACGACTATTCACCGCGCGACAATTCACCGCTACGACTATTCACCGCGGACAATTCACCGCATCGGTTTTTACCCTTGTTCTACATTTCGCCTCTCTTTCTTGCAATTCGTTTTCTCCTCACCGTGTAACTTAGGAGGAAGGTCCGGATGCGTCGGAAAGAAGGGAACGGTATTTTAAAGGAAATGAGTTCTTCATTTTATTGTGATGTGATACATCACCAAATGTTCGAATCCATTTTAAAGCTCAAGTCTTCCCTCGATCTTAAAACAATTAAGATAGATTTTGAACCAGCAACGATCAACGCAATTCATTATGTTTTTCCTGAGTGTACTGTACGAGGATGTTTCTTCCATTTTTTTTCTGTGCATATGGCGGCATATCCAAAAAGAAGGATTGCAGGTGCAATACACAGAAGATTCCGATTTTTCGTTGAATCTCCGGCATCTAGGTGCTCTCGCTTTTGTCTCAGAGCATGCAGTCATTGACGCATACGAAGAACTACTGGACTCTGATTTTTTTTTTGGAAAAAAACGAAGCTCTTCTAACAAAATCGCTCAACTACTTCCAGGATACATGGATCGTCCGCCTTGATCGACGCGGACGCCGCGCCGGAGACAACCACCATTTCCTATTCGTATGTGGAATTGTCATCAGAGTATAGCAGACGGATTGCCGAGAACAAATAATGGCGTGGAAAGCTGACGCAATTCCATAAATTCAGTCCTGCAGGCCGTGCACCCGTCAATTTGGAAAATAATAAAGGCCTTGAAGAAAGAAGAGCAGCTAGTAAATTTCAAAATAGAACAACGCGTAGCAGCTGTAGCTGTTATAGACGCGCACAGAATTTTTTACTGGCCAGTCCTAAGCCTGGTAAAGTGTGAAGGAAAAGTTCATTGCCTTTCCGCCTTGCTTGATTGAGATTGGCGCGGTGAATTGACGCGCGGTGAAAAGTCGTAGCGGTTAATTATCGCGGCGGTGAATTGTCGCGGCGGTTAATTGTCGCGCGGTGAATTGTCCGCGGTGAATCGTCGCGCGGTGAATCGTCCGCGGTGAATTGTCGTAGAATCAATTTTGTGACTATGAATGCGCTGGTCCTCAAAATGCTTTAGGATGCATGCGGTTACACGACTAAAACTGCGGGAATCTACAATGAGGTATTACAGATTTAAATATGCATTTGTAGGTTAGCATCACCCAAATGTTATTGATGTTATGAAATCCGCGGGAATTCGGTCAATTATAGTCTAAAAATACGCAAGAAAATCGGAAATATCTCATTGATTTTGGCAGTTTTTGCTAAGAACCAACGCATCACTGAACAACCAGGACGTAGAATTTTCAATCGTAAAAAAGTCTCATTAATGTCATGTTTCAATACCCAAAATTACCGTTTGAAAATGCGTTTATGGGGAAAATACATTAAACTGGAGTTTTTTTTTTTTTTTTTTTTTTTTGGAAGCGATGAGGTCTTCACATACATTGATGGCGGGTATTTTTTTAACGACCTGTTGCAGTGTTGTAGTTTAAAATTCGGGCAGAAAATCTCGTTTGTAAACAGGTAGCGGTGTAGCACTTGTTTCTATTTTCTCTAATTTGAAGGATGACAATATAGAGGAAAAGTATGTTTACTGCGTCGGTCGACGGTCACACTTAAGATCACACATTGACAAGATGATTAGGTGATGATGTCCATTCATAAATTTTAGCCTGCTCGTTTATTCCGTACAACCGCAACGTAGTAATATTGCGACTCACAGAGGTTATTCTTGAGCTGTTGGTGAGTGGCTCGGCGGAGCACTATAGACTAAGATCGAAAAAAATGGGCCAAAACTCAGTAAAAACAACTTCAAACTCATCGTTATTGACCTCATTTAAGCTTAACTGAAAACTTCCCAGTGACATTTTAAAGTTAAAACGACTTGTTTAAAGAGTTCTCTGCAATTGAAATTAATCTTGCAAGTTGATAAATAATAAATTGATGAGAAATTTACTTTCTTGTTTTTGCGGTCACTTTTTGACGATCTGAGACCATAGTGCGGAGGGGTGCACCCTGGACATTGGATGAAAGAAAAACACGTCACTGCCATTGTGCTACTATGCTTCACAAAATCAGTGATGCCATGCAAAACGTATTGATACAAACATTTCCAAGACAAAAATGATATTATCGGTGGGAAGTTTCAGGGGTCTAAACTTTGGTGTGTTTCTTTATGAAGAATATGAAAATAATTGATGAGTTGAGAACAATTATTTTGCTTCTGGTTTTCTCCCTAGTGTTCAGGATTTGGAGAGATATACATACACTCGTGTAAAGTTGAAAAAAAAAAGAAAAAGAATGTGTTTTGGCGTCTCAACGTGCGGAATTCATTCCCATTTAATGTATTTTGGGGGCCTGGATCTCACCACCGGAACTATGAAACCTTGTTAGGATAAAAATTCAATTGTTTATTAAAAAATACAACAGATCGGCAACATCGTTGTAACAGCTCCATTTTGTTTCGAGCCGGAACTTTGGTCGCGAGAAATTTCTTCGATGTAAATCATTGAAGAAAAATAGGGTTCAAAGAATCGCAAATATAGTTCCACTGTGCTGAGGCTCGCGCGCGTGCCGCGCCGGTTGCTTAGACCTTCTGCTAACAGTTTTGACGACTTGAGAATGCATTGCATTGTTAGAAGCTGTCAAATTGTATGACAATCGGTTCTGTCATTCTTTCAATTCTTTACCCTCGCGGATCGTGAGTTACGGGGTCTTTATTTTGCAATTAGTCTTGCGGGCACTATTTTGAATGGGTAATTGCTCCCCAACATTTTACATCCACTCTGACATGTTTAGAGGCTGATTTAAAAACTACAAGCACAATGAGTGAATGAGCAAGCCCGACGACAGACAAGATGCATTGATGACGGTGATGTGAGTGAATGGGTGGCCTTTGGGCATGTCCGTGTCAAAGACGTATGTTCAGCTTCAATACAAAGGGGTAAAATCTGTCAAATGGCTTTTCAAGACCGTGGTCTGCAATTAATATTTACTCACAAACCTGCAGAACTTATCTTTGTTTAGACCATTTAACCTAAAAACAATAATTAAGTGCTTACAAAAACCTTTATATTTTTGGAGAATTGAGTAAATTCTTAGAGCAGGTTCGTAAAATGAATAGTTTTGACCAAATCGTAGTATGGTTATCGCTTATAGCATCTTACGATTTAATTTTGACATGCCAATGGTTAAAACTTAGTACAGTAGTAATTAAATGAATTGATAGATGGAAAAAAAAAATGAATTATCTAGGTAAATCGTTAGTAAAAAAATACGACCTACTATACGTTTTATGGTAAACATTATTCGCTAGGATTATCTTAAAATGGTGTTTTCAGTATACGGGTAATTTTGAATCAATTTTAACATTTCATGAGAGATTGTTTAGTATTATCAGCTGCAGCCAACGATGCTATTAATTTGTGAAGTATATATTTAAAAATGAATGACTGCTTGAGAGTGTTTTGAACAGGAAAGCTGGTCACACTGAGATCATACATGGAATTGAAGGCAAGTTTTAAAATTAATCGACGGATTAACTTTTCACTACCTTTGACAGCTTTTTAACTCTTGACTGAGGTAAAATGGACTGTGTGATTATTTATGAACCTTTTCAGAGGTGAGTTAATTTTTTGAATACACCCCCCCCCTCCACCCTCATGCAGAGTTAGTGTTTACTTTCTCACTCCCCATTGGGTATAGAGAAAGTGCTGACGAACCCAAAACACCATAATCCATGGAAAAATGTCCCCCCGTAACCCGTTACGGATGATTGTCCTCAACAACTGGTCTGTTTGCATTCAGCAATAAGAATAATTGTTTCCAACTTTCCATGGAGGTTTTTTAGACTTTGTTCTAATTTAAAGAGGTTGATCCAGCTCCCATAAGGAATGGGCTATCGGCAAAAAAATTCCATATTTTCAGGGTCGATAGAACTCGTCAAGACGCGTTCAACAATGGCCAGTTTTTTAATTTTGGCCAACTGGTAAGGGGAGGAGGGGGGTCCAAAGTCAAAACCTTCAAAGTCCCATAACTTTCGCCCAAATCAATATTTTGACTTGTACTTTGCGCCAAAAGATTCGTCTTAAAAAGAGCTTTTGATTAATGTGTATGAAAATTAAATTATACAAATTTTAAACCAGTTTGTTTCAATTTTTACAATTTTTCCATTTTGAAATTTTTGGTTTTTTGAGCTTGAAAAATACGCGCAACGGGTTGAAGAGAATAAAAAACTATGAAATAAAAAGTCAAAGCTATGTTCTTTCAAATGGTATAAACCGCGATCCGGGGAAACGCTTCGTTCAAAAGTTATAAGCGCCTAAAGTTGCGCACCTCCGAAATCACGGTGCGTTCAGTACATGTTTTCAATGGCGCGCGTCACCCTCGCTCAACCGAGATCGGTACGCGACATTGAAAACATGTACTGAACGCACCGTGATTTCGGAGGTGCGCAACTTTAGGCGCTTATAACTTTTGAACGAAGCGTTTCCCCGGATCGCGGTTTATGCCATTTGAAAGAACATAGCTTTGACTTTTTATTTCATAGTTTTTTATTCTCCTCTACCCGTTGCGCGTATTTTTCAGGCTCAAAAAACCAAAAATTTCAAGTTGGAAAAATTGTAAAAATTGAAAAAAATTGAGTTAAAATTTGTATAATTTAATTTTCATACACATCAATCGAAAGCTCTTTTTAAGACAAATCTTTTGGCGCAAAGTACAAGTAAAAATATTGGTTTGGGCAAAAGTTATGGGACTTTGAAGGTTTTGACTTTGGACCCCCCTCCCCCCTTACCAGTTGACCAAAATTAAAAAACTGGCCATCGTTGAACGCGTCTTGACAAGTTCTATCGACCCTAAAAATATGAAATTTTTTTGCCGATAGCCCATTCCTTATGGGAGCTGAATCAACCTCTTTGCAAGCCGATGACTCCTGAGCCATCGGAGAAATTCCGTAGAGATGAGAGGGTTTCTGTCGGAATGGCACCACCCATAAAATAACACGCACTCGATCATTGACTCGATAAGCATTACGATACGATCGTTTATAATCAGCCAACAGGTATTAAAAGGGTTCAGGACGATCATGTTGATTGTTTGAATAGTATCTGCTAAATAGGACATAGTCGAAGACTGGACGGAAAATATTGCCAACTGAAAAGGTTAAGGTACAGTAACGGTTGGTTTAATCTGTTTTAATAATAAAGTGAACTGCTTGATATATCTGCAAAGGAAATGAGCAACTCGATTGCTATTTGCAGGGAATTGCGATCGGCCTCGGACCGATTCAAGTTTTTTTTTTTTTTTTTTTTTTTTTTTTTTTTTTTTTCTGGATGAGGGAGGGGGGAGGTGAGGTTACACACAAATTTATAATCATGTCACCACTTACTTAAGACTCCACAGTCGATTGTAAGACTTCTCTGAAACAGCAAAACTGCTGATGGATCTATTCGAACGGAATACTATTCCGGCGTTTTCTGGCCTGAAGATTGTAAGCCGGTCGCGGTGCAGGCCGGAGTTTGCCTCCCGGCACTGACTTTGCTTATCCATTTGAGGGTGCACACAACACAACACACGGTCGCACAATAGTATCACGTTTTAAACTGAAGCACTTGCAGTATCATGACGGAACACTTTTAATCAAGCTTCACCGTTTTAACTAGATAGAAATCGGAAAGCTGCTAAACATTGAAATCATTTAAATATAGGCTCTGATACCTTTCTATAATTGGTATCTGATCTAAGAACGAAATAATGAACACGAATGTAAAATTATTAGTCCAGAGTATGAGCTGTTTTTGTCACGAAAATATTTCTGTTTTAAAGAATATTAGCACATTAAGAGAAAATCTATTAAAATAAAAAAAGACTAAAGAATTAAATTTGGAAAGTTATAACTAGACTTCTTAAGCTTAAATTTGATTAAAAACTTAATCATTGAGAGTAAAACAATTAAGATTATGATAGCAGCAAAAATTGAACCAAAATATATCTGCTCCCGGGACAAAAGACCCAGTTTTGAAATGGTACTACCATATAAAACAATTTAAAACTCTTCGTTTGAATATTCATGTCAAGGAAGTTCGACTTTTACCACCACTTCTACAAAATCTAGATTGAAATTGAATTGAGGCGCAAACAGCTTCAATAAGCTGATATTCAATAAATTTTGGTCTCACTGATATTAACGAATTTTCGACAGGGCTCCCTACTTTTTTCTGACATTGACCTTTTAACACAATGGAAATATTGGCTTAGATGAAAAGGATCACAAAAAAAATCCAAATAGACGTATTCACCGCAATTTTCGTCGCGAGAAATCAAATAATTTATCAAACGGTATAGATCCATTTATTTACCCATGCCGCATGGTACAATACCGCGCTTGGGAAAGAAAAATAAAGAGTAACTTTAGAATGATAAATCAACGAATGAACCGATAAACGCATTGACTCGCGAGTGAACGAAAGTATCGGAATGAATATTGTTTTCTTTTTTGTCCATGAAAGCGTAGCAACTATGACGGAGTGAATCTTTTTTTTTTCTCTCTCTTTTTTTCCTCTTCTCCAGACAACCCGTTTAAAAACACATCTCGGCTAACGCAACAGTACGACACGAAATGCGCCTACAGACTACTCACCTACGACAAAAATATAAAAGAATAAGAACGAGATGAGCATAGTAATGATCTAGCGGAAGGAGCTTTCGCGGAAAATAATTACTGATAAGTATAGTATACGAACCACGGCGGCTTAATTAAGTACTTCAACTTTTAATGACACTCCTAGATACACAATCAAAACAATGTTGCCGATTTATGGGAAAAAATTGCTATGATTGTATGCGATAGCGGCTTGATGTATAACGTTTGTAAATAAGTGCTATCCTCATTGTAACGAGCCTTTTGTTTATCACGGTGCTTACTCTCCTCAAGTTGAGTGAGCTTGAGATTAAGATCATGGCAGGCAGATTTTTCAGGGAAAACTTAATTACATTGCGTAGCCACTTACGATCTATGTAAAAGTTCACACTTTTTTCCGAAGCTTTAGATAATCGACATACTTTTATATTTATTGGAATAGGAACGATATTTGTTCATGAGCCTGCACGACAAAGTCAAATGTGAGTGACGCAGTTATCGCTTCTTAAACTTTCGCCTTGATAATTACTCTGAGTTAAGTGGATGTAATAAACTTTTCCAAGGGGAAAGGAAAATCTAATGAAATGATAAACGTTTCTTATGACATGACTGCAGGAATGATTCGAAGATTTTCAAAGCATCGAATCAAAACCAACTAAATCATCGATGCAAAAGACCACCGAACAAATGTTATCGAAGTGGCCCGCAAATTGAAATTCTTCACTCTAAAGATTGCACCAACTCTTTAACATTAAAATATATACCGTCACGCATCGAATGATAACATTTAACGCTTTGCTTCAATTTCGTCTCTCGAGTTCGTACCTCGGCCGCCGCGAACTTTTTTAAACACGGAAAATTAGTTCGGAGAAAACCTTGAAAAGTTTTTCGAGGAGGGAAAAACGGAAAATTAAAGTTAAGTTATTTTTGAGACTTGCTTCTTCTGCGAGTATGAAGTAATATTCTCTTGTTTTAAAGCTTCACACCGAGGAAGTGTCAACAGCTCGAAGGAGTCGAACCCTCCTCCCTCTATCATATTTTCCTCCAATGTCACTTCTATAGTTCAATCTGTTTCGCGAAAAAGGAAGTTTCGTATCCAAAGTGCCTTGAATGTCAAAAACTTTCCACTTCTCGAGAACATTGACTTCATACTTTTCCACGCTCGCTCATCTGAATTCTTTAATCTAAACCTGAGGTTGAGGCCTCGTCTCGAAGAATGTTTTACCCTTGAATAGCTGAGATGTGAAGCTGGTTTGTGAAGTCGGATGATGCTTATGACAACAATGGATTAGTTTTCAAAGAGTATACCAAGTTTCTCAAGTTGACGTGGCTCCATTTCATTATCATTTTGTACTTTGACGGTCATCGTCGCTCTTGGTGTTTTCCCAAAAAGTTATCGAGACTTAATTTAATTTAATTAAAACAGATAAGGATGAAAACAGAAGAGGGGAAAAGTTAGGTTAGCGATTTTAAAAACGCTGCGCTAGCTGCCAACAATTTTTGCTCAAAATTCAAAGGTATGGAATTAAATAAACAACAGTAGTAAATGAAGGCCGAATTTGTCTTTTTTTCAGCTGTGAAATCTTAAGTTTTCGGAGTGGCAAAGTACTGATCAGTGGGCCGATCATTTACTTTATCGTTAAATCGATCGTTAAAACTGTCTACGAGTGATGCTATTGGTCGAAAACAGTAAAACTTGGCTGTTGCTATGGTAACCATCGTTGAGAGTCTCGTTTTATCCTTTAAAAAACGGACACTATAACGATGGTTACCATAGCAACGGCCAAGTTTTACAATTTTCGACCAATAGCATCACTCGTAGACAGTTTTAACGATCGATTTAACAATGAGGTAAATGATCGGCTCGCAGGAACGCGGAAAAACAATTACTAAAAGTGATACACAATCTTCGGTGGGAAAATGGTTTTGTTTCAGATTTATAATTTTTAGTTTGTTTACATGTATTATGAAAGAAAATGTTGCTGCCTCTTTAGGAATTTATTAACAAATAAAATACACTTGAACTGTGTCGTCAAACAGGTAATACAAGTTTTGATCATTTACTCGCTAAACCCGCGGTCTTAAAATTTCGATATTCTGGTATTATTCAAAAAGAGTCAAAGCAGTACTTGCACTGATTTCGCTAAAATTTCAGGAACTCTATAGAGTTTGGCTAATGATTTCAAATGCTTTTCGCTTGAACGAACAGCGATTTGAGTTTCCATCGCATTTCTGATGCTCAGGGTTTTAAAACGACGGTTCGGTCGAACGCAGTGCGGAGCAGTTTTGATTGAAGGACATCTATGAAGAGAGACTAATGACTCCTTGCAATTAGAATAGCGCGGTATCGCAGGTGGGATTTTAATGGATTCCGCCGGAGGGGGAGGCGGGTTAAGGTGCGCGGGTTGCAGAGCTTCCCGGCGAGTCGAGGGAGCTGTACTCGCCGCCAGATGCGCACCGAACACCCCCCTCCTCGCCTTCCCCTCACCACCCCTATCTCGCAAGATGCGTAATCGTTGCATCCTAATTATTTCTGTCCCGAAAAAGAGAAGCGCTTCTCGTCACATCGCATCGTTTTAAGAGCGCGAGACTCGCGGACCGAACAAAGTTGAGCCAGGATGCCAAGGCATCATCCATCTTTGCCTCCACTGAAACGTGACTATTTTTTCTGCGAAGCGATTTCTCAAAATTTCAAATCGCTACAGCTCTGACATTTCGGGGGACCGCGCTAAATACCAGACTGTGCAGCGCCGAGTGCTCAGAAAATATTTACTCTTGCTACTTCGGCTCACAATGGATTTGAACTTTCGGATAAATAGTTTAAGCCCTTTACTAAAAGACCCCTGCCCCCATCGTTCGAAAACGTGATTTTTAACGTGATAAAAAACAAACAAACAAAAATAAACCCAAAAATTTCATTGATAATTAGCATAAAAAAATACGTTTCCATCAAAGTATTACTGTCAAAATCAGATTTCCATGGAGGCCCCTCTTCTCCTCTTTTTACTATATAGTAATAATAGACGCCCACGAGTTGGGGGTCAAACCATGAGTGAGCTCTAAACAGCAAGCTAAAAATAATTCAGCGGGAAATAACAAAGGTGTTCGTTGGGAAATGCAGATCCGAGTGCGTCGAAATGCTAATTTCTTGGCTCTTCATATAATTATTTTAGACGGAACAATGACAATTATACAAAGTGAAAAGGGAGTGAAACTTTGAGAGGAAAAGTCGGCACAAATTTTCGAGGAATTAAAATTTAATTAAGTTAAAAGTATGTGTCTTACCAGGAAAGAAAAAAAGAATCACAGGGCCGACATGATTAAAAAAGCACCTCAAAGAAACATCAACGAAATGTCCCAGCGGATTATATTTTTTTACAATTATGACAACAAAAGCGGCGTATTCGTTAATTCGAAAAAAAGTCTTCCATGGCAACAGCAATAAAAAGAGTCCAAGCAAAACAAAGCATTCTTTTGCACCGATGAACGGATTAGAGGCTGATATTAAGGGTAGAAAAATCTTTTATTTTCGGTTGAGCTGATTACTTTTAAATCATTCAATTTATTATAATTTTAATACTTTTAAAATTATTAAAAGAAAATGAAATCTTTGTTTCAAACGATTTAGCACAATTACATGTCCAGAAAAGAAAGAAAGAGTATTATAATTTGACACAGTGTTAGTTATTACGAAGGGATCTCCTCCTTCTCCTGTTAATATGGATGCACTTAAATACACAAGACCTGCTGATTTTTACTCTCGATTACAGTCAGTTTTAGTACGGCGTCATTTACAGGAGTCAACGGTTAGCCAACAATGCACTCACCAGTCATCACAATCATATGCTGTGACAAAACTTGTCTGGTCAAGATACAGCCCTCACTCTCCTGTGAATCTCTCTCCTCTCTGGTAATTTTTGGACTGAATACAATTGCAGGGGTTACAAAATTTAACGTTTGAAAAAAGTGGTAAGTCAATTTATGATAACTTTCATACTGTTTTTTCATTTATTTAACTATTGATTTATTGATTAACTTTTTTAAACTACAGGTCTTAAGCTACCTTAGAATTCAATATATTTTTACGGAACTGCAGCAAGAAATAGAAAAAACCAAAGTAATTTAAAAAAGGAAAAGAAAAAAGTTAGTTGACTGATAAAAAGGGATTAACAAGGGTATTGAATGCATTCAAAACAATTTTCAATCAAACTTCTGGAAAACCGACCAAAAAAAAAAAACAAAAACAAAAACTTATATTCATGTTTAGAGGAAAGTTGAGAAAATACTTTGTTTAAGAGGAGGGGAGAGAGAAAAAAATATCAAAATTAGTGGGTAGATTACTAGATTACCTCTCAGTACGAATTTAGCAACAATATATGGCTGCCCGTTAGTGTTTTAGTCGTTGGTTGAGCCCCCACTAGTCAAGCGGTCAAGGTAGATTAAAGAAGGTATGTGCAACACTCGCTCGTGCCGCTCGCAGCCGCTTCAAAACTCGTTAGCCAATCAGAACGATTTCACCCAGTATACGTCACATTTCATGAAGCGGAAGGTTTGAAATGTATGTGTTAATTTTGTTAGTTAGGGATGTGTCGAACAAAAGATAGTAGAAGTTGTCAATTTTTAGATTTCTGTTTTCAGAGTTGATAAATTAAGAGTTAAAAGTTCAACAATGTCCCTTTACAGTAAGGAATGATTCCTCTGTCCAACGCACTTTTGAACAGCGCACCAATAGATTTCACCCACACGACGTCATTTTTTTTGTAAAAGTGCTAGCGCTTGAAGCGGCTGCGGGCGGCGAGAGCGAGTGTTGCACATACCTTCTTTAATCTACCTTGAGAGCGGTGGGGACTCAGATCAAAGAAGGTTGATTATTATGGTATTTCGTGTCTGCGATCGGTTCAGTCCATAAGCAAAGCTCCACCCACATGGAGTTTGTAATACGGTTTATCTACCACGCTGATAGGAAAGTTCTCGAGGTTACGTAAGGATTATGATTGTGACGAGCATACACGCAAAGGGCTAGAAAACCTATGCTCAACTAAAACCCCGCTTTGGAAACTGTGACCGCGGAGCACCACGACGCAACGTCTAAAGAACTTATATGAAAGATATAGGAAAAAGTATAGGATCGTTAATGGAGCTAGTCATTGGCCAAGTTAAAAAAAAAGACCGAGAGAGAACAATAAAGACCAAAAGAGACAAAGAAGCTGAACCTGACCAATGAGTACGATGACGTCTGCGACAGTAACTATACAAGAATGAGAGCAAAATGCGTCTATATGGGGGAATTTGGAACTTTAATCAGTGAAACGACCTATTTCCACTGATTAAAACCCTATATCACCCGAAGTTCCGAAATCAATCGATCCGTCCTGCATCAGAATTGATTGGAAATTTTTTCAGAAAAAGCGGAGTTAAAATAAAGAAGAAAACTCCAAAAAACATTTAGTTGGGCCGTTCATTTTTGCATCGAAATTAGAACTTTTGCTCCCCTCTAGAGATTAAACGAAACATCCACTCTTTAAAAACTTCATACGAATCGATTCTCAGAGAGCTAACTTAAAATCCTGGCCTTTGTCTGATCTGATTAGTACCATATGAAGAGAGAAAGCTTTAATCTCTAAGTGGGTCGAAATCAAACTTTGACCATCAATATATAAAAAATGGAAGACGATATCGACCTCCTGCAGTTTGCGCCGAAAGTCTGGACTTCATACTCTTTCGAACTACATATATATATCACGAGAAAAGGGTTGCCGTTTGAAAATGTCGAATTTAGGGTCAAAACCCACCCTTAGGGGTGCCCCTTGGAAATTTCGGATATGGTAAAAAGTAGTCCCCATTAAGTTAGAATCATTTTGTTCCCATTAATTCCTTCAAAAATAAAGAGAGGGAACTTTTGAAACAACGTGACGTATATTTCACGGCTATTTTACATATAGGACCCAGTGCTTAAAAGTGTCATACAAAAATTCATGACACACGGATTCAGTGGTTAAATCTCTTCATCAAGCACTTTAGTGAGACGTCCCGCTAAAATGATCCACGCCGCAACTACCTCGGTCACCAACCTTCCCTTTACCTAAGCACTCGATATATCTTGCGAAGACATTCGTTTCCCCTTCAAAGGCAGTCTCCACAACTTCCACGCACTTGTCTCCGGAGACCTCAGCCAGCGCGATACGACGCTCCTTCTCTAATTTCCCGTTATTTGTTGTTTGTCCTTTTAACTCCTGTCTAGATTTATTCGTGCGATGAAACACTGCGTCTCCTCTCTTAACTCAACTCCTTGAGGACGAACCTAACCTAGGTCTGATGCAAAATTTCCTTATCACGATCCAGCAGTATACCTTGCGTTCAAATGGAGGTAAAATTAGGAAGCGTTTTAGAACTCATCAGACCGATGAGCTGGTGAGACTATGAGATTATACACGCGAAAAAAAGGCAAGTTTTAAAATTAATTGGTGGATTAACCACTTTCTGTTCTATTTTTTAACACAGTAATAAATGATTGGTAATTTCTAGCCGAAAAGGAAAACACATACTGGTAAATCAGCTGGCCTACACCAATTCTATCAGAGCTTTGTAGCCGGTGCAAGTACTCACAACGCAACGGTTCAACGGAAATATACTTTCATTTTCACCCAGAAAGCCCTGCATAGTGCATTTTGATAGACCCTCGTTATTTTGGAAAAAAAATCCGTAGAAACGGTTAATCTATCTAGTGGACCAATTTCGACGATCCTGACGGCGGCGACGGGCGTGGCGGCACACATACAGTGAGTATTTCAGTGTATGGTACACTCGGGGTTAAAAAGAATGTTAGACAACTCCTTGAGTTAGGCCACCTGCAATGCTTAAATTTATTTAGATAAGTTTTGAGGGTGGCCTATTTCAAGGAGTTGTCTGACATTCTTTTTGTCCCCGACTGTACATATAAAGCACCGGCGGATACAGGAATATGCCTTGTCTCTCTCTCCTCCCTTTTTAACACGTGTGATAGAAAAACATAGCAGAGGGGGCCATCCTGTGATTTTAGCTCTTATCGCCGTCTCTTTCTAACGTACGCGTTCAAATGAGAGGAGAGAGAGCAAGAGACTAATTCCTGTATCCGCCTATGGTGGGTATAAATGACCGATTTGGCGGACGCAAAAAGTTAAAATTGCCTTATAATTTATTATTTAAAAGTTTTCAGGACTAAACATTACTCACTTAAACCAAACCTAACACATGCTTATTCCAGCACCAATCAGCTTCAAAATGATACTTACTTTATGTGGTTTTATAACTTGCTAAGTTTTAGCCGCCAAATTCCAAACTACTCATCGTGCGGCATTCCGCAACAAAATCACGGTGAGAGTTGGTATTATATTCTGGCTCAGACTTGAATTCCAAAGTTTGAGGAATGCCTCAGGCTGTCTTTTCCCGGCGTAAAAAGGCCCTTTTGGAGGAAGTTTAGAGCATCATGGGAAGAGTTTGAAGGATCATGCAGGGGCCAGCTAGAGGCAATTTTTTGTTTCTCGTTGATTACGTTACTTATTGTTACAAAAGAAATGAAATAAAACGAACTTGCATTCAAAAACGTGCTTTGAGATAGCCCATGCGTTGGATATAGTATACGAGAGCGCAAAGAAAACCACCATGACTGTTCAATTATGGTGCATACTATTCACAATTATAACATTAACGTCCAATGATAAAGAAATTAAAAAAAACGAGACAAAAGATTTCAGTCGCGAATAATGGAAATGTTCTCACGAGTTTCCTATTCAACTGCACTTTGAGCTACGTATACAAATACCAGGGATTCTACTGTCATTTGTTTTGTTTGAATTAACTGCGTCATTATTTTGTTTCTAGCGCAAGAGTTGGTTCCTGGAGGCATTTAAAAAAAAAAAAAAATAGAAGGGGGATGGGGAGGGGGAAGGTAAATGAGTGTAGCCATAAGATATTGTTTCACACAGCACGAGCTCTTTACCAGTGTATGGGTTGTTGATATACGTAGATTCCAGGCACTGGGTAGGCAAATGTCCGTACTCGGATGATATTATGTCTTTGTCTTTTAGAACGCGGTATGATGGTTGCAGCGAAGAACGCCATCCGCACAGAGAGACTCGTTCTTGAGATTAGTCGGACAATCGGAAAAAAATCGATGGATATAGTTGGACTCATTTATACTAAAGGGATCTACTCGATTTTAGACGTTGCAATTTTTAATTGACTTTAATATTATTATGAAATTGAACATAGAGCAAAGAATTTTTTGAAACTACGAGTAAATTTTCCTTCTCTGCTTTAAGTCTTGCTTCTGAAAATACCAAGCAATTTTATAGATACGATTTTTCTTCAGGGAATATTAAAAATTCGAGATGAAGGTGAATCTTCTGCGTTCAGTGCCGATTTCTGCCACCAGAGCGCTACCGTTCGATTAAAGTCGAATTACAGGCCGAAAGTAATTTATTTTTAAGAAAACGGAATGTCAGTTACTAGATAATTATCTGAAGAGTGTCTCTGAAAAAAATCTCGTCAATAACTTCAAAAATAAGGCTGAAAGTACCAAAAAATGAAATATCGCAGTTCGATACAAGAATTGATTCGCGATATTTCATTTTTTGGTACTTTTAGCCTTATTTTTTAAGTTATTGGCGAGATTTTTTCCAGAGACACTCTTAAGATGATTATCTAGTAACTGACACTCCATTTTCTTAAAAATAAATTATTTTCGGCCTGTAATTCGATTTTAATCGAACGGTAGCGCTCTGGTGGCAGAAATCGGCACTAAACGCTGAAGAATCACCTTAAATGGCAACGTCCGAATACTAGTCGGTCTGTTCAGTATAAATATTTCCAGTTATTCTTTGTTTGCAAACGATCCATTATTTTTCCCTTTTCTAGCTGCGGTTGAAAACTTTACTCGAAACTATTTTAGAAGTGTGTCTTCCAAAAGACTATTTTAGTAAAACCATTGATCGTATATTGATTGACGTTCGGAAACCTCTGATTCCAAACAACCTTTGGTTCAATATAATGTTCGCATAAGAGCATTTTTGAACGGAAACGTTTGAACAATTACGAAATCAATGCGACCATTTTGCGATCATGAATTAGAAGTCCTCAAAAATGCTTAAGGTGATTCCAGACGAAACTTTTCCAGATTTCAATCCGATGGATAGCGCCACTAGTAGTTTTTTGGAAAAGTCGTGTTTTCGGCGTTTTAAACTGAAACCATAGATAAAACGCAAAATCCAATAACGTCAGCACCTGCAAAATTTTTTTATGGATTTTTTGAGCATTAAATGAGCAAAATTGGTTTAAAATTAAAGCCGTAAATTATGAAATTCGTTTCGCCATAAGCTTAGTGAGTGAGAGTGAGCGCGAATCTCTGCCTCACTCACACTCATTGCGGCTTACGGGAAGTTTCGTTTTTCTTAATTTCCGGCTTTATTTTTGAGTGTTTCAGTCTGAAACTTACAGGGTATCTTCCTGAAGTATGCTCGCAGGTGCTGACGTTTCTCAAATTTTTGTTTTTAGCGTGAATTCGTCAAATTTAACAAAAAACTGTTGACTTTTTGAGCAGCGCGACGTGGTGTCCACGGTTGGTACTAATCGACCCTGGAATCATTTTAAACTGCCGAATGGGTGATTATAAACCACAAACGCATCACAAAGTTTAATTTCCTCTCTATTTTGACAGTTTTTGGAGCGCAACCATCGCAAAAAGTAGCTGAAACGCTGATTTTTTGCTCTTTTCTGCTGTCAGTGGGGCGATTTAAAATGAGAGATGAACGATAGTATTCAATAATTTACGAGTCACTTCTGATAGTGTTGAGAGCTCTGTACTCTTGAAGGCGCTACTTTTGATTTTTACGTCGCGTCGGTCGGCAATCGGATGAGCTGCAAACAGTGGCGTCGCGTGCCATCTGGCAACAATGATACTCATCCATTTAAACTCATTAAATATATCGAATTTTCCTTGTGCACTGTGCACCCCCTGAATTCGACCTTAAACATGAGTCTAAATGGATAGCATGTTGTGTTGCCAAACTGCACGCCACTGGCTGCAAATATTTATACTTTCACGTTATTCGCCGCACTGTGCGACGGGTGTCGTGAATCGGACGTCATGTCGAGCACACGTACACCACACGATCGCAGACAAATGAACAAGGTGCTTTAATTGCAGGAACGCGGCGGGAAGGTACGACGGGGTGGGTCTGCGCACAAACAGAACACTCGCTGTGTCATTTTGCAGTTTGACGGTCACGCGCGCTCGGTTATAGCGTTCCCCACCCGTTGGAAAAGACGCTCGTACCAAATCAAATGATGGTCTAGTCCCGCCGGAAATTTTCGTTGGGCTTTGCTACACACGAAATGAAACGGAGATTTCAGACGCGTTTCTTCATTTCAATCCCAAGGATCCATCGGGAATTTTTTACTGCGAATGTCCAAAGGTCTAGATTACACCATGGTAATTCATACATGAGGATCGAAGATTATAAATTTCATGGCTGTGTGTTGTAGTACATCCACAAATTAAAAAAAAAAAAAAAAAAAAAAAAAAAAAAAAAAAAAAAAAAAAAACACAGGAAATGAAAATACTTCAATTAATCAAGCACTAATCAGAAAACATGCAAATTTCACCCAAATGGGGCAGTTGTAAGGGTCTGAAATGTTATGATTTTTATAAAGGAAATGAAAGTACTCGATGAGCTGAGAACAAAGATGCTTTCGGTTTCTAATTAAGTCCCATTGTTCCAGAGATGAGTTTTTAGCCCAAAATACATTGTTTTAAATGGGAATTCCGTGTAGTGACGTCACTACGCACACGATTTTTTACAACTTTACTCGCGTGTGGCTTCAAAATCGGGACGCTTAGGAAAGAACCAAAGGCACCATTGTTCTCAGCTCATCAGGTACTGTCATTTTAGGCGCACCGTAGGTACTACGTGCGCCTATTGAAATCGGTCTGCTACTCAATAGAGTATACTACGCCCCCTTGTGGTCAAATGGCAAAATGAGCTTTTTTGATGTCGTGATTTTTAGGTTGTTTCCTGTTTTTTTTTTAATGCCAATTTCATTTGAAAATTTAATGTTTTCCCAATCACGACTGAATTTCGAGTGTGTTGGAAGTAATTAGATGTTCATTGATTCACGTTTTCTTAAAGTTATTCTACTTCAAAAATTTTTACTAACCTCACTTTCTGATTAGTGATGATTTCAAATTGTCCCGGTATTTATTCTAGGTGATCAAGTGAACCAATCATTTGCCGTTCTGAGTGATTGTTTTTTTTTTTCATGTAAATGTAATTATTATAATTAATTATAGCGTTTGGTCAAACGCAAAACGGAGAGTCCAAGCAGCAAGACTTTCACTATCTCAATGCTCAGAATTCTTATTTATCTTTGGTTGAACTGATGACTGTTCAGTGTTCACTTTTAATATTTAAATATTTTTAACGCTAATGATCAGAATTAGAGACTGATTAGGTGTTTTGAGGTTGATCAGTCATGCCTAAAAGTTTCGCACTTAGACTTTTGTAGTAAATTGAGTTTGCGCCTCACAATTTGGTTAAAAGTAAGTTAGCGTCTTTTATGCTGAAATATGAGTCAGCGATCCATTTCTTTCTGAAAATTGTGTTAGCGAGTCAATTTCTTCTGATGGCGCAGAGATTTTCAAGGTATTTTGTTACGATAGTTGGCCTCTCACAACAAAGTCAATCATGATTTAGTCAAAGTAATGGCCTCTCATCATGTCTAATACCATCCATAAGAACATCCTTCCATCATATTTTCATATTTCTTAACCCTCTCTGACTTAGAGAGATTTAGGTAAAAAAATTCTGTGGCGTCTGTCCGTCAGTCCGGTTGTCCGTCACTCCGTACCTAGGCATAACTATTGAACCATTGATCCTTATGCATCCAGATTTTGCACAGTTGTTGCGTTTTAAATTCCCCAGCGGCACTTTTTTTGTTTTTTTTGAAATTTTGACTTTTAGGGTAGTTATGGGGAAAAAATGATTTTCATTAAAATCAATGGTAAAATGGATAAAAATGAATAAAAATGGAATAATTCAAGTTTGGCTCAATCAATTTTGATGAAAGTTAGCAAAAAAAAAATCTATTTTCAGCCTACTATAGAATAAACCACTTATAGTTCCTATATTCATTCCTCAAAACTGATTAAAAATCAAAATAAACGCGCTCGAGCCAAAAAATAGAATTATCGTGAGAAATCAATCTTAAAACTTGAAGTCAATCAATAATGGCTCCATGAATTTTGATAAAACTTTGTACACACTATCTTATCAATAAACTTAAATATTTTCCTCTCTGTGTCACCAAACACAACCAATAAAACCATTTCAAGAGGTAATATAGGTGCGATTGAGCAAAAAATTTGGGAATATGAGCAAATAAAAATATAATCCTATTATTTGGGATGGTTCAGGTTTGGTTCAATCAATTTGGATGAAAGTTAGCAAAGAAAATCTACATTCAGCCTACTATAAAATAAACTACTCATAGTTACAATATTCAACCCTCAAAACCGTCTAAAAAATCAAAATAGGTGCGCTCGAGCCAAAAAATGGAATTATCGTGAGAAATTAAGTAATCTTAAAACTTGGAATCAATCAATAATGGCTGGATGAATTTTCATGAAACTTTTTACACACAATCTACAATCAAATTACTAACATACTTTCCTCTCTTGATCACCATAAACAACCGATTAGACCTTTTCAAGAGGCAATATAGGTGCGATTGAGAAAAAAATATGGGTATATAAGCAAATAAAAACATAATCTTATTATTTCGGATAACTCCTGTTTGGTCCAATGAATTTTGACAAAATCTGGCAAATAAAATCTACAATTAGTTTACAAAAGAAAGTAGCCCTTACAGTTACAATATACAACCCTTAAGAGAGTTAAAAAAATCAAAATAGGGTGTTTGTCCAAAAAAAAGAAAAAATGAAAGTGAGGAATTAATTTTAAACTTGGAGTTAATCATTAATGGGATGGATTTTGACAAAACTTTTCACAAACATAATGTGTTAAAAAAAATACACTAAACACTGCACTGTGTGCACTAAAATATTTTTCTGGTACAGTCCTCATAAAAACCTTAAGACCGTTTCGAGGGGCAATATAGGTACAATCGAGCAAAAATCTTTTGAAACTATAATTGTAAGCAAATATGAAGACAAACATAATGATTGGAATAAGTAATTCAAGTATGACTCAATTAAGTTCGATGAAAATTGCATCAAAACGTTTGCAACCAGCCTAGGCAGAAATTTCTTTCCAATGTATTACTACAATATACAACCTTTAAGTCTAAAGCTGTTTAAAAGCAATATAGGTTTCATCACACCAAAAAATAGAATATTCAAGGAAAATTAATTTTATAAAGAAAAGTCAATCAAAAATGGCTGAATGAATTTTGTTGAAATTTTGTTTGCGCAATCTACGACTTACTTAAGTACATCTTTGGAGAGGGGTTAATCTATTAAACAAAAAAATTATTTTGAAGATCCACAGTTTGAAAGAAGAAACCAAACATAGTACTCAATGGAGGAAATGCAAGAATCAGTACATTTCGACCTGCTAGGTATAAAAACTAGGGGAAAAAGAAACTCCCAAAAATAGAACAAAGAGCAAATATAATGAATGCAGCTCAAAGAATAAAAACTTATTGGAATCTGGAATTACTCTAGACCCTGTTATAAGCAACACCAGATTAAGGCTCTCAATTAGCCTTCAAATAACAAAATAGGCAACTACTCCTACAGCTTCTCTACAAAATTGCAAACTCTTCGGATTGAAGGCAGAGTTATGTCCGGAGGTGAAAATATTTGAAATTTTGGGGGGGGGGGGTCCTCCCCCAGAATTCTTTAGGGGGTTAGGGGGTCTCCTCCAGAATTCTTTAGTGGTGGGGGGGGGGGGGTCTGGGGGTCTTCCTCAGATAAAAATGGTGTGAGAAAGTGTTCGTAGGGTATTCCCTACAGTTTATTTTTTATCATTTCGAGATTTGATTGACGTATTTCGGCCATTGTGCGCGGATCGAATGCCTGTCACCAGTCGTGGGACGTCATGGGGACATTTAGGAGAGATGTCTTTTGACTCACTGTAACTTCTTCATCTTTTCTTACGTTTTGCCATGGCGTTCTTTGTTTTACTTGGCATCACACTTCACGTTCAAATTTTTTACCGGGCAACCAAAGAACGGTGCCAGCTAATGGAATATGGCAACATTGTTTTTCTCTACTTTAACACATCAGGAAAAATAATCGATTCTTGGCGAGGCCAGTCGCCTACCCAAAAATCGATCATTTTACATATAAAATCAATAGAGACAAAAACAGTGTTGCCAAATTGATAGAGCCGTCACTGCCAGTTAACCTGCAGACCAATTTTTGCATGGAAATAATGCCTTCAGTGGACTCCAAGATTACTTTCAAGAAACTGCGAGAAACATTTCCGGTCTCATGAGCATCTTGGAGCTGATATAAGCTGTTAAGAGCGTTGAGGTCTGACTGGCTGGACTAATAACCAATGACTCGGCATGGTCCGATTTCTTCTTACTACTGGTCACTTTTTCATTTCCCTATTTTGCGGGACATACTATATTGTTGACTCCCTTTTTACTAAATGGGGTTCAAAATTGTTTTATGAGTATTTGATTGTTTATTACGTGCGTTTAGTGATGTGCAGTGGGAAATTCGAAGGAATTGTTCTATGATTGTCCGGAGTGGTCCTACCGCCCCCCCCCCCCCCCCCCCCCCACTCGCCGCTTTCAGGTTCGAACTTGAACTTTTGCTGTACAATTTTTTTTTGAGATGGTGGAAAATTCGGAGGGATTGTTCTAAGATTGTCCGTAGTGGTTCTACACCCCCCCCCCCCCCAGTCATCGCACACAGGTTCGTACCTAATCTTTTGCTGGACAGTTTTTTTTTTTGAGATGGTGGAATATTCGAAGGGTTTTGTCCTCAGATCGCACGTAGTGGTCCTAACCCCTACCCACTCGCCGCACCCTTGTTTGGACCCGGATTTTTGCTGGACAGATTATTTTTGAGATGATGGAAATGGAATTTGATTTATGAGGGACCAAATTTGCTCAAGGTGCGCCTTCTCTGACACTGTAGTGTCAGAACTATCTGCTTGTTTCTTTTAAAAACACAACATGACACACCCTTGCAACTGCCCCATTCAGTCAAAGTTAGGTTTCAAAGCCCACATTCATGCTTGAATCGACAGGTCATGAAAAAATGAGCATTAATGGCGCAGATCGAAGGCTAATATTCACCTCCCAAAACAGTTTTCATCCATAATTATTTCATTCCGTTCTAAAGTTAGAGTGTAGGAGGCGGACTTTTATGACACCCTGCGTACATACACTGAAAATATTACAATTCATAATTTACATTCCCCAGATAGATTCCCCCGATGAACTCGATAGCCATTCCAGAAATCTATCATTTCGATTGAAGAGGTTAGGAGATTCGGAATTTTTGAACACAAATGTAAACAAAGAAGCCTACATTGATAATTGGTCCAATCCAAAGGTTATTGGGTCGACGGTCATCAGATGGAACGCATTTATCATAAGAGCCATGGGAACCGCGCAGACAGTCTTTATTACAATTTAAGACTGTCTCCGATCCGTTCGATGGTTTTCTTTCGAAATAAATAAAATCTGTAGAGAAATTTGATGTCGGTATGGAGTTTCGGTTCATTGTTTTTTGAAGATAGTCTTTTCAGCTAGCATCAGGGCCCCTTTTTTGGACCCATTTCTTCTACGTATCTTGATCAAGTCTCCTCCATAGCTCAGTCTCCCCCCCCCCCTATATCTTGCTTCATGCATAGACGAGTACTCGCATCTTTTGATGACTGTCAAAAATCATATGATCCGGGCCCAAAAATACTATAAATATTAAGCAAACACCTCCCCTCGATTATGCTTAAAAGGGTACGTGCGGCTTGTGCTTGATACCCTTATCAAAATTCAGCCTCCATCCCCGGATCCCCCCTCCACCAGCAATGATTCCTCCTTCACCCCCGAAAGTATAGCGGGGGAATTCATTCCCTGTGATCTGGTGAAACCGTCCTCTTTACACCTTATTGTCAAATTCGAGAGCAAGAGCACATCTGATTATAAAGCGGAATTCATAAATTCAGGCGGGTGAGAGGAGGGGAGGGAGGAAAATTTTGGGCTGAAAGGGGGGCGGGGAATGAAAAATAAAACGTCAATCAACCTTAGACAGATGCAGAATGACGTGTCATTACTTAAATACGACGAATCCTGAATAAAATATTCATTCGGAAGTCGAAGCGCGTTCGTTGCGTCTTTTTCCCGCGCGCGGGCCCTGGAAGCAAGCAAATTGTTTCTCTTCCCTCAAACCTTTTGCGTTGACGACGGTGGGAGGGGGGTTGGAAGAGGGGAAAGGGTGTCTCAGATGTCTATACTAAACCCGGAAGAATGCCGTTAGAGTATTTTCCTTTCATTACGCGCCCTTTTTTTGATACCTCCACTCCGCTCTTTCATTATCTGTCACTAGCGTGTTCTGCAAGTGTAAATGAAAGGTTTTTGCATTATTTTCATTCGCAATGTAGTCATTTAGTTACTTCGTTTGCGCGCTATTTACTCGAGTCACATTCCTCGTCTCACATTTCCGTTAGATTTTCTCAAATGACTGAACATTCCTCCTATGACTCCAAAATGACGTCTATCTCGCTCAAGTAGTATGCGACGTACTCTATAGACTGATCGATCCAACGCTAGGATGTAGAGTAGACGCTCTACAAAAACTAACAAATGCATCACTTTGACCAGGGACTCGAAAATGTTAGAGTAACTTTCGTACGGTCATGTGATGCGTAATGCGTAAGTTTTCTGATTGGTTGAGATCGCGCGCAATTCAACTTGGGCATACTGCCAGGACCACACTTTGTTTGGTCCCAGAGTCACAAAAAAGTTCATTTCGGAGGACATTCTCTCTTTTTTAGCTTCTTCCTTCCGGAACGCCTACCCTCCTTGAAAAAAAAAAAAACAAAAAATAAAAAAATTAAAACAAAAATTTCTTTCCTCGCGAGAATTTACAGCATTTCGAAAACGAAGAAATTCTAAGCTAAGTAATTTAATTTACGCAATAACATATCAATTTCTACCAACTCTAATTTTACATAAAATCGGAACCAAAAGTACACAGCGTTGACAATTTTCCAAAATTAGGGAATATGCCTCAAATTAGGGTCTTGATGATGCGTTCCCTTGATTGGATTAATACGGAATACCTGGGATTTCCCCAATGTTAATGGGGGTGTACTATCAGCTGAGCCATCAGGTAAGAATTTGTAACTTTCCTCCCGGCGTGTTTAACACCCTTGAGGACTCTTAAGGGGGGGAAAAAAATCCATTTGACGCACATGCCTCTACTCACATCCGGCCCGGAAAATATATGAATAAAAAAGAGTTTACTAGCATTTGTCGTTTGATTATATTCAACTTGATAATGCGCTCGCCCTCCCTTTTATTCGAAATCGCCGGCTCTCAACTTCGCAATAAAACTCACCGCGGAGTCCGAAGTCGTGTAAGTGAGATATTTCTCCGACCGGGGGAGGAGGCGGGGAGGGGCGGTCGAATTGAAGGCGCACCTTATAAATATCAACTCATACGCGCTAAGCGATAACTTCAGACAGTGTATATGCGGCCGTTAAATATTGACGCAATCTTGGAAACGGCCGTTTTGTTGATGCGTATACTATCTTCCTTCACCCACGCTACGCGCTCAAAAGAGAGAGAGGGAGAGAGAGAGAGAGAGAGGAGGGGGAGAGCAAGTCACTCCACATATCATATAACATTATGGCTCGGCCATTTCATCTAAATAATTTATTATCTCCGACATTATAAGTGTGGACCACAACATATACCTACAACTTATGGCTGGCGTAAAGAGGCGACTAATGTCTGGATTTCCTCCTCGTAAATGGAGTGATGCGATGGCCGAGTCCAAAGCTTAGATTATCTGCAAAAGGATCCCCGGGCATAAATTAAGAGAGAAAGACGTAAACAAGGAGAATGTAATTGTAGTAACGCGCGGTCGTGGTTGGCTCAATGCTCAGCCTCTCAGCTCGCGACGGCATGCGGCAACGCGACGCACTACCCATTCCGCTGGTCCCAGTTCAGAGACTGAGCCGGCTATTATTAAATCCGGGCATTCTCTCATAAGAAGTAATGAAAATGCACAAGCACACCGGGAATCTTTTGCGTTCGCGCCCGTGCCCGCGAAAGGAGGAGGCGTTCTTCAACGCATTAATTTTGCACCCGCGCATCCCTCTAAGCCCTATCCCTCTCTCCTCTCCCTGTACCTCCTTACCACCTTCTCAAATGGTACCACCGAGACAAAAGACACCTAACCGGGTTGCCGTTGTCACAGAGCCGATTTTTTTTTATCAATTTACCGATGAAATCACCGCTTGACCAAAAGACCATACACAGTTCAGTTTGGTGAGTGCACTGCGTGTGCATGAGTGTAATTGCAAGAAAATACTCGCATCTGTAAAATTTTCTCAATTAATGGAATAACCGTTAAATTCTCAAAATATCCGCACAATTCAAGTTAGAGGCGGAGACTCTACCGCAGCTAAGGAAATATTACAGATCAGAGTATTTCAGTGCATTATAGTCAGACTCTGACCTGAATTGAAGTAATATTTTAGTCAACTTGTGGAATCATAGGTATGGATTGAAAAATCATAAGCGGCGATAGCCACACAGGCCCTTTAAAAGACTCCAGTAATGCACGAAAACGACGCTGATTGCAGTTCTGCGTTGTCTAGTATCAGCGACATTGGGATGTTTTAGAGCTAGACTTTCAAAACCTAAACAATATTAAATACATTCAGTCGATGAATTAAAGGATGTTGGGAAACTCCTTAGATTTTGGCACAGGTACCATCTAAAATGCGAAAATTTGTAGTGATAAGTTTTGCAGGTAGTCCTTACCTGTACCAAAATTTGAGGAGTCACCTGATGATGTTCAATTCGTCAACTGTATTGGATGCAATGGTAGAGTAGCTGAGCTATTTCGCAGAAAGCTATGTTCGTAAAATTGACTACCGAGACGACTCTAAATTATCTCAACTCGCAACGATGATAATTAATAAATGTTGGGAAAAATCGTAGGGATGGCGTCCTTTCCTAACTTTCTGGTAACAGCGACCTCTTTATGATAGCCCAGTATCCTCTCATGACACTGTGGTAAAATTTACCTCTTTTTAGTATCAATATTCCGGTAAGATTGACTTCCTATGCTCCTCAACCTAAACTCTGGTAAAAATGACCTCTTTGTGGTAGTGATATTCTCTCCTTTATCCTATCCTCTCTGATAAAATTCACCGCATCATCGCGGTTTGCAGTTAGTTTCATCCATCTTGAAGGTTTTAACGAACCTATGGACAAACAAGGAGATCTTCTAGGTCTCATCAATTCTCCCTCTTATTTACGTTTTTCATCGCAAGCTATGATGTTTACGTTGAGGCTTCTGTTAGCTTTTTGGTGATTTATCCCCTGTCAAGTTAGTTCGTCCAACACTAAGCGTAGACTCTGAAAAACTCCTAACAAGTTTCGAATCGCACCGAACTCATTAAAAGTTCCGAGTAACTTTGTTTCACCGACTTCTTTTTTTTCCTACAGTTTAACCAAGTTATTTGTAACTTGTTCGGTGTCATGTTAACAGGGTTCTACTGAAATAAAAAAATAAACAAGCAAAACAAAATTAAATAAAAAAAATAAAATAAATAAAAAAAAAAGTGAGGGGAAAAAAGAATAAATCCGACTTTGAAGATAATTCACGCGACTTTGAGTCCGAGCTGCAAAGTGCATGCCATTCACTGCGCTTTTCATTTTCTCTCCTCCGATTTCTTCTCGCTATTTTTCAGTGACTTCAAGATTTCTTTGATCGAACAAGCTGCAGTGGGACCATTCCGTTAAACATCGCTTGAAGTATTTTGCAGAAATTCTCGTTGGGCATTCAGTTTCAGTGGAAGGGATTTTTCTTTTCAGCAAAATATGTCGACGCAAGACTTTTATTGACAATGGAAAAAAAGAGGAAGGGAAAAGGTGACAGGATCAGTGCGAAAATGGAAAAATTCCCTTCTGGGCTATTTGGGGTCAATATTGAAAGCTCCTCGAAATCTATAGAAAATCAAAATGATAAAAAAAGTTAAAAAAAAAAAAAAAAAAATGCCTGAAATATATACCCTTATTAATCCTCGACATACTTGGCGAAATCAAAACTAGAATTGTTGACTCTCCCCTCCCCCCTCCCCCTCCCCCTTCCCCCCTTCCCCTCCCCCCTTCCCCCTCCCCCTCCCCCTGAAATTCCGAGATAGCTTTCCATGCGATCTTTTAAAAGTCAGAAAGGTGTACGCAGCTATGACTTTTCTCTCCAAGACTTCAACTAAAAAAAGGACGGGTGAATATATATCACATCAACGCAAGAATGATTCCATGCGAATTAAATACATTCCATGATTCTTTATTTATAGGACTGTCACAATATAGAGATTCTCCTCTCTCTCCATCTTATGCTCCATACATCGAACCATCATATGACTGCAAATGTTAGAAAATGATATAAAGAGGGGATGCAGTAATAAGACAGCCCTCCTCTGCAAACTTTTCTAAGACATGCGTTCAAATGTGCAAATACAATGGCGTCATTTCAGGTCTTGTGAAGGGTGGGGGGGGGGGGGGGGGGTAAAAATCGGGTGACTTTGTTTCTCTTGTTTTCCTTTTTATTTTTTTCTTGTTTTACTTCTTATGCATTTGATCCATCAAGCTCTGACCTTCGACACACATATTTTTTCTTGAAATTACACATTTTCTTAACCCATACTCACTAAATTTGACACATTTTTTCTTTCACCCCTTGAATTTTCTATCGGAGCCAAAATTTGTGGATGTGTCGAACCACAAAAGGATAACCCCCCCCCCCCCACGACTCCTAATGACGCTCCTGCGCAAAGAGATAGAAAGAAAAATTCCTGGCTACGGCTATGCACCGAACCGTTGTTGCCGAACCTTCAATTTCAGTAGCGAAGCGTGCAATGTGGCAACGTTGCAGTTCATCCATTTAAAACCATTAAAAAGATCGAACTGTCGGGTGTTCGGTGAACACCTTCGCATTCAACTTTTTACATGGGTTTAAATGGGCGCAATGCAACGTTGCCAGATTGCATGCTACGCCACTGTTCAATTTACACCCGAACCAGCTCGGTAATGAAATATTCATTTATTCATTCACCGGGGGGGGGGGGGGGGCGGCGGCGGCAATGATGGTGACAAAGGAAGAATGACAAAATTATTACGGAGAAATCGGTAAGAGAGATATTGGATTAAACCCTGCCACGATTTCAATTTTGACTCATTCTCCTGAGGTGGAGGCTCGGCCCATCATATTCCGGTACGCGGCTCTAGGGCCCTTGTCCCGTCACGCGCCGGTTTTTCGAGGGTGAGCGCTTTGATGATCAAAAGAATTGGGGACTGGGGAGAAACGCGAGCACCAAACATTGAATTCACTTCCACGTGATTCATTAAAATATGGATTTAATGAACTCAGGAAGATTGTGTGCCGTTTCTCTCGAACCGACACTCTTTTTTTCTCTCTCTCTCTCTCTTTCTCTCTCTCTCTCTCTCTCTCTCTCTTTTTTTCCTTTACTCTTCCTGACTCTTTGCTCGGTTTGACCTAGTGCTTGGCACTCATGTTTGGTTTTCCCCATTTTGTCTGTCCCTTGGTTGAGTCTTCTGGCGTTCGATTTCTCGATGTTCTTCCGGTTGCGTTGACCACCCACCTTTTTCAACTTCCTCTTTTTCGTAAGGTTTTCTCTTTGAGTTTCGACCCTTGGGTGTACTCAGTTTCGAACTGCCGAGAAGTGCAGAGCTCAGCCCAGGACGTTCAGTCAGTTTTATTTTTCTGTCAGCTCTAGTCATTTTCGTATGAATTTTGTGTCCGTCGTTTTTTGGAAATCATTCTGTTCCTGTTTTATTTTCATCTTGGATTTTTTGCCCCTTCAAGGGTGAGTTTCGTTTGTTTTCTTTTTTCTTGTTTTCTCGTGTGCTTTAATCTGTGTGAGATGAGTGGTCGATTTGAAGTACACGGGGAGATGTTCGTTTATCGTTTTTCTTTTCGTTTTGTGTTCTATTTTTTGGTTCCTTGCCGTCTGCGAGTGAACATGGCGTATTTTATCTGTTTCTAAGGTTTTCGTTTTTCTTATGTTTACTTGTAGGGTTCATGTTTCTGGACTTATTGGATGATTCTTGGATTTTGGTTGGAAGTTCTTATTGCTATTTTCGATGCCTATTGTCAATTTTTTTTACGATGATTTTACTGTACCGTTGACATATGCGTTTGGAGATGTCCTTGAACGTGTTTTGATGTTTTTCTCATGGAATGGACCGTTTATTTTATCAATGTTTGAATCCTATGATCTCATCGAAAGCTGAGTTTTTAACCATATTATTTTATTCTATTATTTTATTCTACCCTAATTTTTTCTATGCTCTTTTATTGCCTATTTTATTCTCATTTATT
The DNA here is from genome assembly GCA_011764245.1 of Trialeurodes vaporariorum. Taxonomy (NCBI): domain Eukaryota; kingdom Metazoa; phylum Arthropoda; class Insecta; order Hemiptera; family Aleyrodidae; genus Trialeurodes; species Trialeurodes vaporariorum. The sequence goes on from VMOF01000035.1 coordinate 35,528,977, forward strand.
GACCGATTACGCATTTTACTTTTTTTTAATTATCTGCAACTCCGGATTTGAGTTTGTTTCTGCGTGAAGGGTATTCTCTCGTTGCTAGTCATTTTTGCTAGCAGTTAATTTTCTTGAAATTTATTTTTCTAGTTTTCTTTTCGCAATCGTGTCTTAGTGATTTTAATTGTAGTTCTGTCATTATGTTCTAGTCGTGAAATTTTTACTTGGATTTTAACGGGGGATTTTATTTTCGTGCCTTGTTTTTGTAATTGTAATTTCTTGTACGTTTGTAATTTTATTGTAATTCGCGGAGCGCTCCCGAAAGTTTTGTCCCGATAATTTTACGTGCAATACCGTGTCTATGTTTTGATTATTTAGTATCGTGTTTTGTACTGATGTTATGGTGTTTAATTCTGTGAAACGTCGACTCGCGTTTTTTATTTACTGCGTGCAATTTTTGTGATTATAGTTTGGTAAATTTTATTCGGTTGTTTGTTTTGTTTTCGTCATCGTCATATTTTCCTTTTTGCATTTTTTTTATCTTTTGTTTGTCTTTGTGCCCGCCGCCTCTCTCTTTCATGTTCTTGTTGTGTTGTGTTTTGCACGCTTCCAAGTATTTTAACCTCTGTGAGAGAGGGGTGGCGGCACAATTGGGTGGTTCAAAAACTTCGCCTGGAAGAAGAGGTCAAAGTCTAAGGTATGACTCAAAACTTCTATTATTATAATCCAATAATTACTTTATACCGATTGTTTGTCTTCGAATTCAGTTAAACTAACGCTTTAATAATTTAATTTATTTTCAAACGACTTCATAATGCAAGACGAGTGAAGGAAATATCAAATATATTTATTACCTTCTTTGAAAGAGAGAGTGTTCACATTTTCCACCAAAGCTTTTGAAGATATTTGTTCACCGTCGCTTCGGGAAAAAATGCCTTTCACTTTCACTTTATTTTTATTTTTATTCATACAAAAAATCACTTGTGTATTTACATATGTCCAATTGTCGACGGATTCATAACGTCTTTACTCGTTCATTCAATAACGATTGAGTTTGAGTATAGGCAGCAATAGAGGAGATACGGCGGCCTTTCAAGAAGACGAACAGAAAGGAAGAATGAGAAATAAACTTGGTCGAGAATCCCTAATTTCACAAATGGAGTCTCCAATCGCTGCAATTGGTGAGTGGTGCTTGGTAGTTTGAATGTTTGACGTCAAAATGTGACGTATTTACACTGTACAGGAAGTAAGTTCTTTTTTTAATTTTTTTTTATTTATAAAAAAGGCAGTGCAATCGTACGGACATGAAAGTTATTGAAAGCTATTCAAAAAGAGGGATTAAATATTAACAGTTGCTCGGCCCCGCACAGTGTTCGGAGCGACCCGGATCTTTGGCGGAAACCTCTAGCATGCTCGCATTTCATTGAAACTTGGTACTAAGGGGTTTTTTAGGTCGTAGATTTCATTTTTTATATCAGATTTAACTTTAGATGTCAATTATTATTTTTTTATTTTTATTTTCGAGAAAATGACGAAGTCCCACACAAGCCACAGAGGCACTTTTAAACACAAAAATAAGAAAGGGGGGCAAGTTGGGGCAGGATATTATTGTTGGATCGTTCAGAAAAAATGTTTTTTTGAACTTTCCTAACCATATTTCCCCGGGGTAATGCTGGGAAAAAAAGATATTGACACGTGAACATGGCTCATCTCACGATCGTGAAAATGACTAAGTCCCACACAAGCCACAGAGGCACTTTTAAACACAAAAATACGAAAGGGGGGCAAGTTGGGGCAGGATATTATTGTTGGATCGTTCAGAAAAAATGTTTTTTTGAACTTTCCTAACCATATTTCCCCGGGGTAATGCTGGGAAAAAAAGATATTGACACGTGAACATGGCTCATCTCACGATCGTGAAAATGACTAAGTCCCACACAAGCCACAGAGGCACTTTTAAACACAAAAATACGAAAGGGGGGCAAGTTGGGGCAGGATATTATTGTTGGATCGTTCAGAAAAAATGTTTTTTTGAACTTTCCTAACCATATTTCCCCGGGGTAATGCTGGGAAAAAAAGATATTGACACGCGAACATGGCTCATCTCACGATCGTGAAAATGACTAAGTCCCACACAAGCCACAGAGGCACTTTTAAACACAAAAATACGAAAGGGGGGCAAGTTGGGGCAGGATATTATTGTTGGATCGTTCAGAAAAAATGTTTTTTTGAACTTTCCTAACCATATTTCCCCGGGGTAATGCTGGGAAAAAAGATATTGACACGCGAACATGGCTCATCTCACGATCGTGAAAATGACTAAGTCCCACACAAGCCACAGAGGCACTTTTAAACACAAAAATACGAAAGGGGGGCAAGTTGGGGCAGGATATTATTGTTGGATCGTTCAGAAAAAATGTTTTTTTGAACTTTCCTAACCATATTTCCCCGGGGTAATGCTGGGAAAAAAGATATTGACACGCGAACATGGCTCATCTCACGATCGTGAAAATGACTAAGTCCCACACAAGCCACAGAGGCACTTTTAAACACAAAAATACGAAAGGGGGGCAAGTTGGGGCAGGATATTATTGTTGGATCGTTCAGAAAAAATGTTTTTCTGAATGTTCTTTGCCTTAGATTTGCCGGGCAATCCCGGGCATTTTTTTAAACTTCCTCCAAAAAGGGCACAAATGCAGATGAAAAGTCGATTTTTGAGGGGTCCAGCCCCCCCTCATAATAAACATGAAATAAATGTTTAAACGGCTTAAAAGTAAGTTCATATGTCCTAATTGATGTACAGAGGTCTAAATTGGAATGTGAGTAAAAGAGTATTGTTTTTTTTACAATTATGTGTAAACCCACCCAAGTTGACTCAAAATTCGCGTCAAAACCGGTACTTTCACATGTCTGTGGGGGCAAGTATGGGGCTTCCAAATTCATCAAATATGGCTAACATGCATGTTCTATACCCTTTAGAAGGTAGGTAAGGCCTTTAAACCAACTTCAGAGCCGATTTCAAATTTGAGGTTTCTGCCAGAGATCCGGGTCGCTCCGAACACTGTGCCCCGGCGAGAGAGCTTTAACAAAATGACTCAGTTTTCTAGTAACTATATAATTCAGGCGTCAGTTTTGATTCGACGAGGAAAATTGAATCTTTTTTTTTATTTTTTTTAGTGCGCATATGCACGACTGTTCAAATGAATTAAGTAAATGGGACATACGTGTTTGGGATACAGAAATTCGTGCGTGTACTCACGCTGGATTACTATCATTGGAAAGTGAAGGCACCTTGAGTCCTTGAACTCATATGCAATATTATGGGATGGGGAATTATTTCACAACTGCAACCTGCGTTTTTTTGAAATTAGGGTTTGTTTTCTGACGCGGTTATTACACCCACCTCTTAAATTAGAGTAAGATTCACTGCCTCCGCGAGCTGGATTATTTACAGCGATCTATGTATGTGATACAAATCTTCATATGCATCTTTGCGCTCGGAAAGTTTATCACCGTGTATATGAATTTGCTTTTAATGTTCGCGCTGACGATCCGATGATGATATAAACCCACTCTTCCACACCGTTGTTTCGCTCCAATTCCTGGACTATATCTGCGCATCACAAATAAAATATATACGTACACCCCCCAACTCCCTTCCATCAATGCCTCATTAACTTATAAACCTACTCTTAATCTTACATTCCTGCACTTAATATTTTACTTCGGATTATTATCCCCTTCATATTTCTTTACCTCTTTTTGAGCCCCCCCCCCCCCAACGAGTTGGTCTTATTTTCCATTGGCTTATTCTTCCCTCATTTGTGGTATCCATATCCGTAATCTTGAGATGCAGCTCTTCAATCTTCCAAAATCATGACTTCTGGTCCCAGAAAAAATAAATTGTTCCGCACACATCGCCAATTTTACATGCATGTATGTATCAAGTAGCTGATCACGAGTTTTAAGGAGCTTCGTTGGTTCGCAAAATCCAAATATGGTGCCAAACCTCTAACCCAAACTCGGATGGGGGGAGGGAGGAGGCGACCCCTCAAAAAATATTTCGTAATTTTTGTCTCCTCTTTCAGGGCAAATTGGCTTGCAAATTGGTATTTACTAATTATTAGAGATTAACAACTGTTCCATTTGTACCCCGCTGCCAAGACGGAATGGGGCAGTTGCACGGGTCAGAAATGTAGTGTTTTTTTATAAAGAAAACGAAAGTACTTGATGAGCTGAGAACAAAGATGCCTTTGGTTTCTAATTGAATCTCATTGTTCCGGAGATGAGATTTTGGCCCAAAATACATTATTTTAAATGGGAATTCCGCGTAGTGACATCACTACGCACACGATTTTTTACAACTTTACTCGTGTGTATCTCCAAACACAGGTCACTTAGGAAAAAACCAAAGGCAGCATTGTTCTCAGTTCATCAAGTACTATCCTTTTTTTATAATAAACGCACACAATGTCAGACCCTTGCAACTGCCCCGTTAAGAATTAAACCTTTCGTGTTTCGGATGCTAAATTATCACCAGCAACGGCGCGACACGACGCGACGATAAAGGGAAAAAGAAGCAAATTCCACAAACAAAACGAACCAGAAGAATTCAGTTTTTGGGATGAGAAAGAGCGGGAGGAGAAAAAAAAGGGGAGTCGTCAGAATTGAGGGAGAAGGGAGGGCAGAGCAAGAGAGAGGTGCAAACACAAACTCGAGCGTGCAAAACGCTCGGATTTATTTTTGACTTAAACGTGTGACGGAACCCTTTTGTTTGTTTATCGATTTTATTTCACTTTACTGCCGGTTGTAGTATGAAAATAAGCTTTCCCCTCTCTTCTCTCTTCCACTCGCCATTCTCCCACTTTACCCCTCCACTCAACTCCTCACCCGTTTGCTTCTCTCTCACGCGCATCACTTGGACGATCGTTCCCACTCTCTCCCCCACTCTCGTCCCCCCCTCCTCTTTCCACCCTTCTTAATTTCATTGTGCTGTTTACTCGTAAAATTTCATGCATGCAACTGTAACTGTTTATCCACGGGACGTATGAAGTATCGCCGCTTCGGAGTAGGTCCCTGGAGCACAATTAACATGCAAATTTCAACGAGTCTCTTATCTATTACACTGACTCTGACTTCGTATCCACATTGCACTGACAATCGTCATGTCTGAGATGCGCGTTGCGTTCGCTGCGCCAATTGGCCCATTGCACAAAGGACGGAGCACGAAGCACGGACACTCGTCAGCGAAGAAAATAAAATACCAAGTCCTCATTTTGATGGTCTGTCCAATTTCAAACAAGTCCCTAGTTGATTATTACTTTTTGGCATGTGATCGAGTGGAGAATAGAATTTAGAGATTTTGAAGCGTGGATAACGAAAACAATGAGTAAGCTGCGATCTCACAATCAGTATTACCTCAATGAGTCACCGCGTTTCTCCCGATGAAAGATATTTCACATTTCTTACGGTAATTTAAGTGAATACATAGCCACATCAAAATATGTAAGAACATTTTGCTCAATACCTGGAAGTAAGAATAACTTGGACCAGGTAGAGTTTAGGAGACAGCTACGGTCCTTTACGCATTGGCGAATCCAGGAATCTGGCAACAGTGCGTTTTCTTCCTATTTGATTGCATGGTAGATAATCGATTAGTCACGGGGCTATAGCCTCCTTAAGAATCGATGGTTTATCATATATTCAAATAGGAGGAATGCGCAATAGCCGAATTCCGTCTATGCCTCTACGCCATTTGATTGATTTGAAGTCGGGTATATCCTCGATTCCTCGCTGTTGGTTGGTGGAGATATAACTTGCCCCTGATACTTCGATAATAATTGGAGAGCCTTTTGCCCTATACTCTAGTTTGGAGTCACGTTTTTTAGAGAACCCTAACCTTCAAAAAAAGATCAGATACTCAAATACATCCGAGAGTTGAACAAAGACCTTCTCAGTTCTTTGGACTGTGAGGAGGCATGTGACTTTTCCTTATGAGTAAGTGGATAGTTAGACAAATGAGCTGCTGAGCGGGTACCAGTGAGTACAAAAATGCCTGGCCGAAACAAGCAATGTACAAAACTTTAGGTACCATCCGAACAAGACATTGGGTACATTGCTAATTGCATATCTTGCTCAAGTATCCTTGTACCTGCTAGTTTGAGTTTCAACCGTATTTAAACCTTTTACGACCAGGGACCAAATAATGTCACAGTCGAGGACAAAAAAATGACAGACGACTCCTTGAAGTATACCACCTGCGATGCTTAAATTCATTGAGATAAGTATTGTGGTTGGCCTATTTCACGGAAACGTTTGACATTCTTTTCTTCCCCGACGGTACGTCCTCGCGGTCCCGAATGCAGATGATCGGGAACTTGTGAGGTGTTAAACGCCCTCTTAACTACACTTAATTACGCATCAGTCAACGTCATTAGGGTGACCGTCAAGCCGTAACATTGATTGATCCCAGGTTACTACAAGAAATCAACGCTGGCTCGATAAAATTTAGTGGATAGCTAAATATTCCTACTCCGCGGTGTTGAATTTGCCGATCCATCTAATTGAAGGAGCTAGACGAGACATTTATCAGCTAATGTCAACCGTTTGGAGTATAGCTTGGAGGTGGGTCTAACTACTAATACAAATATATGTATACTCGGGCGTGGTTTTAAAAGGTTTGGAGGGGAAACTAATGACCTGTGAAAACATTTTGGAACGTATTCGGAGAGAATTATTTGTCACCATTATCTATGAACTCGCATTGGATGAACCGTGTGGATCAAAAATTTATGATATTTTTGACCAAAGTCAGACATAAAGTGCTATTGTTGTAGTTTCTTTTTCAGATTTCGCTATTCGCAGACTAAAGTTAGACAAATTAGACGGAAATCTTCCATGAAACATTGAAACCTCCGTTGAACCGCCAATACGAGCTTGTCGTTATAGCTCGTTTTTTTTTAAGTTTATTTTTGAATTTTAGACTTTTATAGTAATTTTGTAATTTTTGCTGTTTTCATCAGATTGAACTATTTATTTACTTACAGCAAAAGTTTGCAATAGCCCGGATTGTCACAGAGCAGATCATATGACGAAGGAAACTCAGTGATATATTGAGCACACTATTGAGGTTAAAAATGAAGATATGTGCTGGTAATGGGAGTGGGAGGGGAAGGGGGTAGGGATAGAAAAAAAAAGTTACGTTAAAGCGCGGTCGCGCTTTCGTCCAAAGAGAGTAAACTATACGTGCTCTCCAACCGCCTCCTCTTTCATCCCTTTTAATCATTTACTATCGTATACTTTTTGTCCATTTAGCTAATTGCTTGTATGAAAAGTTCAATTAACTGGGCAACCCGAGTCACAAGCTCCTTTTGCTTTTCTACAAATAACATAACAGAGACGAGAGCGCCAAATAAAACAAAACGCTCTTGATTCGACGATTCTTGGGCAAATGTCCAGACAATGTAGTTTGCGAAACAAATTTTGAAGCAAGGAAATTAAGCTAGTCCCCGTCATTACGATCCAAAAATGATGATGTGCGCTCTTCCCTAGAAGTGAATAAAGCGATTTTCAGAGAACATTCTCCGGAGGAGCGCGGTTCATCTTTCATTATTTTATAAGCGAATATATCGCGGAACATTCCAATTGTTCGAATTGTTCCAGTACATTTTACTTTATTTGATGAGATCGGAGATGCGCTGAAATAGAGGAAGTATTTATATCGAAATTTATTTATTAATAAAAATAAATAAGTTGGTAAAAAATGGAAGATGATTCCACCGATCCAAAGATTACACAATCCAGTTCAGCATTATGACTGCAACGTTCAAAAAACTCTAGGCCGAAAATTTGTTCGGTTCTTACGATCCTATGACTAAATTAACTTATAGCGAGCACAAACTCTGTACCAATAAAGTGTGGGTTACCAGTCAATAACTAACTTAAAAGCCCATCTTGAAACGGTCCTTTTTTCTGAATAAAATTTTAAGTTAGGTTGGATATTTAAGACTGAGTGTGACAAATCCATATATACACCAACAGGTGTTCATATAATGCCCGAAACCCTAAACATACACTTGGCACATCTGTTATTTACGAGGGCGGGGGAAAACACGACCGCCATCTTGATTGAGATTAGAAATAGAATCAATATGGTTTATAAATACGTATGGTCCTCTTAATTTAAGACGCTAAGCATTTAGATCTGATGTGGCGTAACGAACAGAGAGTACTTTAATTCCGTACCCCTAAAAAAGAACATAAACCTCCAAAACGGCTTATGAAAATGTAAAGAAGTTTCTATATTCTATATTAGTTTTTGTTTTCTGTACATATTTTGATGAATTGCCGTTTTCGAAGAAAGGATCCGCTGAACAACGGGCAGGCTCATTATGAATAATAGGCATTAAGACTAAATGAAGACTTTTGACTGAAGGATGCACCGTTTATTTTTTTGGGTATTTTCCCGGCAATTTCCTCATGGATTATCTCCTTTGAAATCAAACAAATCAATACTAAGCCGGTTTAGAGGTCATGTTTATTTATTTATTCGGTCACTCTGCCTGAACAAAAGTATGTAAGAGTCGCAGCCAACAACTTAGCGGAAACACTTCCCTCCGCGGGCAAATTGATGCCGCCTTTCAATTTGGCTCTTATATTAGAGTTCGTAGGCCGTCCGTTAAATTGTGATTCTTGTTTACTCTTTGACTGTCTATGCCTGAGGCCCTGAAAGTCCTGAGACGTCACATATTTTCACACTCAAAATGCTCCTTTTTCAAGAAACGACTAAAAAAATAATCCTAATTTTCATATTGTTTTCTTAATTTACCTTAAAGTCGGTTATGTGACTTATTGGATAAAAAAAGAAGAAAAAAATTTTGCTGTTGACACGGTAATCCTTAGAATATGCCTGAAAATGTAAAAAAAAAAAAAAAAAATCAACAAAATCACTAACACGTTCAATCGGTCAAAGAATTGCGCGCGAACATAAACGCATTGCTGCGCGGCGAATTCACGCACATAACACTACAACAATTATTGACGCCCGCATACTCACTAACACAAACTTCACTCTAACGGATTTTATTCACAAACACACTTACACACACACGTATATACACACTCACATTTACCAAAATTCAACGGAATTCAAATGCACCGCGACGCTTGCTCCCGAATTACGAGCTGCTCGATTTCCCCGGGGGAACACGGTCACATACCAAATGACGACTGACCGACCGCGACAGACGATCGACGACGCGCGTTTCGGGTCCATATATTTTCCTCAGCGTTCGTCCGTCTGTCCGTCGCTGTCCACCGGGATGCGTTGTTTACATTTCCGGCGCCCGTCGAGTTGATGCAAAGTATAACAATACAAAGCATTATCCAAGCGACACCCTGCCAACAACACGAACAGCAAAACTGTCTAGCATGCTCTCTGCTATGCTTGCAGCTTGGCGTGTGACGCGTGACGCTTGGAGGAGGGAAGCGCGCGGTAGCTAAAGTGCGATCGTCGGTGTGATCTGTGTGTGATGTGTTTATAATGGGGATTCGCACTTGACTCAGCAAGCGTGAGGTGTTAGTTATTTTGAGTCGTCCGTCATCACCGACAACGGGCGCGCGTCATGTCAGGTCAGACGCACCGTGAGATAGGGCTGCCATTTTTGCGGACCCTTAGTAGCATTTTTTTGACTCACCGATGATTCCACCGGTTGACGGACTGATTACCGAGTCAAATTCAGGAGCATTACCCTGACAAAAATGGTCCATACAGGTCCATCATAAGGTCCATAGCCGATTCCCTATGCAGAATATGGATTGTGTATGGATCCATATGGATATGCATGAATCTGTTGAGATATCAACACCAACATAAACCCCTAAGAGATCCATACATATCCATATGGAACCTCTGTATAGGGAATTGGTTATGAACCTTATAGACCTGTATGGACCATTTTTGCCAGGGTAGTAACCAAGCACAAAACTCTAGCCCACTGTCTATTTTCAACCGATAGAACCATCGGAGGATTAGAAAATTTCAACCGATTTTAAAGTCAACGCGGTATTTCCATCGATGAACGAAAATATTAATGAAAATGTCGGTTCATATTGAGGCGTTATTTCCGAGTCCACCGTCTTGAGAAGTATCAAACCATCCCCATTCAAAGCAATGAAAAAGAAATAGATATAGAGATCTATGGACGAATCCATTGGAATCCATTATGGAATCCATTTAATTATGGAAGTCTTAGCAAGCTCTGTTAGAATCGTTGTACCAGCTGGGCAACCGAAGATGTATTTCCATTGCCGCCTAGAAAACACGTATTTTACTAAATCTTTATTATTTTGGTAAGAAATGTTGTAGAAACAGTTAATCTTTATCAATAACGCATCGTAAATCAATGCGAACAAACACAAAAGTATCGATTGCTTGGAGGTTCCAATAGGTTTAACAGACGATGCATCGCCACTTCTTTCAAAACGTCTCCTACTTTGCGACATGGAGCGAGCGGGCGCAAGCATGCCCGTGAATCATGTTTACTGCCCAGCCACTTGGTCTCCACAAAAGTTGGCTAACGTCACCAGCGCGCTGCTATTTCAATTCGTTCATGGGGCGGGCTCTTTGGTTTAAATAAAACTTTCGATTCGGCAACAATGAGCGATTTCAAAGAAGAGCAGTTTGTAAGTTGACATCACACATATTTATGTGATATTGGTGACTATTACGATATGCTTTATTTCACATTACTGATTCATTCCAAATCATCCGTCACTCGCATTTCGACGGAATGAGAATTGCTGGGAAACGTTCTTCTGATGAAACAGAGGAAATGAATAAAAGTTTGTAGAAACAAATTCAACGGACCGTCACTGCAGATTTTGAGTTGAAACACTATTAGACTGCTGCAAGCTTTTATCGCGGGAGTTGGGACTAACGAGACGTCAACTTTTGCGTAAAAAGCACGTTAACAACGACGGAGACCAAGAGCTAACGATTGTCCGGTCCTTGAAATTCCTGACTTTTGAGTGGACTGGATAAGAATTGAAGACGGTAATTGATGGGGACGAACACCGCGGTTGCTAGGTCTAATATAAATAAGGAATATATCTAATTGCTTATCGGTCAGACACGAGCATCTGATAATCAATTAAATAATTTCCGAATTTCGATTAGACTTGGCAACCACGTGATTTGTCGCCACCAATCTCAGTTTTCCATTCTTATTCAGTCCACTCGAAAATCGGGAATTTCAAGGATCGGACTTTCGGAATTCAGTACTCAAATACCGACTTTTTCCACAACTTGTTTACCCTGATTGCTTGAAAGTAAATTCACAGAGCATGCTTTCAGAATTTATACAAGTAGGTACGTTCCGTTTTAAGAGGGTAAGCTCTGTTGTATTCAAAAATGCGTGCATGCATATTTTTGAACTGGTAAAGTGCTTATGTCATATAGATATTGAAAATACGCTCGCGTCAATAACTGACATTGACGGCCGTCATAAATTCACTCTCAGTAATAGAAATCTAGAAGGGGGATATTTTAAGTGAATTTCCCATTATATCATCATAAAAAACGAGATACCCTCCTCCCCCATCTTGGGTCTTAGAGGGATAATGAGTACATTTTGGAATTTTTCAGCTTCATCATCGTTGTGTTCCATAGTTGGTTTACAAGATTTATTGTATTTGCAAACAAAAATGCTTGCAAGTAGAGCTGTGGTTTTTCGTATAATCAGTGACATTTTTCAATTCACCGCGATGATTTTACCAGTTGAGAGAATAGATTACAAAGTTCAGTTCAGTGTGTGACTGTAACGCACGCAAATACTCGCATCTGTAATATTTTCTGAACCGGTGGAGTCGTCGATGACTTAAAAAAAACTTGGGGATATTTTAATAACTAAACGGCGATTGCACCGATTGAGATAAATTTTCCAGATCAGAGTATTTTCGTGCAGTACAGCCACACACTGAACTGAACTGTGCAATCTTTTTTCAACCGGTGGAGTCATCAGTAAAAAGAAAAAGCCAGAGGCCATTGCTCATATTTTACCCGCTATATAAGATAAACGAAATTCATAGAATGAGCTACTCTTTACAACGCACAAACAATCGCAGCGGTACGCATTCCGTGAAAGATAAAAGGTAGCTTCAATCACCTATATTCATTTGCATAGAAAAATTTCAATACCAGTCATCACGTGTGCCGAGGAGCAATCAATATTTGCTTCATCAATTTCGTGGGAATGAATAGTTGGACATACCTTCTGTTCAGAAAAATACAACTCCAACAGTGTTCTTTGGAAAAAATGTGACGACAAAAAGGTATTTCAGAGCGAATGCCGTTTTCAATAATAGGATTGCGGGGAAAGATGGAAAAGAATCCGATGCATGCAGAAAAAATACCATTGCATGCAGTTTAGTTCTTTTTTCCCTCTCTCTGTAGAAATGTAAATAAAACGCAATGGAATTATATTCTGATGGATGGCAATCATATGCGATGATTATTCATTTTTCCGATGAAACAAAAATACGATTTGACGGAAAGGCCCTTGCAATCTTGCATATCAAAAGTGAATAAAACGTAATAACAACAACGAGGTATAATGGAATGTAACATTTCACGAACTATATTTACATGCAACAACGAACGAACAAAAAAAGCTCGATTGAAATATGCACGATATGTTTAGAGCAAACGCGATAGCGCAAAGGGGCAGTTTATGAATAAAATACATAATAATAATAATTCATCACCTTGATCCACTCTCGGTGTATGTATGGGCAGTCTCGTTTTATCAGTTTCCACTACTCCAAATCAATAGATTCAATAGTTGTTTGTGAGCTTTCATTCGAAATCCAACTCCCAGCAGCATAAACAATGGAACGTTCTGTAGCTCACAGATCAGAGCCCCCACGTGCCGGCCGTCATGCTGATCTCATGAGGAATTTTTTAATTCACTGATAAAATGCCTCCATTTCCCAAAAAAATGTGAAAAAATACTCAGTGCTTCAGTTCAGCAATATGACAGAAACGCACCAATTCTGCGTAACTTTAACTACACCAAATTCATCACAGGAACTCAACCACCAAAGTTTAGAGTCCACATTGTTTTCATCGGTGGCCGGAAATATCAGAGATGAGACATGGGCGGGCGGTGCGTGGAGTCAAAAAGTGGGGGGGGGGGGGTCTAAAAAATATCGATGACTGCATTTTTTCTTTTTCAATAAATGTTGGTCCCGCGTCCTCAAAAAAGTGGGGGGGGGCTATAGCCCCCTACACGCGCTTCCTATGAGATATGAAAGTATTTTTGTAGGTTTTATAATCACACTGCTGAACTGAGCTGTGTTTTATTTTTGTCAACGGTCAGCAAAACGAAAGCTCTGCCTTTTTCGGACATTCTCTCTGTCTCTCTGTCTCTCTTTCTCTCTTTCTCTCTTTCTCTCTCTCTCTCTCTCTCTCTCTCTCTCTCTCTCTCTCTCTCTCTCTCTCTCTCTCTCTCTCTTCATTGTTTACTGGCAGGCAAAGAGTTGCACCAAAAACTCCTTCCCTTCGTCTGTTCATTTCCCATCTCTTCCCTTTCAAAAACCAACACGATTTGGCAAGAGAAGAGAAGCGACAAAGGAAACCGTCTACATTCGAGTCCTCACATCAACGCACAGTGATGTCGACTTGACTTGGCGACTTTAAGTGCGTGCATCTTTGTTGATACGCAACGCGGAGACGTTTGAAAAAGGTTTCATTAGTTTTATTGTAGAATTTCAAACTAGAACCACCCTTTACCGTTTGTTATTTGACTGTAAAAACATTCAAATTTGCGTTTTTAGTCATACATTCCATGACTGACCCCCTACCATTGACTCGCTCCACTGCGCAACGTTGAGGGAAGAGGGGGTCGGGAAAGCAATGGAGATGGAACGAGAATTGCTGCACTAAACAACACAACAAGAGCCCTTTCTGTGGAGTATATACGAGAAGGGAGAAATTAGCAACGCTTTTATGCATAGTTAGTTCGTTAGTTTACTCCTCCAACACGGGATGAAAAGGAAAGAGTAACCGTTCGTAAATCATCAAAAGGACCCCGAAGTGGAATAATCGAGAGATAGAGTGAGACGGGGTGGCAGTAGAACAGCATCAAACTTATAATTTCAATTCATTTCACAATTCGCAACTCAAAAGACCACGGTAGAATGCTGCTTTTGCCCACTTTACGATTCTACTCTGGGCTGTCCGACCTCCTATGAGCTCAGCCATAACAACATACATCCTGATCACCATAATCACCAGAGCCAGGTTGGTACAGTGGGAAGCGTGTTTGACTCCAGGCTAACAGGTCCCGGGATCGAGGTGACCGGAACGTTCACAGGCAGGCGCACGCGGCGGTGCGGTGGGCATTTGACAGTGGCGCATCCAAGATCTCTCTCTCTCTCTCTCTCTCTCTCTCTCCCTTTCTCTCTCTCTCTCTCTCTCTCTCTCTCTCTCTCTCTCTCTCTCTCTCTCTCTCTCTCTCTCTCTCTCTCTCTCTCTCTCCTCTCTCTCTCTCTCTCTCTCTCTCTCTCTCTCTCTCTCTCTCTCTCTCTCTCTCTCTCTCTCTCTCTCTTTATCTCTCCATACTTGGTACATAAAAATGGATGTGTTAGAAAAGTATAAGAGGACGGACTTTCAAGTGATTTTCAGCCCTTGCTCTCCATCTGCTTCTAACATGCACTGATATAAACTAAGAAAGAGAGAGACATATTCCTGATTTCTGAATGCGTCGCTGGCTTCTCATTCATACTTGGCCCTGTCATTTACAATTAGGTGAACTTCACTGATTAGAGTCCGCACTTCAAGTTCCAAAGGTAATCATAAAGTGCAAGTACCTGCATTACATTGCCCCCCCGGCATACCCCCTTAATTATGTTAGCTTCTGAGATGAGAGGGAAAAAATCAAGAGGGGGAAACCCAACAGTAACATTAAGTCGTTTTTTTTTTTTTTTTTTTTTTTTTTTTTTTAAAGCAAGAAACGCCTAAGACCATGAATCTAATATTGGCTATGAATCTAATATTGGCTATAGGTGCAATGATGAACGCTTTCCAATGTATTACTCAGCTCTTGATAAACTCGCATTGGGTTCCTGTGTCAGGAAACATTCAATTCGTTTGTGGTATGAATGGGACCTGAGAGGGGGGAAGGGGTGCTCAAGTCAGTTCTATATAAGGTTAGAAAAGTAACACTAGGAACTGAAATAGGTTTCAGATCCTACAGTGTCGATAAAAAGTTGATTTCGCTTATTTTTTTCCAAAGTTGTCTCTATTTTTAAACTTTAATTAAATATACCTGACAACTAAAGCCCATCGCAATAATTTTCTATTCAGTGTCTGTCTCAACGACAATGTTGCCCGATATTTTAGTTAATTATGAACTTTAACATAGAGTCCATAGGAAAAAAGGGTTATGCAAAAAATGGCAACACTGCTCAACTCCGCGTCGCGTTGGGCTCATTGAGTCTCTTTACTTTAGCGCTGTTCCGACTGACAGGTTGATCTTTCAAGAGGGTTTAAAGGCGGTTCACAACTCTTTCTCTCGTTGAGCAACCATTTGAAAAAGGAACGAATAAAAACATATATAGGTATAATACAAACAGCAACAGAAACAAGTTAGATCAAAGCGCGAGCTGTTACCCTATTTCACATTTTTACGCAGTACAACGACTATTTTAAATTAAATCTCAAACTTGAATTTTCATTTGTTTGATATTTCGGAAGTTGAATTCAGTATAGCATGCAACCTGGAAACGCTGCATTTTATCCATTTGAACCCGTGTAAAATATCGATTTGAGGGAGTGTACAGTGCACCATCATTAGTTCGACCTTTTTTGGAGAGTTTAAATATGAACAAAAGAAAAGGTTGCCGAATTGCACGCGAGTATACAGTGCCATCTAAACGGACTAGTTTCAAAACCTGAACCCCGTCTTCTTTTCCGAACAATTAAAAAAGCTGATAAGACAAATTATTGTCTCAGAAACTTTCATTCAAATCCACGATACCTTAGAGCACTTTTCTTATGCACTAATATATTGTTTTATTTAGTGATTGTAATGATGGAACAAGTGGGTCTTGAGTCCATTTATGAAAATTTTTACATAGGGAGCACCATCAAGAGCTCAACGAGTTCTGATTGGTCGTTGGTTTCAGGCTTTCACGGAGGCAAACAAGAGTCGAAGACATCACAGGGCATCACGAAGATTTCAATGAAAAGAGTCGATGAGGGAAAAGAGGAGAAGAGGACCGTATGGGAATGGACCGGAATGTCAACAATCCACAGATCCACCGCTGGTTCACCGTCGAACTTAACCTTCGAATCCTTTCATGCGGTCAACGCATACCAAATGCATAAGGCACCGTGTTGGTACTCCATATCATAAACAGTTTCCATCAAAGGACTCTAAGTGGGTCGTGAGTGGCGGTAGATGGATGCCTAGTGCATTTAAACCGATGGAAAAGAATAGATCCTCATAGGGAGTTCAATTATAAACCCCCAAGGAATCGATACTTTCGCATAGGTACAAATGAGAGAAAGACAATAATCGATTCTTCAGCCACCACCAAAAAAAATTATCTATGGTATTCGGTTTGATTTTTCCGTTTGATAAGTGCAGGGCTGCCATTTTGGGGATCTTAACCCATTACATACCAGGTTAGTTCAGAAGAACGCCACTCTTCTGTGTATGTATGGAAGGTAGTTAACTGTTCGTACTCTCGAGAGTTGGAATTGCCTATACGACGAATTGAAGGCACCCTAACGGAGCCTTATCTTCTAAGTGTTTTCATCAATAATCGAGTTTATCCGAAATGAGGACTAAAAAAATGTGAAATAGATCAGAGAAGAAAATCGAGTATATAGTCGGGCTTGGTCCATAAAGGGTTAATAGACTTTTTTTATTCCACCGACGTTGTCGAAAATATTACACAGTCCAGTTTAGACTACAACGCACGAAAATGCAGCAATCAAGATATGCGGCTTGATCAATGATTTCGTGGCAAATACCGTGATTACAACGATAATAAACGATAAACGTGATCGCTAATATGATAAGTTTTACCTCGCTATAAGAATCAGTATTTTTGCTAATTTAATCAATTCAGAGAGGAATTTCCATGAACGCTTACCTGAAACAAAAGAGACAAAACCAGAGAATTAATAATTAATACACAGTGTTGAAGATCTAAGGGACAGCTGAGATGACGATTATTTCACATGGACTAAAAACTTTTGAGAATCTAGTGAACCATTGAGCTTTTGAGCAAGTCTGACATAAGTCCCTACTGTCTTTATTATTAGTCGGATTATTTGTATAAATAAATCATAATTATGTAGGTTGAAGTTTAATATCATTTTAATAACTTAAATGATATCGATAAATAATACTATTGTTGCTGAGCTGCAACAAAATGATGACCTCGACGTGATCACAAGAATATGTCTTCGTCTAACCTCGAAGTGCTTTTTTTCTTGTGATTAACCTAGAATGTATAAGAATAATTCATTCTTGAATAAGTATGATGTTTGACAGAGCGTTTGCTCTCTTATATTGGTTTTGTCTTGCTAAGGAGCGTTTGCTCCCAGACAATGGTTACGTCTTGCTAAGGAGCGTTTCCTCCCGGACATTGGTTTTTGTCTCGCTAAAGAGCGATTGCTCCCGGAAAATGGTTATGTCTTGCTAAGGAGCGTTTGCTCCCGGACATTAATTTAGTCTTTGTAAGGAGAATTGGCTCCCTTGATTTGGTTGGGTTTAATAGGAGCGTTTGCTCCCGTACCCTGAGCGTGTTCTGAAAATGTTTCATGGAAAGACGCGAAGGTGGGGAGCTCAATCAATCAATCGATTCGTAAATTGATCCCCGCGAGGCCTCGTAAAAAAATAAATAAAATTGCTCCGAATGCTAGCATGGAGCTGAATAGTGTACCAAATAGTGTACTGTAGTATTTATCATTTGTTACTGTAACAAATGACTTAGCAGGTAAGCCCTTACGAGGAGCTGATATAGCCCTCGCAGGTTTAAAGGTTGTAGGCTGAGTAGCGGGTAGTGACGAATAATTCGTCAGCTACCAAGCCGAGTGAAAAAGTTTTGTAGGTTGCGGTTTCTTAGCAACGACTACTTTGGCGTTGGATTGAATATTCAATTCATTGACCGGTGGCGTCATCTGTGGAACAGATTCATGTACAAGGTTGCCAAATAAAATAAAAAAAATAGTTTGGTTATTAGTTTTTGTTAATCCGAAAAGTATCAACGAATATGACGTTGCCTGTTTCAGCAGAATAATTTGCAATGGAAGCTGGGGAAGAGCAGAGGCTTCAAGCTCTGTTATTAACGAAAGAACAGCTGACTTTTCAGCTCGAGTGCTTAGAAGCTTCGTTGCATGATGGTGCATTAAACGTTGGGGCTGTAACAGCACGATACAGAAACGCGGGAAATTTGTTTCCGCAGTTTTTCCGGGTGACCCATGAGATAAAAAGATTCAATGATTACGTAAAATTGGATTGCCAGCCCTCCATCGAAGTGGAAAGTATATGTCGCCAACCGGGTAGCTGAAATTCAAAGAGTTTCCGCTGACATGAATGCTAATTGAGGACACGTCCCTTCCGCTGATAATCCAGCCGATTTGATCTCAAGGGGTACTTCTGCTGATCGCTTACTCACTTCTGATCTCTGGTGGAAAGGACCATTGTGGTTATCACAATCTCAGGAAAGTTGGCCTAAATCTCCGGGTGGCCCGGTGGCCCCTTAGAATCGATTCCTGAGAATAAACCAGACTCCATTATTTGCTCCGTATCTTATGAAGTTTTTGACACTCTGTTAGGAAAATACTCTTCACTGATGAAATTTTTCGAAAACATGGTAGCCTAGGAGGATCTCCCTCTATTAAATCAATGGGCTAAGTATTTTTCTGAAAATGTAGACCATTTACGTTTAACTAAGTAACGGGAAAATTTGGTCAAAATGGTTTTCGAGTAAATGATGTGTAACAAACTTTTTCGCAACAATTATATTAATACAACATATGTAGATTATATTTAAAATATTAATTTGTTGTTAATTGATAATACCTTGGGAATAATTATTAATCTCGTTCCAATCTATCGTTAACAGTCGTTATTTTATTGCTTTTTTCTCTTTTCTTTTCCAATTCAGACGCGCCACTGAATGATTGGTGGAGCGAATGGAACGGAGGTGCCATTCAAGCAGCTTTTACAAGAGGGAAGAAAGGGTTTGCCGTTTTCAACGCCGACTCAAAGGAGCTCCAACATACGCTTAAAAATATCCAACATGTGGCCCGGTGGCCGGTTGAGGAGGTTATGGATGGACTATTCGATGACGACGACCTACAACAAATCGAACAGGATGAACGCATTGCATTGGCGGAAACGGCATAGCCACTTAATGAGACTCCGGTACACCAAATAATTTCCGTTTTGGGTGCACCCGTAAGGATGTACTTACGAAGGACGCGTGGATAACAAAACCAGTGGCGTCGCGTGCAGTTTGGCATCACTGCATTCCATCCATTTCAACTCGTATAATACGTCGAATTCAGGGGGTGCACAGTGCAAAAGGAAAAGTCGACATATTTAATTCGTTTAAATGGAAGAGTCGCAGTATGTTGCCAGATGGGACACTACGCCGCGGAATGAAACTTCGCGCATGCGCATCACAGTTTGCAAAAGAACGCGTCAAAGTGTTTTTGTAACGGAACGGTGTAAATAGCGATGATCTTTCGTGACATTTATTCTTGCCTGGTCGGGAAAAGCCGAAGAGACTAGCGGTGACGCGGCGCGGGGCGTCACGTCGCACAGTGAACCGATTCAATAGGAGGAGTCGGACACGGAATAAATTACTGAAAATGAAAATTTGAATGTTTTTCAGTAAAAAAAAAAAAAAAAAAAAAAAAAAAAAAAAAAAAAAAAAAAAAAAAAAACTAACTATGTAGGGTGATTCTTGTAGTAAGTATAGAGTAAAATCACTTGCAAACTTCTACGCTGCGTATTGACAAAGATACACACATTTAAAGACGCATCACCATATCTGTCCTTTCCCCTCGGCTCGCTCCACTGTGCGTCGCGACGGGTCGACCGAGCGCAGTTTGTTTAAGGTGAGCATAATTCAATTTTTTCTTCCGACTGGAAGAAAACATAGCATATACATTGTATATACATTGTATATACAAAGACACATGTTTCGATGTTCGCGTGTTCTTGCAAACATGTTGCTCCAAAACTAAAGCAACATAGACTGACGAACTAGAATAACTAAAAAGGCTCAAACGGCGCTGTTAGAGTAGCAAGTGACACATGGAAAACCCGCTCATGAGAGACTAGAGTGTTATCTCGTGCAATCCGGCAACGTTCCGATTCGTTCATTTAAACCCATGAAAAGTATCGATTCGAAGGAATGCACTATGCAATCCCAATAAATTGACCTTTTCCATGCTATCAAGTGGACAAAATGCAGCGTTGTAAAATTGCACGTAACGCCACTGAAGAGAGGCATATAACTATAAGGTGACATTTACATGAAGAGAACTGATTGCAGAGTTCTGGAACGTATTACTAAATATGGGGTACGAAGTAATTCCTTTAAAAATAACAAGGATTCTTATTGAATCAACGTTTATTTCTTGTGAATGATCAGAACGTCCTATGGGCTCAATAAGAATTATTATAGGTCCAAAGAACGTTCTGATGCGGTTGAGAAGAATCACAAGAAAGAATCGTTGGATCAATAAAAATTTTAGTTCTTTAAAATGAATTTATTTTAACCCCATCAAATTTAATATTGTAAGTTCCGTAATTCCAATAGAAAGAATGTCTCCGTGTTCGGTTTTTCTATACGATAGTTTGAAATCCAAGAGTATTCCAAGTGAATCGAAAGACGCCCCCCCCCCTTCCATCAAGAAATGAAACTAAATTTTAGGCAAAACGATTATTTAGTCAAATAATTTGAAGTCTGTGCTTTGCGCGAAAAAAGCCTACGGTTGACATGCCACTCACCAGCCCGCGGGGGTGTAGAAGTCAAAGCACTCGACAGTCGACTCTCTCGGAAATTTAGCGACTATCTTTGGTCCCTTAACGTTACAGTTTGGACCTGATAGCACCTTATGCTATCTCGTAGCTAAAAAAGAGTGCACCACACTAACCTTTGCTTTAAACCCGTTGAATGGGTCTGTTGCACACTCCAGCTACAGCGTTTTAAAGTATCAAGTCTTATGTAAAAAGCCGAGAAAATAAGAACGGCAGCATCAGAAAACACTAATATGCAGTAATAAAGTCACAAATTGCGAAAAACACTAGACACTATTCACCCCTGTATCTTTCCACCACGTGCACGATATTTCGCGAAATTAGCGCGGCACATTCAGATAATCACGGCCGACTGTCATCACAGCTGACTTCGCGTAAACAAATAAACAGTAAACACTGACGGCGCGGCGTCTGCTCGAATTCTTACGTTTCAATATCCTCAATTCCTCGCAAAAGGTTGTGAAAGGTACGGAATTCGATATTTGTGTCGAAAACTTAGCAAAATGAAACAAGAACACACAGGAGTTCCAAGCATGATTCCAACTTCAATCATCATGCTTGGAACTCCTGTGTGTTATTGTTTCATTTTGCTAAGTTTTCGACACAAATATCGAATTCCGTACCTTTCACAACCTTTTGCGAGGAATTGAGGATATTGAAACGTAAGAATTCGAGCAGACGCCGTCAGTGTTTACTGTTTATTTGTTTACGAAGTCAGCTGTGATGACAGTCGGCCGTGATTATTTGAATGTGCTGCGCTAATTTTGCGAAATATCATGCACGTGGTGGAAAGATACAGGGGTGAATACTGTCTATAGCGTTTTTCGCAATTTGTGAGTTTATTACTGGCTTTTAGTGTTTTCTGATGCTGCTATTCTTATTTTCTCGGCTTTTTACATAGGAAACGATACTTTAAAACGCTGTAGCCGAAGTGTGAAACAGACCCATTTCCGACAGAATGTAGATAGCTATATTGAGTACGCGGAAAACGGCAGTTGTGTGCGTGAGTGGAAAGGAAAGGAGTTCTGATCCGTCGTACAATTTTAGATAATACGTTACTTTTCCGCAAAATAGGTCACTCCTTGAACAGACAGACCGCTCATTGAGGTTGTCAAATATTGTCAAAAATCCCGACAATTTAAGTTGATTTAAATGGCAAAATTAGGATAACGCCGCAAAGCGGCAACACAACTGCTCATCCAATGTCTTTCGAATATTCGGAGAAAGTCAACAAGTTTTACACTATAGGTCAGTTGCACTGTCAACAGAATTGACTTTTGATGTTTGATTCTTATACATTTTGCCGAGAAAATAACAATGGTTTTTGTTCCATCGAAATCCGTTCAAAAATAATCGAGATGTAACCATTTGAAAATGACGGCATTATTGCGTCATTTCGTCGTCAAGTTTGGACCGATTTGCATGTTTGCACTACAGCTACGCAGACCTGTGCAGTGCCGCCAACCACTTTGCTCACGAAAGCTCGCCGCCATATTTCATTTCATTGTTTATGTTCGTAGTTGTTGCTGTGTCCGTGGCTGTAAAGTTATCAGTGTGTGTTTTATTATTGTTTATCATTTATTCACTGTAAATCGACGGATTTTAAAGTTAAATAGTTTGAAATTTCATTGGCAATCGTTGTTCTTTTTAAAATGACTCATTCTTGCATCACTGCGCGCTTGGTGGTAAGATACAAGGGTGGTGGGCGATCGCGGGAAACGACGAAATGACGCAATAATGTCCTCATTTTCAAATGGGTAAATCTCGATTATTTCTGAACACATTTCGATGGAACAGAAACTATTGTTACTTTCTCGGCATAATCTATAAGAATCAAGCATCAAAAGTCGATTCTGTTGACAGTGCAACTGACATATTCTGAGTGTTGAAAAAATGAAGAAAAAGAAGAAAAAACTCATCCTCCTGGAGAGGAACGAGGCGACCTGCAAGAAGATGTTGAAAGGAAAGTAGATAAGGACCTTATCTCTATACTGTACACCTGACATTATCAACACTTGGTAAAAATATTGAAGAGAAAACACCCCGAGAAATTACGATTCGGGGTGAGGGAAAGCCTTTTACTCGGGCGGATTTTCTTTCTTTTTTGTATCGCCCGCTCATGTTTTCCTTTTAAACAGCTCTTTCTTTTGCCTGCTGTGACAACTTGTCCCGTACGGTCCACTCAACGAGTAAGCTCCTGAAAGTTGGGAGGCTTAAAACCTCATACCTCCACAAAACTTTGCATAAAACATTCATCCCTTGGTCCTAAAATAACTGACTCATCTTAACACAGTCATCACAAGAATTTATAAGGGGGAGAAACTGGAATCGTTCGAGTTTTCGTCCGGTATTTTTACGTTCCTTTCCCTTTGATTTTTTTCACTATGCCCTCCGCACCAGGTCAAAACAAGTCAGAGTTGTTCCCTGAAACTAGTACTAACCTGTTTTGGCCCATTCGAACAAGGTTGTTATAGAAAAATAACAGTAATATGGACGAAAGATTCTTTAATAGCCCTTTTCTCGGTCTTTTTATAACACGCCTATTAAGATAAGTGCAAAGAGAGAGAGAGAGAAACACAAATCCTTGCATCCATCGTTTCTGGAACTCGGTTTGTATTGCAACTTACTTTGTCTCCTAACTCAAGTTTTTTTAAAGGTTTGTGGTTTCACAAAATGGCGGCTAGTGGTGGATCCAAAAATTTTCCGGGGGGGGGGGGTGCCTTTGAAATGTAAAAATCCGCAGGTAGTAGTTTTGATGTGAGCTATTTTCTGTTGAAAACGTGTGAAATTTGAGACTTCATAGGTGGCCGAGGGGGAGGGGGGTACTTTCCGTGGTGTTAATTCATCGGATCTGCCATTGATGGCGGCGTATGCCGACATTGCCGGCCGATTTCTTAAAAATAGGGGATTAAAAGAGGTTACAATGTGGTGATATGATATGATAGGGCGTATGTAAATTGACTCCCGCGTTCAAAAAAAAAAAAAACTGGCTGTGTAAACTGAACACCATCTAAAAAGGGTTGAAATCGTGAAGCTGGCAACACAGGGTGGATGTACACTGACTCTCGTTGTACATGTATAACTACCGACTCTGCCTCGCGACGGTCCTCTGTAGTCTTGGCAACGAATTCGGCCCGGGATGAATAATTGCAATAAAAGGTTTTTTGGAATCAAAAAACGCAGAAAAATCAGGATAATCCAAAAAAAAAATCAAAGAGTAAACAAGAGTCGCAATTGAATGGAAGGCCTGCGTGGTCAACGTAGATAAGGGATCTGAACGCGGGCTGGCCTGGGCTGGCCTCTGATTGGCTGCAACGGGTGGAGCAAAAATGACTAGGGGTATAGGGAAAATAACACGGGATTTTCGTTCCGGGCGTTATCTCGAACCTAAGAAATACTATTAAATTTATCCCGCTTTCATAAAGATTTACAAACAAATTTGATGGTCTTAAACTAAACTTATTAAATTGAAAAGAATCGTTAAGTAGCACAAGGTGGATGACTAACACTCTCGTTGAACGTAACCAGCTGTAACTCCTTGTGGGGTCCTCTGTATTTTGGCAACGAATTCTGCCGAATAAAAATGGCATTATACGTTAATTGAATCAAAAAACGCAGAAAAATCGACGTTTAAAATTAAAAGTTTTCTTAATCTCTCCAAGAATCCCGTATCAAAATTCCGTGAATTTTCGGTATTCCCCGAGCAGTTTTGCTCTCCTTGCTCCATTGAGCACTGGAGGCGTTGGATCGTATCAGAGTTGACCATCAGGACTTCCCTCTTCTGTCCTTTTCTACGCAAAATTTCCAAGGGAGACGTCCAAAGAATTCCTGTATCCCCTTGGTTGATTTTTATACAACATCTTAATTTTCGGATTCTCCTGATTATTTTGCGTTTTGTAATGCCAAAAAACATTTAGTTGTAATTTATTCCAGGTTACCATATTGTTTTGCATTTTTTTCCTGGACTAACAGTGGATCACCGAAGCAGGAGCCGCTGAAAGTGGCTATACAAAGGGAGTCAGTTTGCATCCACCCTGTGTTGCCAGCTTCATGACGTTAACCCTTTTGAGACGGGCGAGTCAATTTAAATCTTTTTTTGACCGCGGGAGTCAGTTTACAACCACCCGATATTGAAACTGGAGAATTCCAAAATTAAAGTTGTATCAAGTTAGTTGTGTCAAAATTCTTGCAAAACTTATTGAGTTCATTTTAAACGATCCATAATAGTCACTGACATTTTCATTTGTTATTACTTACTTTAACAAAACAAAAACAAACAAAAAACAAATGTTTGGAAAATTCTTAAAAATTCAGTAAAATTCCAGCAGAGAACTAACAAAATTCCAAAAAATCTCATGAGTAAGTACAGGCATGTTTGGCCATGAAAACAGAAAAATGAAGGGGGAATTATAAAACAAAGAAACATTTTGAAAATAAACTAGGTACTAGGTACTCGATTAAAGGCTTTTTCGGTAGAGGAATAAAATTTTTATTGCGAATCGAATGTTTGTTGAGACGACAAAATGAGGTAAAGGAGAGGTATAGAGCATGTGTCCAATCTCCTGTCACGTTTTCCTTGAGTGAAAAACATATTGATTTTATGGAAACGGTCTGTTGGTTCAGTTTGAAGGAAGAAATACCTAAGTAAAGTAAGTATCTACTGCCGAGTAAAGTGTAACGTTTTTTTCTCTCACGTTTTCCTAAAGTGAAGGAGGTATTGATTAAAACAAAAATTTGCGCACCACCCTCGTAGTTTATTTGAACATGCCTGTACAGTGAGGATAAAAAGAGAAATAGTATTCTTTTTCGCCTCCTTCTTCTATCCTATATAGTATATGTAGTATCCTATACAGTATATCCTAGTATATAATAAATATTATATAGTATATAATATATACTATTGTATGGATATTTTAATTTTACAAAAAGAAGAACTCTGGAAATAGGAGAAGACGAGACTCCACCATGGTTCAAATATAAGCTGCTGACATAAGTAAGATAGCCTGATACTTTCAAGAGAGTGAGTTCATAAAAAAATCGTTTTTCTGGTTTCTTTCGTTTTCTTGCAAATATAAAATGGATTAATCCTCTTTTGATCCTAACCAACGAATTTCGATCCCAGCATCGCTTGCAATAACTCTATAAGGAAAAGAGCAAAACATCTTTTCGACACAAAGAAGTCTTTGGGGGGCTTAAGGTCCTTACGAGACTTTTCCGGGGAATTTTGGCTCTACCTCCAACCATCCTCGACAGCCTTCAAACCCCTAGCCCTCCTCCTCCCACAACATAAAAATGTTTTAATGGACTTTACTTTTCTCTCAACTGCGAGGCCATTCTTTCCTTCCAATGTTATCAAAATGTCTGGCCGTTCACTATAAGGGATGGTTTGAATTGCAAACATAATTGGAGAGAGACGAAACAAATAAGGAATGAGTAATTGAAAGAAACATCGGAGAAATGTATTAAATTTCATGTTCCCCGGAAAGTAGAGCTGTCGCGAGCTGAAGACAATACTTTAATTCAATTAGTGCAGTTGAACTTAGGAACTATTTTCATCATCTCTTTTCTCACAAGAACAAGTCCTCAACTTTTAAGACTGTTGTTTTCTCGCATGTTTCTTATTCATTCTTTCGTAGAAATCCTTAATTCCTTGGAAACACGAACCCTGGAACGGATGCTCAGAGAGTAAAGTTAAAATTTAGAGTGCCAGAAGAAAGAAAGCCCTCTAGCTCAGAGAATTCAAGGAATTTAGGAAATACCGGCATTCTTGATTCTGGTGATTTCTTAATAGACGTCAACTTAATGAAACAGAAAGACTACATTTATAAAGATAATGAAAAATTCCTCTCTAGAAAAAGTTGCAATAAATAATTCAAAAAACGGCACGAATAAATGAACACTGAAACTAAAATTAAGACAAAGCTTCAGGCAAGATCTCAGAAAATTGTGCCGCTTGCAAGGACGCAAATATTAGAAACAGATAGCAGTTGAGCCATCACTAGACTTTTGCCACTACCTCTGCCTTTTTCTGACGCACGTGCTTTCTGGAAATGAACGGACAGCGAGAGAGTAAAATTCTTCGATCCACCTCGGAACTTCAGAGAGTGTGATCGAAGTTCCCCAGTTTTTTTTTTTTTTGCTACGTTCGTCCAGTTTATCAATACGTGATTTTTATGACGAGAAGTTCCGTAATCATAGGAATTCGAGTCATTGCAACCATATATTGTAGTCAAAACAAAGGATTATGATTCGATGAAAATTGAGCAAGCTTTACAAATTGTACAAAAGCTTTAGATGAATACCTACTCTATAAATTAGGGCATTTCAAAATAGGATGAAATACAATATATCTATCGAATAACACCTTAAACTTTTATGTACCAAATCTGAACATACATTTTTACTTTAATCTATTTCACACCCTTTGCATTTAATTTTATTAAAATGAAAAGAAAAGAGCTCTAAATATACAAGACATGTAGAAAAAATGCTTCGTTGAGTCCCTTCAATCGACGATGAAGGCAAAAACTAGTACCACGCAGTACGAATATTTATACTACCCTGATTTGAATGAGGACGCGGACGTGGTGGCTTCATGCACTAAGTTGATTAAACTAATTGCAGATTTTATTTGCCAGTTTTTATCAAAATTCATTGGACCAAACCTGAGTTATACGAATTAATAGGATTATGTTTTTATTTGCTTACATACCCATATTTTTCTCTCAATCGCACCAATGTTGCCTCTCGAAAAGGTCTAATTGGTTGTGTATGGTCGCCAAGAGAGGAAAATATGTTACAGTACTTTGATAGAAGATAGTGTGCTCAAAGTTTAACGAAAATTTATTTGATTGACTCCAAGTTTAAATATAAATATCTCACGATAGTTCCATTTTTTGGCTCGAGCGCACTTATTTTGATTTTTTAAACGGTTTTGAGGGTTGAATATTGTAACTACATGTGGTTTATTTTATAGTAAGCTGAATGTAAATTTTTTTTTTTGCTATTATAATTTTCATCAAAATTGATTGAGCCAAACTTGAATTATTCCAATTTTACCCATTTTACCATGGCTTTCAATGAAAATCATTTTTTCCCTATAACTAACCGAAAAGTTGAAATTTCAAAAAACAAAAACAAAAAAAACCCCTCTGGAGAATCTATAAAAAGCAACAGCTGTGCTAAATCTGGAAGCTTAAGAACCAATATTTCAAAAGTTATGGGAAGGTATAGACGGACTGACGGACGAACAGACGCCAGAGACATTTTTTTTTCATAAATCTCTCTAAGTCAGAAAGGGTTAAGATGAAAATATGATGGAAGGATGTTCTTATGGATGATATTAGACATGATGAGAGGCCATTTCTTTGTATGAATCATGATTGACTTATTCGTGAGAGGCCAACTATCAAAACAAAATACCTTGAAAATCTCTGCGCCATCGCAATAAGTACTTTTTCAATTTTTCTAATTTCATTAGAGTGAGAAAGTAAAAAGTTACAGCAGTGTCGGAATTGATACTATTATTGAGCTGTGAAATTGACGATATCTCGGGTCGGAAGAAAAAAGATATGAGGCTAGAAATTTACATTTCCAGAAATTTTACGGGGAGTGTCGACCGTCCAGATTCAATATTTTATTATAAGGGGCGATAGCCCCACCGTCAAGTCTTAATACAGAACGGTAGCTAGCGCGGACCCCTTATACTTACAACAAACATCTTGAAAATGGCCCTCAGCGGAGTTTTGGCATGAGTTCGGTAGATTTCCGCCTTACGAGACCTCAGAACCCTAAAAACCCTTATATGGCTGGAACGGGCCCTCAACGATCAAAGGGAAATGACGTGGGCCCTTTTTTTGGATGATGGCCTTGTAAATTTCAAATCTTCAAAAAACTACGATCAAAAGTAAAAAACGGCCATGACCATCAAATCACACGTTTTCATCCTAACTACTCAACCTAGCGGTAAACCCCAAAAAAAACCCCCCATAAAACCCTTTATAGACGGTTTCAGAATGTTTTGGGTGATGATACTTCCATAGGTTTCAATCCATTTTAAAGCATAAGGCTAAAACTTTAGTTGAAAGACAAAAAGTAACCGTCTCTCAGCGCCTCGCCGCCCGAGTCCAGCCACTCCGTGTCCGCTTGGAATTGAGCGGGGCGAACGTCATCGTCCGTATATTACCATAAAAGCGGCGCTATACAGTATGGGCCACGTAGTGCAGTCCCAAAGGGGCGCCCCTCACACTTTGCGTCCCGGGTCGGGGCCCGGGACTGCCACTTTTTTTTCCCCTTTCACCTGCCTTATTTTTTTTTCATTTTACTTTCCCTTTTTACTCTTTTTTCCGATAAAAATGATTCGATCCCAGGTTTAAAAAAAAAAAAAAAAAAAAAAAAAAAAAAAAAAAAAAAAAAAAAAAATTAATTGCCATAAAAAATTTTTCCATAAAAAAAAACATTGATAGAATGTGTTAAAAAACATGAATAAAAAAAAAACAAAACCGGGAACATACAGACACACAAAAAGGGGAAAAACAAAAAAAAAATTCAATTTTAAAATTTTCGTTTTTTTTTTTTTTTTTTTCAATTTTAAATAGTTTTTAAAGGACTGTATGACCCATTATGCCAACATTGCCAACCTCTAAAACTTTGGTTTTGTTTAAAAAATAATTTTGCTGTTGCTTTTGGATATTAGCACGTGACTTGATATAAGTTTGATCCGCTCATAGAGGGGCCACAAATCACACGCTCTACAGTGACTAGATAACCACAGTGTGGTCAAACGCTACGCATCCAAGCCGACTTACCGCCCATACGAACGCGTGTAAAACACCCGATTTCAAAAAACGTAAAAAATAAAATCTCGAACCAAATTTGAAAAATAAGGTCTCTATCGAAAGCTAAAAGCGTCAAGACTATGAATGAGCTTTAAACTCCAAATTTAGCCCTTATTTTTCCATAATCACTGAATGTAGGGGATCCTTTCGTCTCAGCCGTCAGCGGCCAGTTTGTTTAAATTTTCTGAACCCCCTCCGCTCAACCCCCCCGTTCTTATTTTTTTAAAATCAGGGATTTTACAGGCGTTCTTACGGGCGGACGAGGCCGCTTGGGTGCGTAAACGCCAGCAAATTTAGCAACAAACCAAAAAGACCACACTGTGGTTTACTATCACGCACCGCTCTGTAGGTTTTTACTGTTGTCCCTTTTACCTGCCCCACATCACAATTTTGGTACAGTGAGGATCCCGGACGTGCTTTTGAGGCAAAACGGGGGGGTTGCAGTGGAGCGCGAAGGGGGGGGGACCTTTCCTCGGGCGGCAATATTAGGGTGAAAAAGCAAAAAAATGAAAAAAAAAAGGGGGTTTTCTCTAGAAGGTTAAAGGGGGTAAAATCAGTGGATACAAGCATAAAAAACGTCTTCAATTTCACAATTTTGAAGGGCGGTCAAGCAATCTTCTCCCCCCCCTACCCCCCCCCCCGGGGCAGCAAGAACGAGAAAATTTTTTTCCCACAATTTCATACGGGCAAGTTTGTTTCCTGTTTTTTTTAAAAAAAAACTAAAAAAAAAAAAAAAAAAAAAAAAAAAAAAAAAAAAAAAAAAAAAAAATCCCCCGAAATGGGTTTAAACGAAAAGGTTTGTAGGGAAGTTCTTTTAACTGTTTTGCAAAGGATTTTTTGCCCTCAAAAAATGACACCTGACAGAAACAAGCGAAATTTACTCACCTGGACAGTTGTACTAAAAAGATGTCCAGATAACCACTCTGAAACACTTGCATTTTGTTTAAACTAATTTCCTCCGAATTTAAACATAATTTTTGGGTGCGTGAGGTTTAAAAAACGAGGGCAAGCAAGCTAGAATCAAACTAATGGTTTTTTTATTTTCTTACCTATCAATTCATTTTAATTTGCATGCGCGCTGGCAGAAAGGGGCAGACCGACCACCCCCCCCCCGAAGAATTTGGAAAAAAAAACGGTTTTTGAGCCAATTTTCTCATTCCACCTCCGCCCCCTAAGGAAGTTTTTGTAGAGCCCCCGTCTCTTCGAATTGCGAGGAACAAAAACCCCTTTTAAATTTTTCAGTGCGTGACATTTTTGGGGTTTTTCGACGGAACCAAAAATGTTGGTCCCTGGATACACCATACATTGTCCGCTAGATGTGTCTCGATCAATTAGAGGCGAGGCACTATGGGGCCGATGCCCGATTTAGGCGGCCAAAACCCCCAAGTAGACGCATATATGCCTCTTTTGACCACGTATGGACCTCAGAATCAATCTTTTTGGTCCTAGAAGACCTTCTGTCCCTTTGATGGCCCCCTTTTAAACCCCTCCCTCCCCCTCCTCCATAGAATTGTACTTATCGCGCGTAACCATTATCGTTGGTTGAAATCAGAGATTTCCTTCGAGGTGCTTTCGGTTACTTTGTTACTTATTCATTGAGAGTCCATTCACGAAGAACTCTCTCGCCCCCTCCCCTCCCCCCCTCTCCCCGCTCCCTTTGGGCTAATACAGGGGGGCGAAGGGGCGATCCCCCCCCCCCCCAGTTCGACCAAAAAATAGGGGGAAAAAGGGGGTCGAGGGAAGGTGAAAGAAGGGGAAAAAAGGGGGAAAGGAGGAGAGTAAAACGGAAAAGGGGTCCCCGGGGGCGAAAACCCCAATTTCACGCCCCCCCCCCGTCTGTGAGGGCTGAATCCGCCAATGCCCGCTCCTTTTCTCAGTCTTCCCCCTTCCTTTTTTATTTGTTCGCTCCATTATTTTTTTTTTGTTTTTCGTTGGGAGTGATTTCGATCTACTCATAGAAAAAACCCATCTATTGCTGCAAGAAAAACATGTTTTACAAGTGCGAAAATCCCCCGCCGCGGCTTGAAAATGACCCGCCTGATCTGAGGCTTTTGGAACATTTTTTATCAAAACAACGCCGAACCTTTCATGTTGGGCGGGTTTTTAAAAAGGTAAGAAAAAACATTTTTGTAGGGGCATCCGATTCTTTTGTCCTTTTTTTCTCACATGCATGAGGTGACGAAGATCCATCTTGTTTCATCACGACCAAACAATTGGAATGTACTTTTCGCTGTGTCCTGGGTCACCTCGGTCACACTCGCGACATTTCTATGACGGGCGAAACATTAGGTGCTGATGATTTTTAATAAGTGTTAAAAGGGAAAACTGACACAGCTCACAATTAAAAGCGTTTACTTAGACAAAAATTTGCGCAAAAAAAAAAAAAAAAAAAAAAAAAAAAAAAAAAAAAAAAAAAAAATTCCCAATACATCATTCTTCTCGATCTCTCTAAAAAAAAATCTCGTTCTTTTGGATTATTAAAAAATACCAAAAATTAATCTTAAACTGATCTTTTTCAAATTTTATTTTGGTTATGAAATCTGTAGACACTCCTAAAAGCTACAAGTTCTTTTGTGCATTTTTTCTTTCCCAAAAACAGGAGAAAAATTTTTTTTTTTCCATTTTTGATGTTTTTTTTAAAAAAGGCCGAAAAAAACACCTTTTCTAACTTGGCCCAAAAAAGGGGCAATTTGAAAATCGAAAATTTGGCAAAACTGGAACGGTGGGGGACTGGTGTCCCTTTTTTTGAGTTGAAGTTTTTTAGATGATGAAATTCAATGAAAAAAAAACGGATCTTCGTCACTTCATGCATGTGAAAAAATAAGGACAAAAAAATCGGATCCCTATATGAAAGTGTCGTCTTACCTTTTAAAATCACGCCCATCATGAAGTTTGGCGTTTTTTTGATAACAAAGCTCCCAGACGCCTCAGATCAGTGCGGGTCATTGTCAAGCTGCGGCGGAGGATTTTCGCACTTGTTGACATCATATCTTGATAACGTCGCCCCAGAGCCATTATCATGCTAGGGCGGTAAATTGTCATTGATTTGAGGTCCACACATGTTACTCTGAGCACCTTGATGTCAGAAATCAATTTATCTGAACCTAGGTTTTGGCCGCCTAAATCGGGCATCGGCCCCACAGTGCGAGGCCTCATCAAGGTCCAAATGGATATAAATCCTCTTCAAAAATCATGGCGTAATATTAGATAGAAAAATGTTTGATATGACCTTAAAAACCCAAAACCCAATGGGTTTTAAAGGGAAAAAACCCCCGTCAAGTCTTAACACTAATTGTTTTCACTAAAAAAAAAAAAAAAAAAAAAAAATAAAAAGGCAATTTTTCATCGCTGAAAACTTATGATATCTGTTGCGATCAAGTCTCTGGTGATTTTGAGTTTACCTCTTAAAATCGAAGTGCCCATTCAAATTTTTCGCCAAAATAAGGATGATATCAACACAGCGATCAAAATCAGTTTAGGTGCTCCCAAAATTTGCCTGACACATATGCACAGCTAAAACCCCTTCAATGATATCGACGCAACTGCCCAGCTTACTTACTTTTTATTACTTACCGCATGTATTGACTTTGATTCGGCCAATTAGGCTTGCTAAAAAGAATACTGCTTCTGGCACCATTCACTCCGATATTTAATAGGGCAGACGAGGTTCATGGCTCCTTTGACTCCGGGTGTTTTGGCCGAGAAAATTTCTACAAAAATTTTTAAGAAAAAAAAAGACTTGAGCCGGCATTTTTTTTCTGCCTTGTAGAAAGTATCCTCTTTCGTGAATTGTTTCATTCCCTGCTCCATTCAAAAGTAAAAACATAATTTTCCCCGCCGACCAATAAAAAACAGAAAAAAATAAGAAAAAACGGTCTCCTAAAAAAGAACGTATTTTTTTTCTTTTTCCCAAGTTTTAACTTTCAAAACCACTGATGGTGAATAGTTTTAAAAATGAGCTCATCTA
Source organism: Trialeurodes vaporariorum (assembly GCA_011764245.1). Taxonomy (NCBI): domain Eukaryota; kingdom Metazoa; phylum Arthropoda; class Insecta; order Hemiptera; family Aleyrodidae; genus Trialeurodes; species Trialeurodes vaporariorum. The sequence continues at coordinate 35,562,831 of VMOF01000035.1, forward strand.
TGACTCAAAAAATGTTCCTTACTAAGCTTTGAGCCCCTTTTCTAAAAAATTCACCGTGGATAGAAAGAGGAGACATCTGATAAGTGGGCATTTCCAAAGGGATTAGCTCTTGTAAATCCTCATTCAATTGTATGCCCCAATATAGTGTCAATTTCAACCTCCGACCAGCGGTTCAAGAAAATGGGAGTAAAAAAATGCCGGCTCAAGTCTTTTTTTTTTCTTAAAAAATTTTTGTAGACAATTTTCTCGGCCAAAACACCCGGAGTCAAAGGAGCCATGAACCTCGTCTGCCCTATTAAATATCGGAGTGAACTGGTGCCAGAAGCAGTATTCTTTTTAGCAAGCCTAATTGGCCGCTAATCAAAGTCAATACATGCGGTAAGTAATCAAAAGTAAGTAAAGCTGGTGCAGTTGCGTCGATATCATTGAAGGGGTTTTAGCTGTGCATATGTGTCAGGCTAATTTTAGGAGCACCTAAACTGACTTGATCGCTGTGTTGATATCATCCTTATTTTGGCGAGAAATTGAATGGGCACTTCGATTTTAAGAGGTAAACTCAAAATACACCAGAGACTTGATCGCAACAGATATCATAAGTATTTCAGCGATGAAAAATTGCCTTTTTATTTATTTTTTTTTTATTTTTTTTTTTTTTAGTGAAAACAATTAGTGTTAAGACTTGACGGCGGTTTTTCCTTAAACCCATTGGGTTTTGGGTTTTTAAGGTCTTTCCTTTTCTCGCATTTTCCCCTCTGCCGCGGTATTATTTCCCATCTTTCTTAACGCTGCACTGGCGCTGTCTGCAACTCGTTCTCTTTAGATTTGCACTACATTATGCACTGTAGACTGCAGAGAGCTGCAGTTAACGATCCTACCTGATTACCCTATTCTCTACTCGGAATCTCTCAATTTTCACCCGGCATGGCATCTGGCCTCTCCCCCCCCCTCGCTCTCCCTCACTCCCTCTCTGTCTCTCTCGTTCTCCTTCTAAATTTGAACGCGTGTAAAAGAAAATGACAGAGATGGGAGTGATAGGACCTTAAATCACTTGATAGCCTCTCTCCTCTCTTTATCTAACGCATGTGTTTAAATGGCAAGATAGGGGAAAGAGAGAGAGAGAGAGAGAGAGAGAGAGAGAGAGAGAAAGACAAAATCCTGGATCTATCTCTTCCAAAGAGTCAGCTCCTTACTTCCGAACCCTCCATCTTTGCAAGAAAGTTTCCTGAGAAAAGGACGCATTGAATGTCAAAAAAACTACTTCTATATTATATACTCTCTTATTTTCTTCGTTATGTCAACCCAACTCAAAGCTCCAACCTGCTCTTATCACTTGAATCAATCTCCTCTTTTAATTAACTGCCCTTCCTCAATCTGAGAGTAACTTCTCATTTTTAGGAGCTAAATCTTTAATTGGAGTATGGTTTTTTTTTGTTTTTGTCATGAAAAACGGTTTGCAACGGGACAGATGGGTTTGCATTAGTAAAATCTGTCGGTGCTAGAAGTGATTGGAGTGTTTCGAAAAAAGAGAGCTGAGGAGCTGCCGGGAGTTTTCCAGGAAATACGAGAAAGCTTTTTCAAATATTCCACGATGAATTCTTTGAAAATAATTTGAAATGATTCTTAGAAATATATGCAGATCCTAACGATAAATGCAGGTAGTGTACGGAAATTGCAATGAGATATGTTCAGTTTATATTATCTACCATATCCTTAGATTCAAGAGAAGAGAATAAACAAAGTTATTTCGGGAACCTCCCTTGGAACTGCAAGCTACGGCTTTTGGAATATTTTCCGCACCCACGCCACTTATCCTCGAGGTCAGCGCGAATAAAATTCGTGGAAAACTATTCGGTCTCAAATCACAAAATATGCGCGGCGTTCATCATAAGGGAGTAGATTTCAAAGCGGACAAGGTTTCAAATGTTGTCAACATGGGCGTCATTTCAAGTTCGGCTTGGGGAGGGGGGGGGGGGCAAAAAATCTTATGACTTTTTTTTTTTTTTTTTGCTCATCATTATAATTTTCGGCTTGGAGGGGGCAAAAATCGGAAAATCGGATAACCTTTTTTTTTTTTTTTTTCTCTTCTCATCAATATAATTTTAGAGCCAAAGAGCCGTCTTTTGCGGGCAATAATCGGATGACCTTTTTTTTTTTTTTCTCATCAATATAATTCGTGCCAGTTTTTGAGCCTGACTTCAAATCCTTGGGGGGGCAATTGCCCCCCCAGCCCCCCCTTAATGACGCCCATGGTTGTCAAAGATTACTATTGTCGGGAGAAAACTTGATGTACAACATTTGTTTCCGTCAACAGTCGGAAACTATTTGATAAGTTCAGTCAACCAAAATTGCCAAAAATTCCACGAGTTCTACAATTTTTAAAATATGTTTTTGTAATATTCAAATAAAGACAGGTATGCATGCCTGAGAGTTAGAGTTCCTCTTCCGCAAAAACAGTTGGAAAAAATAGTAGAACTTAGGCAGCAGTAACTACGGCATATACAATACTCATTAAAGCAGTTCCAATGACCAATAAAAGTAGAAACATTTTCTTTACAAAAAAAAAAAAAAAAAAAACAAAGCAAAAACAAAAAAAACTTCTTTTCCAAACCTTGGGTGCCCGCAGTGACTCCATCTGTAATATTTTGAACTTTTAAATCGTGTTTCTCGGTGAATTTTAATCTGGAGCAAGTTTTGTGGATTTGTCAGCTCCGAGGCGCCTTTTCCTAAAAATACATTGGGGGGGGGCAAACAAGCCTGTTGAGATAGTACATGGGTTTGTATGATATTCTGAACACGTTGCGATACTTTTTGTGCCAGTGAACTCAAATGATTTGTGAACAGAAAACTCCAACGTGCGGTTTTGTTGCAGAAACGACGTAAGAATATACAAGAGGGAAATGAACTGCGGTCAGTGGCGGCTCAATCTATGTGTGAATCACTGCCTCAAAATCAAATCAATTATTTAACAAGTAGGAAAAACATACCGAATGGCACGAGCCACCAGACCGCAGTTAGTTGGTTCATTTCTTCATAAAGCCACCAAATTCATCAATCATCACGTTGATGAATAGTGATTATTTAGTGGCTTTTTGCATTATACAGTAGGTAATTCATCAAAAGTTTACTTCTTCAAGGTTTGACGTATTCTAGTTTTCGGCACTTAACTATGATGAGATGAGAAATCCATCAAATGAGCGATACTTTTCCATAATGTGGAGGAACTTTTAATGAAACTGTGAGCAAAGGAATAAGGCGATATTCGGCAACACGACACTTGTCGATGCTATCCTGGGCTCATTAACGGAAAGCGTCAAATCCTTGAACTGAGAGTAGCTTTTATAATTTCAGCGAACGATCACACATATTGGATATGTGTCAGTCACCAGAAGAGAAAAGAGGCACAAAATACACGAGGTGCGTGAAAAGAACATATTTCCTAGAAATCAGCATTATATTCGATGAAATTGCGATATCTATCCAAAAGGACACCCGATGCTATTGATGTCACCATTGGAAAAAAGGCCGAATTCCACCGAGAGCCAATAATAACGCAAGAAAAAAGCTCAGCCTCCAAAACCGCAGAATTGCTAAGCTTGGAGGGTATCCGGAAAGGTGCAAGGTGCAATAAAATAAAATCAAATGTTGATTGATAAAGAAAGATCATTATTACTGTCCACCATATTTCCTTCGATCGGCTATTGCCAGTTCCCAGAACTATTATGCAAAACGTGCGCAATACATGCTCCTATAATCAAATATTACAGCTCATTAATTCCGATCTAATTTTTTCCGCAGCCGCAATATGACGATCCAACCACCCAAAAATCGAAGTGGGAGGGAGGGATTACACTCGAGAAGCGCGCGGTCTAGTATTGGGACACGGCTTTAAAAATCTCTGAGCGCGTATACTCGCAGTATCTCATCTCAAGAGAGACCTCTTATAATAAGATTAAAAGGGTTATGACGATTCAGCATTTGAACAAAATAAATCGCTTTTCTATCGTGGGTCGTTGGATCTTTGGCCATTTAAACGTATAGTTTTTATTCGTAATTTATGTTTACTACACTGCAGCTGACAAGTTTAATCCACATAATCCCAGAATTTCGCACTCTGGGTCGTGGTCGCTTCGCCGGCCCTCCCGCCTCGAGTGATTATACATTCAGTCCAATGTATGAACCTTTTCCCGCTTTTGCTCAGAGGCAAAGAATTTAGAACAGTGAAGGCAGGAGATAACATATAAGCCTAAAAGTTGTTCCCAAATATTGGACGCCCATATACTGTTGTGGTGCATGCTGGGAATAGCTCATCGAGAAATGGGGGGAACGATAAAAGATTCCCTGCCTTTGCAAACACTCAAATACGGCATACGAATTCACAAGTGTTTAAACAAACATACATATTATATTCTTTTCTTTACACGAGGAAGCATTATCATTTCCGAACAGGGCGCCCGGGCGCCCTGGACAAACTGTTGCGGTGCATGCTGGGAAATATCCCGAGGATCAGGAAACGAACAAAGATTACCAGGCTTCTCAAATTTTGAAATGTTGCATATGGATTTGCACGAGTGCTCAAAAATACGATAATATTCCATTTTTTTTCATTCATTCTAGGAAACAGAGCCGGGAAAATGATAATCTACACCCTTTCTCGATTACTTTTCAAAAAGTAATCGAGGTGGATTTTAGCAGTAAGTAATTGCAGGCGTACCAATAATGAACTTTTTATAATATTATTTATTAAAGCACTCCTCTTGCGTGCATTTATACACATATAATTTTGGACCAATCAATCATAGACAGTCTTAACGGTCGGTTTCTTGATAAAGTAAAAGATCGGCAACTAGGCGTCGGGATAGTTCCAGAAGTTTAAATGATAATTACATTAATCTACTCCCCTCCTACTCGAAAAGATTTCAAGATAGGTTTTCACAAAGAACGTGTAATAATAACAAGTTTAAGAGGCAAACATGTATCTCCGCACAGTTAAAAGGTTGAGAACCCCTCATAGCAAAAGTGAGTGGCGCAATCTCCGCTCCTCTTTCGAATCTTTTGCTCCGAGGGACGAAGAAATATAGGTACCCTGAACCCTGAATGCATTTGCGCTCGTGCTCTACCCGGTAGAGAGTCGAGAGCGTAAGTATAAAAATGTGCTGGCGGATGTTCCCGATGGATATTTTGCACGACCTTTTGCAGCCGGCGATGTTGCCATAGTTCGTGTTTAAATCTGTACATTTTGCATAACCTAGCTAACGGGGGAAATAATCACGGCTCGAAGCAGTTTACCGGAAAAAGTGACAACTCTGTTTTGCAGCTTTACGCTTTATACCGTCGAAGTGGGAAGGGAATGAATGGTGTTTCTGTGAGTAGCATTACCGAGCTGTATGCGCATATTTTCAAAGCTTGGGAAGAGAGCAAACCGTTCGGGAGGGTTGAGGGGACCGTCGAGGGGCGGAGGGAGGATGAGGAGTCACATAGGATGAGAGGGAAAAAAAAAATCGGAAATAGACTTAAACAATAAACATGAATGAACGATGTCGAGTTTCCGCGCGTGTTTAAATTCAACTCTGCTCTTTGGTCCAACGAAATTATTCAACCCCCCTTTTTTTTAAGGATCCGTACTCTCTTTCCTAAACATACATTTCAGACACGATTAGATTCCTTGATATGAAAAGCTTACCACAGAGCTGATACTCAAAAGTTGCTGCTGATCAATTAGATTCCGTTTTTCCCATCGAGCCATACTTTTATCTAGAATGGCTGTCTTATAATAATTTTGCGTTACTTATACGGATGGTTTTTAGGTTGTGGATGAAATTACACCTTAACCACAATCTAAAAATCATCCTTGAAGGTTATTAGATTGCTCATATGATTAAAATTCTATTTAAATGAATGTATTGTTGGTTTTACCAAAAGAAAACAACTTGGGTAGAACGCTGTAGATACCACAAGTTAATGAGGACGTTTTTGACTCAAATTGTAGTCTTGACAATTCGAAAAAAAGTTATCTACGAGAATGAAGATGCATTAAAAATAAAAACATTGAAGATGTAATATAAAAAGTGGTGAGAGCTACTCTTCTAGAAACACTGCGTGAACAGAGACATGCAGACCGCCTATGCTATACGCAAGCGCAACCAACTTAACCCCTTGGGGGCCAAGCCCGAGTATACTCGTTTTTCTCCTCAAGTCTATTAGACATTGTTTTAGTCCTCATTCCGAATAAACGCAAAATATACAGTTGAAAACGCTACATGATAAGGTCTCGCCGGGAGCCTTCAATTCGTAGGATAGGCAATTCCAACTCCACCGAGTACGAACAGTTACCTACATTCCCTGTATAAACGGATGAGTGGTAATGTGGTACACTCTTGAACTAACCTGGTCATTAAAGGGTTAATGATTTTGATTTACAATTAGTCACATTTGCAGGCTGATTTTTGAAATTATTGGATAGGGCTGGTAGACTGTATAAATGAGGGGCTGCTATTGGTTCCTTTAAAGTATTTATCATAAAATAGACTATAACCAAATATCTCTCTGTTAAACTTGATAAACTAATCCCTTGTTCTAAGCAGTCTCTAGCTTATCGAATGTAGCGAGGGATACTTAGTTACAGAGGTCTACTTTCTGATAAACACTTTAGAGGACCCAATAGCAGCCCCTAATTCATCCAGTATACCAGCCCAATCCAATGATTTCAAAAATCAGCCCGCTGAAGTGGACGGTGCGCAGCGCTTGCAGGAATAAAAAAAAAAATGTTTTAAAATGCGCATGTTAGATTTTTAGGTCAGCGAATTGAATAATGTCATTCAGCTCCTTAAATTTTGGCTCAGAAAAGCCACTTGCAATACTTAACTTTACAACAAATTATGTTGCAGGTGGCCAACCGTAACCACTATCTAATCTAAGGAGTCGACTGACATTACATTTAATTCGACGATTGTACCCTACTCCAATGTCATCGGGTAAAAGGGCATGACCTGTGACACATGAGGATGAGGTAAGATCTATGCCCGTTTCATTCACTTAATTGAGTGACATTCCATCTGAGCAGCTCATTGGCTCTCGTATCTTTGCACCATTTTAATTGAAAGTTGGATGTGATTACTCGGGGATTAATTGGATGGCGTGGCGTTTCGCGGGATGAGACAAGGTGGCATCGGATGTTGCCGATTTTCCGAGACAAAGTCGATCAGTCTCAAGAAGAAACAAATCATTGGACTCTTTATCAAGTGAAATGAAAAACTTTTTTTTTTTTTTTTTTTTAAAAAAACAAACAAAGTCTAGTATTGTGTAATAGGGACTCGGCTGCGATTATTGCAAATTTTGGGTCAAAAGGAATGGTTTTAAATAGGTAATGTGTGTCCCGTTATGCGATGATACTTAATTTAGGGGATCCAGGAATATGCCTCTATTTTTCTCCGCCTCTTTGAACCCAAAAAGAGGAGGATGACGAGACTATGGTATGGTTCATGTCTCTGTATTTTTCCAAACACAAATGCAGAAAGAGAAATACACTTATTATACTTAGATCTGTTTTATGATGCTCTATACATACATTAAAGTCTCTACGCTAGAGCGTTCTACAGTTCATTCGACTGAGCAGCTGGTGATGAGAATAAGATTATATGGATTATACAGAGTTGATGGCAAGTTATTATAATAATCTGTGGATCAAGCGTTCCTTCAAAATTTCTTACCAAAATAATGAATATTCAGTCAAATACGTGCTTTCTAGGCGAAAATGAGGGTGCGTTGCAGGTAACCCGGTACAGGTATACACCGACTGCAAACAGAGCTTTGATAGAATCGGTATAGGTACAACAGGTTACTGAAGATGCACTTCCATTTTCGCCTAGAAAGTACTATTTTACTTGTTCAATCTTTTGGAAGGAAATGTTGTAGAGAAACGGTTGCTCTGTCGATTAATTTTAAAATTTTCTCCCATTCTATGTATAATCACAGTTACACTAAGCTCGACAGTTCGATGAATCTAAAACGCTTCTTATCACTTATTGAGCAAGATTAAAAGCCATAGTAAGTATATTTTTAGACGGTCTGTTTATAGTACTTATTTTTCATATTTTGAATCAAATAAGTCAAAACTATTCAAAGATGCATCACTACCCTATTCATGCAATTTTTTTTAGACCTGCTAGAAGGAGTTCCTGGAGATCTTTCCCAACATTGTAAAATAAAATCTAAGACAGGATGATCTCATATAAATTCTATCTTGATTGACTAAAAATCCTCCAAGGCTCAAAAAGTCTTGATCCAGCACTGAGGTCAACGGATACCGACAACAATCATGAGTTACCAAATTGACGCTTGCCGTTACAAGATAACAACATTTTGGAGCAACAGGGCCACACAGGTATAATTTTTTCTTCACCCTGGTCATATAGAATCGAGCATTATACTCCCTTTTTGGCAACAAAGGAGATCGATTTCCATTGGTTGCGATCAAAAATAATAAAGAAAAGGGAGGTTTAGCCGGAGAGAGAGAAAACATGAGTGTCATGAGGTAAGAAAGAAACAGGCAGGTTGAGGGGGGATGATTCAAGGATTTTAATTGACATTTAATTGCTCTTGTAAGCTCTTCGCTGAACAACTGAGAGACGGGGAAATTAGAAGTATGGGGGTGTCGTAATGTCTTGTAGAGGGCTTTACCAGGCAGGGAACGAGGGCACTTTACGGGTGGAGAGATGTGATGGAGAAACGAGACAAAGAAAGATTGAGGATTGAAACGAGAGATAGGGAGAGAGAGAGAGCGCGCGAGAGAGAGAGAGAGAGAGAGAGAGGGGGGGATAAAGGGGAGAGAGAGTGTGAGAGAATGAAAGCGATGAGAAAAGGATGGAAGAAGACACGGATTACGCAATGCTGAATATAATTGGATAACGGTTGAGATATTATTTTCCTTTGATTTGAGCAATTGAAAAAGGTTAAGTCTATCCTATCACCGGGGGAAACTAGTTCAATTCCGAAAGGACTGGGGATTTTATTTTCAATCTCTCTTGAAGAGAAAGGAAGGCGAGGGAGAGAAAGAGAGGAAGCAGAGAGAGGAAGGCTGAAAAAATACCCCGTTTCTTCTCTTGTTCTCTCGCCACGAGAAAAATTCATCGTCCCCGTGCTGAGGAACACGTTCTGAGAGCCCGCGTGTCTTCCATATCCGAAACCCCAATTAAAAGTCGAAAAAAAAAGGGAAAAACCAAACACAAGACTCAAACTTTCGAAGCGTGGAGGAGGAGTTTGAGGGGTGGCCCAGGTCGTCGGAATCGCCGGGAGCGTGTTTAATGCGGGTGGAAAATATTGTGAAAACAAAGTAATAAAACATAAGTCAGCCTCTGGTAACCGTGACCCCCCCCCCCCTCCCGCCACATCCACTCACTACCCGCAATCATCGGAAGGTCTTATTTCTTGAAGATCTGTGCTGTCACAGCGTCTTTCTTAAGGGTAGCTTTTGTTTTGCATGTTATACGTTTACAACGAGTTACTTTCTCCTGTCGGCTATATACTCAATTTGTAAGCTAGCTGTACTGTTCAAGATTAATCCTTAAACTCCCACGTTATACGAAACACGCCAACAAATCTCTACTTGATCACTTTAATTAGGTGGGTACTAGGATAAGGATTCTTATTTCGAGTTGTTAATTTTGCCTGACCTGTCTAATTGAACGAGCTCGTCGAAACATTGTTTTGCAAAAGTCAACAACCTAGAGTATGGCTTCTGTTAGTAAAAAATTCAAATATTTTGAGGCAAATCGATGGTAACGAATACGAGTATACTAGGGCGTGGCATTGAAATTGAAAGGGTTAAGGCACGTGGAGACCTTTTTCTGCCCTCGGAGGGGGGGGGGGCTACCAATAAGTTTCAACCCTCTTCTGTGTGTATTCGAGGTAACCGTCGGCAGTCGAAATTTAAAATCAGGTATCTTAAAACCATATACTTTTGAAGAGAGCAAAAATAAACTAAAGTCATTCAACCTTTTCGATACTAGAGTGCCCGCGTGTATTCGTTTCAGTAGCTCAATCCGTCTCACACATAGTGTGTATCAAGCGCCTTCAATTAAAAGAATATGCAAAATAAACACAGCTAGGTTCGAATATTTAAGTGACCACTTTTCAGTTTTCAGTGTGCTGCCGTTGGGGTTAACTTCTTGCAGTAACCTGGTCGTGAAACGGTTACTTCGTAAATTGACCTATCACAGCTCTCTCCATGAGGCAAGTCGGTTCCAAACGGCCCTGTATTTATCCACCTTATTTTTGATGCATTTACCTGCATTAATTTACCTTGATTCGCCGACTTTACCTACTTTACCGTACCTTCCTGTTACAATCAAATGAAAATTGGCAACTCATAATATGTAACGGACCTACTTTTTGCAAGTTCCACCTTTAAAAAAAGGGGGAGGGGAGAATTCAAATAAATTGTTTCGACTCCGATAATTATGAAGCCGAATATCGGACACGTTAAAAACCTCGGGTTCATTCCATTTGCCTTTTGATAAACTTTTCCGAGAATCGAGTCTCTCTTGCGCTCTCTCCCCCACATCAACCCTCTCTCCCCCCACCTTACCACCTTTCCCTCCCTTACCCCCTTTAGTTTGGAAATTTTTCGCTGCTCCCGATCCTTTTCATTCGATCTTCAGGGGCGAGGGAGCGAGAGAGCGATAGAGTGAGGGAGGAAAACAGATTCTGAGTAGGACGCGGCGAATATCAAACCGATGTTTAGATCAAAGTTTTTCCTCGTCGAAAGTTCCATATATACTTCGACTTGAATCTCTACTGCAAACTTGAACGGACCAAAAGCTTTTTGGAATCAACCGCCCGGGCTGCGCCACCCTGTTTTTATTAGAAAATACGAACGCGAATTACGAATGAATGAGCGTTTTCGGTCTCATTGACTGAATTGAATTAGGATTAAATTTATTTCAGGTAGCATGCACCGAGTTGAAAACAGCGTTGGATAAAGCCCACTTTCTCTCGCCAAAATGAAAGGAGTGAACAAGCAAACGCAAGCTCACTTCAGTTTGTCGTTTAAATTTAAACCTTACGTGTGTGTATATGCTTTGGGGGAACGACGAACGTGTGCTTTAAGAGTTTTTGGAACGTGCCGAGAAGTGAGGAAAGCAGAAACGAGATTGAAACGCATGAGTGCTATAAGGTTTGATAATAATTATTTCTCAAACGTTTCCAAAAATGTTATGATATTGCTGCTGTGCGCCACCACATCAAACACCTTAAACACCTTTCAATACACCTTAAAACTCTTCAAACTGTTTCTTTACTCATTGCCAGTTTCCACAGCGGCCTTTCCTAGGCCGAGTTGCTGATTAGTACGTTTATTCGGGGAAAAAAATAAATGAAACATTAGAAAAGTGTGGACAAAAAACAACTAAGTACTTCAGCTTGATTTGTGAAAGATATCTCAAACAGATTTACTTTAAAACGGATCGGATGAATGCATCAGTTACAAACTTTTGACTCAGAGTCAATTCTAGCATAAAATCGCTTGAAATTAATCGAGATTGGTAAAATCCCCAATGTCATTATTTAAGTCATACCATAGCAGGTGCGCAATTTCTTTCACTCATTTTACCTTTTACGTTTTACCAAATTAAAACTTTAACTGCATCCATTATTTAGGCAAATAGCCTACTTTTTTTTTTTTTTTGCGAAAAACCATATGTTCAGAGTCGGTTTTTTGTTCTGCCTCTGCCATACTGGTAAGATACTGGATGGGCTCAAATTCCGTTCTGGGCTATCTTATTTTATTCGTTGATGCTTCTTGAACTCGCTTATTTAGTCGTATGACGACGTAAACTTTAAATACACTTTCCTCGAGCTGGCAAAAAAGGGACTTCTTGTCATAATGTTGCCTTGAGCCCTTTCAAAATTCCATGAGCTTCATGTAAGTACCATGTGCGTGCTATCATTATTTTTACAATATTAACATGAAGAACTTACGCGTTGATTCGACTGGAGAACATCAGCTACATGAATATGGAAATCACTTTCACTTCCTGAAATTGGTCCTAGAGTCCCTTTACATGATATGTAGAGAGTTAATACAAATGGGTAAAGGCACTGATTTTTCAACGAGTTTTAATCACTACGGGCACTGACATTGGATGTAATTTGGCACAGTTGTTTATATTCTCACCAGAGGTCTCACGGTGTTTTCCGGATGAAATAGATAATCATCGAAAAATCTGTTAATTTTAATCATGATGCATCTCAAGATGTCTGTAATGCCCATTGCCCATAAAATGATTTACAATCGTAAATATTTATCGATCAGTAAAGGCTGTGATTGATTACAACGTTAGAAACTCTAAGACTCAGTAATCTTTGAATTGGACCAACGGCCCTCAGATTGTAAAAAAAAATGTGCCCATGATTTGACTTTGTCTTAACTCTTTACAGCGACAGGGACTCTATTCGCCCTTCTCTCTTTTTGCCATTTTGAACGCATGTATTGGCAAAGGACAGAATAAAGGCACTTGACAGTCACGTGATTTTCGCCACCCCCCCCCCCACCTTTTCTAAACACATTCGTTCAAATAGGCGAACAGGGAGAGAGGAATACGAAGTCCTTGAATTTCCTATAGTGCAACCGCATGATGACCACGGAATATCTTCATATTAACCTGAATTTTATCTTCGATTGGTTAGAATAGTATTTGCTAGAGCCGCTTACCTGAAACAAAGAAACAAAAACAACGAGAAATTAAAATCGATTGTCTGACACAAAAGAGACTTCTCAGATTTAAACTCACGATCAGCGATTCAGCGATATTATTACGTTACATACGACACCAATGATGATATAAATGACAGTGGTGGCTTCTGCAATGTTGCAATCATGCGTTTTGTTACGCAAAACCCGAAGCATCAGTATCGATTTTTCTAGAGCTCAACGAACCTCCTGAAGATCGATTATTTTAAGTAAGTTTAAATAGAAGGTATCTGTTGTTGTCAAATTACACGAGCCGTGACACTGGTTCTTCTAAGTTCTAGTTTCAAACTGGACAAACTCCATTGCGATGTTTACAAAGGCATTTTTTAATTCCACCAATGATTCCTCCGGTTGATCAAAATATTACGCTGTCCAGATTAGTAGAGTGACTATAATTTGTGAATATCAACAACCTGAACAACCCATTCACTTTTAAAGTCAACGGCGGTGTTTAAACGTGTGTCCAAAAAGTCTATACAGACTAGAGTATTTTTGAGGGTTATATTCACATTGTTGAACTGGGACATGTAATAATACTTCTGTCAACTGTTGGAATCATCGGTGGATTAAAATGTCTATACCATAGAGATCCGAAAAACGGCTGCCCTGGATCACCCACTTACATATTTTGTGGAGAAGATGTTTCGTTCAATTTTTCGAAAAAGACCGTGAAGGCAAAACCAAACAAGTAGTTCACTCCGTGCAGTGCCTTTCCTTATACTCAATCCATATACACCGAAGGTGATAAAAATAAAAGAAAGAGCTGCGAATATTTGTTGCTAAGCATTTTTAATAATTGAGAAACACACCGTGTCAGATTTTTTCAAGTGCAACACTTCTGAAAGACACGAAAGACTCTGAATATTGAATTGATTTGTCAAGCAATAGACTAAAATGTGAAGCTCGTACTATGAATTTCATCGTCCTGTATGATACCGGTATGCGTTCATTCGTCACAGCTACGGGGTTTTCTTCTATACCCTCTATCGGTAAAGTTTTTCATCCTGAGAGTTTAGGTTCAATTGTGTAGTGTTTAGTGTCCCGGCCCCCGTCTAATCCAAGATAGGTTTAGACCCCATTAACATTAACAACTTTATTCTATTCGCGTTTGTGCTCTAAAAGCGACGATTTTCCTCGTATTGCGTGATTCTTCGCACTTCTCCCGTGAACCGTGTAGTTGTACAAGTTAAATCCCACCGTTTCCGTACTGTTTTTGCGTGTTTCCACGCGTTACTGCACTATGTGTTCTTAAAATGTTCACCGAAACAGCTTTTATTCTGGTGCCGTCTTTTCAGTGACTGCGTGAAAACACGACCGTCTGCAAGACACAACTATTTCCTGAACTGTTCTCGGCCGGCGGCGGCGCGGCGCGGCAGTTAGGAATGCTGCCACATTTACAGTTAAAGGTGAATTTTCAGCGTCAACTGTCGATTTCTGCCACCGAGCGGTACCGTTCAATTAACGTCAAATTAAAAAGCCAAAATGAATGGATATCTATCACAAAACTGGATTTTAGGTACTAGACGTAGATAATCATCTAAAGAATAAGTCGACAAAAGATCCCGTCAAAAATTGTGGGAGTCAGGCTGATTTAACCTAAAACACGTATCATCGCATACCGAAACAAGAATCTAGTTGCGATAACAAGTTTTAGGTACTTACAGCCTTAGCTGGAAACGAGTTATTTTGGTGAAAAATTTCGCAGGTGATTACCTCGTAACTGACCTTCCGTTTTCCAAAATAGAAATATAAAGAAGAAAAAACGATACTTTTTGGCCTTTAATTTGACATGAATCGCCCTATAGGACTCAAATGGCAGACATCGGCACTCAACGCTTGAGATTAATGCTAATCAACATTGTATGCTTAGCAATGGATGATCCAGAAAATTTTTCTGGGATGGGGAGGACGCCCAAAAAATGTTAAATTTCAAGCGCTGCAGTAAGAAATTGTTGGCTATTTTCCATTGAAAAAGTCAAACTTTGAGGCGGATCTACTGGCGGAAGGGGGGGGGTGACCCGTGTCTGAGAACTCAAAACCATTTATTTGTGAAATCAGAAAAATAAGAATGTAGCGCAGAGTAGAATCAAATCGCTGCAAAAGAAAATATATTGAAAATCAATACCGAAATAATGACGAGAAAAATGTGATATTTTTTATTATATATTTTTTTTTTAATTATTTATTTTTTTTTATTTATTTATTTTTTTTTTATTTTTTTTTTAACCAAATATTTATGAGTATTGGATGGATCACTATGAACCGAAACTACAAAAAATAGAATGAACATATTGGCTCGACCACTTAAAGAATCACCTTTCTGTACGGCGTGAAGTTGACATTTTTCGTGGTGCAATGATCCTCTTGATATTGGTGCTTTAACCAATACTCTTCATCAGAGATGTATGAAAAGAACTTTGCAAGCAACGAGCACGGGTGCAGAAATCACAGGTCTCCCAAAACGTATAACGACTTCTATGACGAAGAGTAGATGGTGCATTAATTATTAGAAACGTGGTAGTGAAACAGTGCATTGATGATGAATTTTTCAACTTTCCTCGTCCTTTGAGTTCCTATTTTGTTCTTATTCCGACTCATCCCTGACATTTTTTTCTAGTCCAGACGTTAGAAAGTTCGTTAATAAATCATTTCTGTTTTGATTTATTAATGCATACCAATCCCATTATCCCAACCTTTCTAGAGCTATCCAAACGTAGCTAAAGCTCCCTCGTAGCTGCCATTGTCAGCTCGATAAAAAAAAAATATCGCATACCCCTTTGACTTCAACCGACTACTTCAGAAAAAAAAAAAAAAAAAAAAATTAAAACCGTTCTAACTATAAAAAAATGCTGCTATAATATTATTATTAGAATTAAGGCAAACACCCCAGTGGGTGACACCCCTGAAATTTGCACCATTGCGGTATTTTTTAGTCAGCGCCACCACGGATTTTATCCCGTTCTTTCTGTGCGTGTGAGACCTACGAGTTTTTAAATCTAATTACTATTCAATCAACTGGAAGACACGAAAATCAATCCGACATCAATGTCTATTTATTTATTTTATACAGCTCCCTTTCCCGCAAAAGTTCGAAGTGTCAGTCTCAACTTTTCTTCCTGATGCGAGTGCACTGATGACGAGAAAATGTAACTAATCGTCAACAATTGGAGCGGTGTGAGATAACTAAGAACACTATGGCTAACTTACACTTCAACTAAAATACAGCGAAATCGCAGCTGTGTTACGGGAGGGAAAAAAAGCAATGGAGGATTTCCAAGGAGAAGTTTTCAATGAAAGTCGGGTCTCAGGTGCACAAAAAGAGAGTGTAAAGTGTTTGAATCCGTTCCCGCGTCGTTAACAAAACGCGTTGTCGCGTTATGGGTATCCGGACGTCAGGCAACTCGCTCTTTCCGATGCTACCAAATACGAGTATGTACAATGCATTAAAATAAACAGTTTCGATGTTCAAATAATTGAAAGCCATCTTCAAACGAAATGAGATACTCCGGCTAGTTTCCACCGATTCGAGTGTCGTTTTACAGATATCGGGAGGATTTTTTTTTTTTTTTTTTAAATCCACCGACGATTGCACCGCACTGGCAAAAAATATTGTACTGTAGGTTTGATGAAAAAATGAAGCTCATCGGGTTAGAAAATTTCCAATATTCATTTCGTCATTTGATGTTTTAGAATCGATACGGTAATTAAATGGACCCTGCAGTTCACAGAAAGTTAAATTTAAAAATCACAACGATTCTCAACTGTGCAGGGCTTCCGTTTTGTGGACCTCCCGTTGGATTTTTTTTATAATTCAACGGATTATTCCACCGGTTGACAAACAATATCATCCGGTTCACTTTATTATCAGCATGGCTGTAACGCACGAAAATACTTTGATCGGTAACTTTTTTCAATCGATGGATGGAATCGTCGCTGAGTATCAAAGGTCAAATTTTAAATTCATCGAGGTTTCCATTGCGACGGACGAAAATATTGCAAATCTGCGTATTTTCGTGGGTCATAGTCGCACTATTAGATTGGACAGTGTGATAATGATTTTAATCGTTGGACACAACGGTGAATTTAATAAATGTACACTTGATATCTGCCAAACGGCAGTCCTTCCATCAAAAACGCGCGATTGATAAAAACAATAAACATTCCGTTTAGTACAGAAATTCTTTGATAAAAGAAATAAAAAATTGAGCAACACCCAGAATGAAAAACTAATGAAAAGTTCATTTAAAGTAAAACATTTTAAGTAAAAATATATTTTTTGCGGTGATTGCAGCATTAATATCCAGCATTATTACTTTGTCACCTGGGAAAATCTGTCTCAGAATGCTGTATCCGTCAAAGAGAAGAAATGAATGGCTCGACAGACGATTGAGGAAAAAAAGGGAAAAAGAAGGGGGGGGGGGAATCAACCTGGGTGGATAAATAAAAATTTGCTAGCAGATAGACATCAACTTCTTATACTCCCAAAGGGGATTTTTCAGCGAGTATAGGGATGTAGATTGTAGATTGCGAGGGATGAGGATTGACTTGGTAGAGATTGAGGACGCACACGACACAATGCTGCCGCGTTTGCGTTTCATCATCGGCATTCTATATACAAGAGTTATTTGCGATTCTACCAGTTGAAGCCAAGATTACGGATATAATTTGAAACGGGTACCGTGACACTCGCCAGTCCGTAGAAATAACAAACTCAGTAACCCTTTCATTCAACTGCAGTTCGAATGACTGATGGATTGTTGAATTCCATAAAATATAAAGCAGCACGGCAGCATCGCACTGACACGACCGACGCCATCACCGATGAAGAGGGTAAATTAAGTATAGCTTTTTTTTACGGGGCATTTTAATATAACTGAAAGCTGAGCAAGAGTTTACCGCGCTGCGAGAGGGAACTTTAGACGGATTGAGAGGTGGATCAGCCCGCCATGCGCCAGCCCGCGCTCGGCTCATCCGTGAGGCGTAATGATTATGCACTTGATCAACGGCCCACTGTCCACGGCCGGCACATACTGCCAACCCTCCTTTTTCCTAACACTCGTTTTTTTGGCACGAAAGGAAAGTGATTGAGGTGTGGGGGTGGCGAGGGAGAGAGTGGGTGTTTGACGAACTTTGATTCGCTGACAAACAATAAAATGAGAGAGTTCTCGATTCAACGGAGCGGTAAAAAGAGGGGAAATTATTCAGAAATGGGGGACAATGACATCACGATGAAGTTGATGAATTTCATCGGTCCTCCGATGAACCTATGAGCACTTACAGGCACAGCGTGATCATACTCATCAGGTTCGTCTATTTTTACCTTCTATACAACTGATTTCTCCAGATGACTGAAGTTTCTCCAGTTGAATTCCATTTTCAGTTTTTGTAGTCACAATTGTGTACGAAGTCGTCAGTACCATCAATGAGGGCTGACTGCTGATATCAAACTGGCATCGCTGAGCATCGATGATTATAGGTGAGCCAACTGTTGCATGTTGAACACTGAACTTTTCGTCAAACATCAGTTCTGTTAATGCAACAGTTGCGCAGTTTGGCGGCCCATCATTCCCTTCAAACTTTCATAGTTATTTGACGATGGATGCGGTGTGTCATCTTTTCACCAATTTCAGTCAATAAAATCCGTATTTGAAGTGTTTTGGTCAAGACCCGGTTTGAATTTTAGGAAGTGTCACAGATTGGCTATCCTGCAGTTTGATCAAACCTGCGTGTGATCGTGTACGAAGGCTTTATGCACTATATACAGCCATTCGCAATTTTCCTCTTTACGGCGGATCTGCGCTCTTCAGGGAGCTATGTCTAAAAAGAAGAGAGGAATAAGCGGAAAGCACATCAAAAAAAGGAGATTTAGAGGATCATACAGCGCTGTCCATATTTCTCTACTTCTGATCTTGCAACTTGCGCATTCGGCTCGTGTCAACTGGTGCGAACTGAACTTGCGAGCAGGAACAATTTATCTGAGGATTAAGTGTTTCTTATTCGGTTTCAATACGATATTTATCGGCGGGCAATTGCTCAGTCTCACGAGAGACGGCTCACGGGGCTCACAACTTCGGCACACCATCGCAAAAAAGGTGCAGGTGTAGGCGCGTGTATACATATAAAGTATATGTTTCCACGTTGGTGAATTGGTGATTTACCGCGCGAAATACAACCATTTATTGCCTATTTACCGGCGTCACCGGTGACATTAGATGCAATATACATTTCATTTCTTGATGTTATTGTGACCGTTACGCTATTCTCGCGTGTGAATGTAAAGCCCCCCGCCCACCCCCCATTCTTTTCCGGTATCCGATGTTTATACACCTAAGCATATAACCGGTCGGCTTTTTACGAGGATCAGAGAATGTATGTGCGCGACTCAATGTTGTCAATTCAATGCAAGCGTGTTGAATTCAATTTCAAATTGTATCTTTATACATCGAAAGAAGCGAAGAGCTGCCGTTTCTTGTAAATTTTTTGATATTGTTCAATTTAACGGTGGCTCCACTGATTGACCGAAAAACGAGGGGCGTTCAATAAGTAAGTTCACCCCCCCCCTCTAAAATCCACGAAAATCGACCAAATTGGCCCTTTGGACGCAAATCTTCGTTACGATATACTGAATCCAGCTATTTAAAGTTCAGAACAATCGGACCAAATGCAGTCGCACACGCGGGCCGAGGATGCTCGCAGCGGCGCGGGTCACTCCCGCCACCTCGGATTTTATCGCAACTGTATAGGTGTATTGCGCGCACCTGTTTCAGCCGATGATTTGGACTTTCCCACGAGAGAGGCACACGCACTAAATTGATACTAAGATAACTATGAGTACAAATTGTATGATAACACGGAAGATTCATTGATAATAATTTCTACGGATCATGGGATCCGAACAACAATCAGTGCATTTTCGGTCGTTTTCGCATGTTCATCATGGAGTTACCGCTTAAAAGTGAACCGTATTGTGAAATTCGTGCAGTTATCCCCTTTTTTAAGTGTGGAAGGTATAAAAATGATAGAGAAATGCATCGCGCATTGGTGTCCGTTAACGGTAAAAATTGTATGAGTCTTCGAGTGGTGCAACAGTGGGTAGTGAGTTGAACAATGAACAGTTCAAAAAAGGTCGCGTGGATATCCAAGATTTGCTGCATACGCTCATAGGGTCGGTCAAGTGAAACCATCAACGATGATGCAGTTAAAGCCATGGAAAGTGTAATTACAGATGATTTTTGGGTCAAAATTAAGGACATTAGACGTGTTTTTCATTTGCCAATGTATGTGTGAGCATAGAAAGCGAAGCTTTTCCAATTGGCGCGCTATACCTCTATACTCGGACCGAGGTGGCGGGAGCAACCCGTGCCGCTGCGTGCGATCGCAGCCCGTCCGCAGCCGCATTTAGTCCGATTGTTCTGAACTTTAGCTATAGCTGGATTCAATATACCCTAACGAAGATTTTCGTCTAAAGTGGGGTCGATTTGGTCAATTTTTTTTTAGTCGGCGACGGGTACTCCACTGGTTGAGAAAAGATTACAGAACAGAGCATTTCTTTGCATTACAGATAATTATATCTACTGCAAACTGATTTGGGTATAATCTCTTGGTCAAACGGGGATGTGTATCTCTTTCTTTGCCTATTCGAACAGATCCGTTTTAAAAAAACGAACGGAGAGGAAGGCTTTAAAGTAAAAGAGTTATACCCATAAACTGCAATAAAAAGAACTGTTTTCATCCGAGGAAGTAAAAATTGGAAAAAAAGAAACAAAACGAAAAAAACGAAAGAAAAAAAACAAGAAGGATAATAAAGTTTCATTTATTTATTTATAAAACTGGTGAACTGATAACATAGTTTGCAAAAGCAAGGAGAGGGATTTATCCAACAGAATTTTGCATTCAATTCTATGAAAAAAGGAACGGAATTCATCGTAAATATAACTTCCATCTTGTAAATAAAATAGGGGAGGGGTGAAAGGGCGAGGTATAAAAAAATAAATAGCAATTAAAAAAGTGAGATGATTTATTTTTCTCCTTTCCTATTTAGTTTATGAATTTCCATTTTCCGCAAAGAGCAGAATTGAACGATATTTTGCATAATCTGCAATTAATGGCGAATGGAAAGCATAACGGAGGATGGTGTTTTGCGTCGAAAAATAAAAACAATATATGGTATCTGCGTGACTTGAATAAATCCAGCGTGAATTTTATCAATCTAATACTGAAAGCGACGTTGCGGCCGTGCATTGCCCATGATTCATTATTCAGATGGATCGACTTTGTCACACGAACGGCCGATTTGGAGAGAAAAAGAGGCAGGGGTTGAAAAAGAAAACTAATGCAGTAATGCACGGATATAAAAAAGGCAGGGAAATGGTGATAATTAACTTATTATGCACCGATAACCATCTTTTCAAACTATAAATTATTCCTCGGCTAAGTCCAGCCCTCTTACTACTTAGAATGGGTCTTAAGGAACCGAAAAAGTCTTTAATGGGAGTCAGCGGTCGGCCTTCTTGTTCTAGTGGTCAGCGGTACTGCCCAGAGTTCGAATACCGAAAAGGCTTTACATGATTTGATGGTCTCAGATGTCGTCAGTTTCGATGAATGACAAGCATGTTTTCTCTTTTCTTGTGTTTAGTCACCTCCAACAAAAAATAAACGAAAATTACTACTACCTTCTTTCCTTCGTTCTTATCTCTTTGCTTTTCTCCTGTATAATACCATGGGCGGATACAGGGAATAGTCTTTCTCTCTCTCCTCTCATTTGAAAACGTGCGTTAGAAAAGGACAAAGAGGGAGCCAAAGTCACGTGATGGCCCCTCAGCTGTCCTTTTCTAACACATAAGTTCAAATGAGGGAGAGAGAGAAAGACAATTCTTTGTATCCGCCCATGTATAGTACCCAATTGGATAGAAACGACACAAATAAAATATGCGAGGTTAAATTCAACGATAAAATGACATTTTATTTTAAGATGAATGCCAAAGAGCAGTTTGAAACGGAAATCAGAGGGTCGTGAAATTTCAATAAATTAAGAAATAGATCTTTCACATTTTTCACGGTGACAGTACTTAGTACTTTCATTTTTTAGAACCCTTCGGCTGAGAGCGAGGAAGTGGAAATACAAATCATGCACTTGTATCAAACATTTCAATCAAATAGCTTTACAATGCGATTTAATGAGTTTATTTCCAACATTTTCATCAAATATCTGATA
This sequence comes from Trialeurodes vaporariorum, assembly GCA_011764245.1. Lineage (NCBI taxonomy): Eukaryota > Metazoa > Arthropoda > Insecta > Hemiptera > Aleyrodidae > Trialeurodes > Trialeurodes vaporariorum. Next base: position 35,584,790 of record VMOF01000035.1, read on the forward strand.
ACGCTTTAGCTTCTCATGGTCAAAAGAATTTCGAACATTTTGTAACTGCTATTTTTTTAAAGGCAACCATAATATATAAATTGTTTTCAAAAACTTCTTGAGAATTTGTGAAATGTGAGCTCAGTCGACGAATTAAACGTGTATTTGACTCATTAGATTTTGGAGCGAGGAGGTTACCTGGAACACTCATCACGATGAAATTAAGCATAGCGGGAGGTCTGCTAAGCAAAATCCAAGGCAATTCATTTGCAAAAAGAAATCCTTATACTGAATTTCACGCAACCGAAAACAGAGCTTTCGGGTATAAAGATGGAAACAACTTACGAACACATCAATGTTTAAAATGAAGCACATTTACTGTATCTTAAAGCAAATATGTATAATTGTAAATAGTTTAGTTAGGTTGAAGAGTTATTTATTAAAGGATAACATTTTAACAAACTCCGATAGGAAATTGAGGGTCAGAAATAAGGAACAAAAAAAAATTCGATGCGGAAACATATCCGTACTCATTTAAATATCCCTGAAAAGGTTGAATTCGTGGGGAAAGATTTTAATTTGACGTCCTCGCATTGTAAAACTTTAGGCTTTGTGGTGGAGTTTACGAAAACCGCGCTTTTTTTTTGGCGAACACAGAGTCAAGTATCTTACAAATTCAAAGAGCTACACATAACACGTTATATCAAATGAGGGTTAAAAGCTTTGCTGTGTAAGATCCAGAATAATGTAATGAATTAGCTCGCTTGGAAACAAATTCGTGGGTAATTATGAAACATAAAGATTAAGTATTTCAACTGAGGAATAAGTAAGTACACGCGCATCAACAGTTGCCAAATGTAAGTGCCAACTGGATTAAATACACAGAAAAGATAGTGAAAATAACCATACGGATACTGATTTGGCACGTAATGTTATGGTAAACTTGACCAGAAGTATGGTACATTTACGATATTTGAGTAAATCGACATGCAATCGAGTAATCACTAGTAAGTCACAACGTTCTGGACATTACCATAACATCTGCCAAATCAGTAAGTGATTCACCGTATTCCGTGTATAGTAAAAAAAAAAAAAAAAAAAAAAAAAAAAAACCGAAGTGAATCAAATAAAAAATAATAATTGTAGTTAATAGAAAACTATTTTTTTTAAAAAGGATGAGCATATTATATGTAGCTCAAGAGCCAAGGCAGTTTTATACCCTCGAGCTCCAAGGCATTCAATGTGCATGGTGCATCCTACATACGAATGTTTCGTCGTTTTATGCGACTGATGAGGAAAAAAATAAAAGAGCATATTTTGTTGACCTGACAACAATAATGTATTTCAAACGGCCAACAAAACAAATTATCTCCGATTTATAAACTCTGGACAAGATGACAGTCAATTTCACAGCGACCGTAAATTTTGAGCTCCATCTTGAACTGACAAGAAGTTCATTGAGCGAAGAAGTGAATAAGTTCATTAACAGTAGACATACAGGCAACGCTAAAATAAATCGACGTTTCGACAAATCGACGAATAACGTAAAGGTTTTTAAATCAACGGAAGCGATAATTCTTTTTCATCTTTCCTTCTCCATTTTTTTTTTTTTTTTTTTTTTTTTTTTTTTTTTTTTTTTTTTTTTTTTAGTCCCATGAAGCCTCCGGAAGTTTCTGGGGTTGGAAGCTTCAGATAATGGATGCACAAATAAACTACCTTCATTTTGAGATCTAACGAACAAGAGTGGAAGCGCGTTAGCAACGCTGCAGTATCAATAGTTGACGTCACACACTAGATCAAAAACGGCTATTTTTTAGGACATGAGAAAATGTTTTTTTTTTGCTTTAAACATTTTAGAGTTGATACTTTCTTGTGAAAACCATAAAATTAAACTAATTTTAAGCTCTAAATATGAGTGATTTCAACCACGCCTAAGTTATCAAGCTATAATAATCTTTGATTTTTATTCCTTAATTCTAAATTATGTCTATAGGAAATTCCATGTTTCTATCTACTGTGCGACGTGCGTTGTCAAATGTACATGTAGTGAGCCAAATGATGAAATTCATTAAGCACCGACAAAAAGCAGTTGACAGTATTAAAAGCCTTTCAGCTAAGCCGATAATTAACATCAATATAAAATCATTTTAAATTGACGAGGGCAAACGTTCGATTTCAATTCCATTAAAGAAAATGAAACATTTATTCCTCTCCCGCAAGTTTCCCCGTCCAACTAAAACTCGATCCCCGAGGAGGAAAATTGTTGGAACCGTTACCCCCACCCCCTTTCCCCCAATTCATTCCGGTCAGTCGGCAACATCGAATAAAGTGCACTCGCAGTCTTTGTTTTAGTCCCGAGAAGTACCGACCAAAACCTTGCTGAAGTTGCTGAAATCTTCAAAGAGACCTTGTGGTTTTGCACCAACTACATTCTACTTGACAAGGCTCCAGTTGTTCCGAAAATTTCATTCTTCGACAAGCGGCACACGATATAACTTGAGATGATAAGCAAAGAAAGTGTAGGAGAAATGGAATGAAATTAAAATTACTTTACTTTCAATAATGACGACCAATTTCATGTGACTAAAGTATAAATCGCAACAAGACGGCTCGCGCAATTTTTTACCAATATTTTTCCTCCATTCGAATACATGAGAATCAATCGAGTATTAGTGGAGCACTGCCTCACAGTCAAATCGATTTTTTACATACAATAAATCGGTTTGGTACTTGGCGTACTGTGTAGGCGGGTAAAGCAATCTGGTTCCTAGGTCTCAAATCATAGGATAGGAACTTGATTAATACCTTCAATGGCATCTGGGCGAAAATATACATACATGTATTTGTTTTCCTCTTAAAGTTTCCTGTCTTCTCTTTCACTTTGGTCAAACATAAAGATGATCCATAGATAAGACCCTGCGACCGAAAGCCCGAGGTTTGTGCGCTATTTTGCCTTCAAAACGATGACAAAAAGTCGCAATTTAAAGAATACATCGCGCAGTACCTTGCCTCAAAAACTCATTTGATTTCGATATACTATCAATCCCTTTGGGGCTCGACGGAGCGGAATTTGAATTTAGTTTCTGTGCCAAGATCGTGGTTGAAAGGTTTTTCGTATTCCAGCGACCCGTCGGGGATCGAAGTGCGATATCATCTATTTTTGAAACGAGGTTGCCACATGTCCAATTGCACCTGGAACCATATTCGAATTACCTGTGCATTTATCGATGTAAAATTTGAAGAGATCTCCTCGATTTGACAGCCTTGGTTTGAAATGATTCTAGGATTCCCCTGTTCGGGTAGATCTTCTGGGACTGTAAGTGGACGACCTTCCGCCCCCCGCCCCCTTTCGTTCAGTTGAGGTTCGCATCGTATAGATCCAACGGAGCGTGAAATGACGGGCGGAAAAGCATATGCATTTCCACGAGATAGTTTTGATGGGCTGCGAGCGAGTGAAATGACAAGAAGAAAAGAGGGGTCGAAGTTCGTAGAATCTTCGAGGAAGGAAGTTCCATTTGAGATTCTCGGCAACATTTGGTTTTCATTCAATTTGCGAGTAGATACGCACCTTTCAAATTTGCCGCGAGAAAAGGTTTCACTTGAATGAGCGTACGTATTGATAAGTTAATGGACTGCATCACTCGAGGGGGGGGGGGATATTCGGGCCATAACGTCCAAACAACTTCTGTAGGACAGCGGCAGCGTTTTCACATTTTCTGACGAATCACGTGTACTGGGGTTACTACAAAACTGTAGGCATGCTAATCCTACACTTCTCCAGCCTATATGGTCCTGAATTAACAGAAATATCAAAGAAATCAAGGTGTAAAAGGATGACAAGACATATGTCACAACCGATTACAGTAAAGACAGTCGCGCCTGTTAAGAGTCGTATTGGCAACACGCTTTACGGTTACACACATCCTTCCATTCGCAAAGCTTGAAATGAAACGAGTACTGTGTATGGAGAAAACTTAATATTTGGGGTCACAAGAATTACTTCCACGTAAAACTTAAATGAAATTCTTGTATCCTAAACCGGAATTCAGGTGATACTCAAAACACGTTCTTTCGTTAAGACAAGAAATATCTTATCAAATGCCAGAGTTACTACTACGTGATAGTTAAATGTAATGTAATTCTGGTAGACCCTTTTTTCCGTACATCCTATGTGGCATGTTCCACCTGTTGCCTCTACAACATTCCGCAGGCGCTACTGCGTTTACAAATGTTGCGGATAACGCATCAGCAATCTATTCTTATACATAAAGGACGAACAATGAACGGATAAACGTAGCAAGCAACAAACCCGACGGACTGAAACGCTGAAAAATCGAAAAACAAACAAACCAGTTTCAGCGTTTCGTTTTCAAGTCGAGTTTCATTTTAATGCAATTAAAAATCGAAATCGGCAAGTTATTTCAACAGTTTGTATTTGATCTCAAAGCGAATCTCAATACAAAACCTTTTTTTTTTTAAAAAAATACTAATCAGTTTGAGAAAAAAGCCCAGCCTCTGAGCTGCCCATGATACCTTACGCTCTCATTGCGAACTACTGGATCCACCCCACTCCTCTCTCCAACACGGAAAAAAAAGACTGATAGAATTTACCATCTACATATGCTGATTTTGGAGTCTGCCAAAAAATATGGTAAATTTCACTATATTATGGTAAAACGTTCCAAGCGAGGTTAACTTAATTTACCACAAGGTACGTTGAATTTACCAAATTATGGTGAAATTTACCGCACTCTTCAGTAGACACCAAAATCACATATATGCAGATGCCCAATTCTGCCGGCCATTTTTCCCCCCGTCCACGAATAACACCCGAAGTTACACAAGCAAATATATTCTACAGACGCAAACTGAAACGCAAGACAGTATTCACGCAAAACCAACATTTATTAACAACAAATCAATTCTGAGAGTCACATTTGTTGACTCCAGTTTTGTGGAATGATTGGGAGGTTTATAGGGGAGCGGATATTGAATGAATACGGTTCTATGATAAGGGTAACTCTTGAGAGAAAAGCAAACAAAATGAAACCAAAAGCGAATGGTTACCACTAGTACGAGGTCTGTCCCAAAAGTTCCAGGACTTTTGTTGTATCTCGTAAACTAATCGTCAGAATGACACGTTCTTGGGCTTATATGATAGCTGATAAGCTGCTAAATCATCCTGTTTTCACAGAATGTCGTTTTTTTGAACGGCATAGATTTTACATGACCTCAAAGAGGGCAAAGTCAAAAGGGGTTTGCGATTTTTTATTAGTGGTTTTGGATTTTTTTTTTTTGTCAAAACTTTCACGTTTGATCGGACCTGTCGCGCTTTTTTGGGTCTGGCGGCCGATTTTTCAATCCACTGGGAAGACTGGGCTTTGGTTTCCATATCATAACCTTACACCCAAGTCTCATTGCCAGTAATAATTTTATTTAAAAAACCCACCTTTGTGTTCGAACGATCAAAAAGTTCCTGGCAAATTGATACCAGATTCATTTTTTGCTCATCCGACAAAACCCGTGGGACGATTTTCGTTGGGGCTCGATGCATATCTAATTGTTCCACTAGAATTCTATTTACAGAATTCTTAGAAATATTACATTCATCTGCGAGTTCGCGAACAGTTAAGCGGCCATCGACAACGAATTTTTCGCGCACTTCTTCCAAATGACAAATGTCAGTTGCGGTTAACGGTCGATCTGCACGCTCGTCATCTTCAATGGACTTACGACCGTTTTTAAATCGCAAAAACCACTCATTGCATCTACTCCGACTCATGAAAAATTCACTATAAACTTTTTGTAAAGATTTAAAAGTTTCGGTAAAAGTCATACCGAGCTTAAAACAAAACTTAATATTACATCTTTGCTCTAAAAATGACTCCATGATACAAATCGCAGACCGCACCTGAGACGATCTCAATCACTCGATCATACAATGAGCACTGGTTGAGGTAATCAAAATCGGTCAATGTAGGGTGATTCGGCAGCTTATCAGCTATCAGATAAGCCCAAGAACGCGTCATTCTGACGATTAGTTTACGAGATACAACAAAAGTCCTGGAACTTTTGGGACACACCTCGTATTTACGTTGATGTTATATTAAAGCTTACATCGAGGTTTATCAATTTATGTATTTGTTTATCAAGCACATTCTCCCTTTTCCAGAAATTGTTTGATGCCGGAAGTATCCGATAAAATTCATCTTCAACTAATGAAAAAAAACAATAATAATAATAAGCACAAAATCACCCTCACAGTTTGGTAGGCTTTATTCAATTGGCCAAGGATAGAACATCCAATTTATTACTGACCCGTCATCAAATCAGATTCTAAGATAAACTTGCGTTCCGTCCCCCGACTTACACTTCAATTGACCGCAAGGCCGAAGGAGTGACGGTAGGAAGAGGGATAATTAACCGAAAATTCTGCGAGTTGATTCAACGCGAGGGCGAAGGATGCCAGCCATTGATTCCTCTCGGTCTCGTTCTCGTGGGAAGTGTGGGAGGTGTGGGGGTTGTGGGGGTTGTGGGGGGAGTGGGTATTATTGGGAGATTTTCTGTTTTTGAAAAGCAGACCTGGAGTGGCTGTTGGAGAGTAGGATTACAATCACCGATGAGTCACTCGGCCTCCTCTTTGTTTCACAACGGCTCGCACATACAAGTACACACTCAAATCCATAAAGCGCTTTTGAGCCCACAGGCGACCGCACACCGCCTGGAACCACCACCATATGAGCCCCTTAGCCGGAGTTCCACCGCGCTTTTAACAATATCCTGTTCATTATTTTTAGAGGCCGCAATAAGAGGAAGGGCGGCGCGGCGCGGCCACCGGCGCATACAGGATTCCGTCTATCTCTCTCTTCTTCCAGTTGAACACATGTGTTAAAAAATGATAGTAAAGGGGGCCATCAAGTGACTCTAGCCCCGAGCTCCGTACTTTTCTAACGCACGCGTTCAAATAGAACGAGAGAGAGAGACAGCCAAATTTCTGGATCGGCCCATGGACGCGGCCAACTCTTCGAGGAGGAAAATAGAAGTCGCTTGTGTTCATGTCCGAGTTTCTGGATTTTTATTAAAGGAATAGTCATATTAGAAAAGTCTGAAACAAGAAGCTACATACGTTAAGACAATCCGTTTGAAGCCTCAAAAAAAATTCTTCTTTCTTAACATCCTTTTTACCTCTGAAATCGCTAGCATGAAAGTACTTGCAAATAAATCGACGTAGTTTTGCATAAAGAGGTCGAGTACCAATTTTGGAAAAATTAGGTTGGTTTACTTTGAATTCTTCTATGCACATTACATTTAACTCCTCATGGGCCAAGCCCGAGTATTCTTGTTTTCCTTCACAAGTCTATTTCATATTGTTCGGGTTTTCACCGGATAAACGCGACTATCGATGAAAACACTTACGAGATAAGGTGTCGTCGGGCACCTTCAATTCTTCGTATAGGCAATTCCAGCTCCCCCGAGTACGAATAGTTAACTACCTTCCATAAATAAACAGATCAGTGACGTTATTTTGAACTAAAACCTGGTTGTTGAAGGGTTAATAATCGAATATCTTGAAGAAATACGTACAAATAAGGGAAATAAATGCAGTCCAAAGAGTGCAGTAATCATTTCACTTTTTTCTTAAACCTATGTCTATTTTGCTATGAGTGCAACGGCCCCGCGGCGGATCCAAAAGAATGTTCCTCTCTCTTTCTGGCCATTTGAATGTATTTGTTGGGGGGGGGTAGAAGAGGGGGAGAAAATCACGTGACCGCTCCCTGATCTGTCTTTTTCGAACACACGCGTTTTAATGGGAGAAGAGAAGGACAGATTCCTGGAATGCATGAGTGGCGCTGTTGCCCAAAAACTGCCAAGGTAGATGCGTAAAAATAAGGTGAATACATACGGGGATGTTGTGAACCGACTTGCGTCATGAAGTAGGCTGTGATTGGTCAATAAGCGAGGTCAATTGTAAGGGGACTCGATTTGATGGATGAAGTTTTTCGGTCACAATCGTCGATTGGGTGAACCAGATCTGGTGAACCGACTGGCACTGCGATAACCTATTTAAGCTCCCGAGAGAGGTATATCTCGTAAGACCCTCAAAATAGGATATGCTAGACTGGGCTGCTGCTAATCGCATCAAATAAAAACCAGGGTAACCACCGTCAAGTTATTCGTCTTCAAAATGCTACTCTGCTGTTCATTGACGGGCACTTTAACGGTAGTTACCATAGCAGCAGCCAAATTTTACAATTCCGGACGAGTAGAGTCACTCGCACACTATACTCACAGATAGTCCTAAAGATAGGTTGAAAGCAAAAATAAACTATTGGACCGCAGATCAGATACGTTTTTTCAGGAACTTTTATCCCTCTCTCTCTCTCTCTCTCTCTTTGCCTATTTTAGCGCATGTATTAGGAAATGATAGAGCGATAGTGACTAAAGTCACTCGACTGCCCCTGCCAACATCCTTTTCTAACACAACAGTTTAGATGGGTAAAGAGAGAGAGAGAGAGAGAGAGAGAGAGAGAGAGAGAGAGAGAGAGAAAGAAACGAGGCCCCCTTAACTTTAACCTCCAACAAGGAATGAGTGCGTGAACAATTCAGTGGGGGCTCACGCAATCGGGCAGCCGTGCTTTTTGCCCTTATGGGGAAAACAAGACTAGTAGAATTTACCACCTGCACAGCTGATTTTGGTGCCTGCTAGGAAGGCACCCAATTCTCCATGGTAAATGGTAAAGTTCACCATAATATGGTACATGCAAAGTACCACATAGCAAATTAAGTTGATCTGTTGGTACACCGAGAAAAAAGCAGCGGTAGGGTTTACCATTCCATAATAGCAAACCGAAGTTGAGTATTGTGAAACAGAAAAATAATAAGCATTACACTTCCTCAAGTTTGGTTGACTCAAGTCAAGCGTGAATTTTACCATTCTTCAATTGTGATGTACGAAGGGGGTTGCTTACTATTCCTTGGATTAACTCGCTCATTCAAATGGATTCGTTCCGTCATTCAGAACAACGCTACTTACACTTTCCCGCGATAAGTCAAATTTACCATTCTCACAAGTCACGCTTGCATGTCCTACGGCCATAACAGTACATTAACTAATGTCAATTCCAATGAGAGGTATTATTGATTTCATCATTTTTGAAACTTTCAAAACCAAGTATTATCTTACACATATTATAATTTGAAATTAATTTTTCAAAGAATACTGAGAGAAGAGAGAATTGTCCATTGCTTATTCCTTATTGACGAACGAGAACGAATGTAAATAAACAACAAGAAACAAGTGGGCGAGTCTCTTTCTTGTTCTTCTTACTTCAATCGTGTCACCATTCGGCCGACCCTAGCGCCATCTCTGAATAAACTACGCGAAATAATATGTCAGTGGCGCGAGATCAAATACTGAAAAATAACTCGGAATGAAACAATCACTCTTATCTCACGAACTGACGAACGTACCTACGTCTGCACGTCTGCCAGCTTATATACCGAATTTTTTCTTCATGATTCTATGCAGGTCAGGCGCAGTGTAGTGGTTAGGGTTCTCGATTAGGATTAGGTAGGTTATAGGTTCGAATCCCGGTCTGGTCGACAGAATTTGTCCGCGTCAGGTCGTCGGGAGGTAGCAAAATTTCAATTATATATTTTCCTTTTTTTTTTTTTTGAGACTTCTAAAAGTACTTATATCACTTATCACGATATAAATAAATGAATAATTGGTTGTATAAAATATGCAGACCGTTTGTTCTAAATCTTTGATGATCTAAAGAGAGAGATCGTAGTGACAGAAAGAAGTGGCCCTCTTTAAAACTCCGAAAGGTGAGATTTACCATTCCTGTGGGTCTGTGAGGATCGTCTTATGGTCCACGTCACCGTTATCGTCAACGGTAGTGTTTACCATTCCTGATTGGTGTACATGATCTATGCATCACGTTGTAGCAAATAGAGGCATGCGGAATGGTAAATTCCACCTCATTCGTGGTAATCGCTACTTCTCTTTTTTCTCGGTGTACATACAGTTTACCATAATCTAAAGAAATTCACTACACTTTCTAGCAGACTCCAAAATCAGCTATGCTGATAAAAAAAAAAAAAAAAAAAAAAAAAAAAAAAAAAAACTGGTAGACTGGTAAATTCTACCATTTTTCTGCAGCTTAAAAAAGCTACGTTAAAAAAAAAAAAAAAAAGAAGAGAAGGGAAAAAAAAAACGTGGTAGACTTGAAATTTCAAGTTTTTTTTCTTTTGTTTAAAGCTACGTAAAGAATCGATTTAATTGAAAGCGTTAAGGAAAAAACCTGCCTTTCCCATGAGCAATTAATCGTCTGATTTACCGTGGGTAAATGAAGCGAAATATGTGGTTGCCTGTCTTCCCACAAAATTTGACAAAGCTTCATTCGAAAGGTACATTGATGTGGGCTTAAGGTCGTACAAGAAGGAAAGTTTGGATTGAGAGTCCTGTTCAGGGAGAAAACCCGTCTCGTAGTTTCTCGTCTCTGTCTGACTTTCTCGTCTAGTCTGTCTGTCCAGCTGTCTCTGATGTCCGCGATCTCTCTCTCTCAGCTCATTTTTCCTCTCTCTCCCCTCTCTCTTGCCTGTTCACTTTGAAACTAGGTCCTCTTTCCTAAGCAAATCTCACCTCCGACGTTACGTACAGGTACATTGATGTGGGCCAGTCAGTTCCTAAACATTTCTCATTGCGTTCCTGTCCAGTTTCCTCTGGCCCGTCCTCTCTCTCTCTGTCTGTTTTGTCTCTCTCTCTCTCTCTTTCTCTCTCTCCCTCTCTCTCTCCCTCTCTCTCTCTCTCTCTCTCTCTCTCTCTCTTTCTCTCTCTCTCTCTCTCTCTCCTGTACCCTCTCCATTCGTACTTTTTCTTCTATATCTCTATCTCTCGTATTTTGAGAGTCGAAAAAAGAGTGATTGAATGGGGCTCTTGCAAACTCTTGCAATTAGCAAGTAAATAGTCAAATCTGGTGTAAAAACAAGAGGAAATCACGTAATCACATTAAAAAAGTCCAAAAGTCAGTAAAAACTCGGAAAACAGCTGTAACGGCAAGACAGTAATGGCGAAGCTACGGAGGTATGATGGAAGATTAAGATTCCTGTAGATTTTGTCTTTTTCTCTATGGAAATACCTCTAGATATGTCAATAAGTCTTAAACTAGATAGGAAATTCTCCCATGATACCTCCGTATATCCGTCACTAAGCACGATTCTGAGAGTAAATTTTGTGACTGATTCGTGTTTTACGGTTTTTATGTAAGAATCAACTCTTCAATCACCTGTAGCAAAAGTTGGCAAGAGAGCCCCATCAATTTGAGTTCTTGCAATGGGGCAGTTGCAAGGGTCTGAAATGCTGTGTTTTTTATTTAGGAAACGACAGTACTTGATGAACTGAGAACAAAGATGCCTTTGTTGGTTTCTAATTCAGTCCCATTGTTCTGGAAATGAGATTTTGGCCCAAAATACATTGTTCTGCATTTGCGCAGAAAATTGAGTGCGTATAGTGAGACACTGCGCAATCCAAAACCGGGACATTTAAGAAAAAACCGACGAAACCATTGTTCTCGTCTCATCAAGTACTATAGGTTTCTTTCTGGAAATACTGTACACATTTCAGACCCTTGCAACTGACCCATTCTAGCTCGATGTCCGCACTGAATTCGCATCAAGTTAGAACACACGGAGACTTACTCGTAAACTACTTGAATTTAACTGATACCCCAGAACTGCAACGACGACGTATCAGATACGAGGATTCTCGTAAAGTGAGGAGTGAGATTATGCTAAACATACTTAAGTCGTACTTTTCGCTAACTTAATCAGGGCCCTGGCTCTCTGGGAAAATATTTTAGAGAGGGGCGTGCAAGCAGAAAAATAGGTTCTTGCGTTAGCGTGACGGTTCTGCGCAATCCAGATTACACGTAAATAATAAAATGCACTTTTTCCTTTCTTTCCCTTTGTTCTCTCAAAATCTAGAAATGTTCAGGTTGCATGACTGTGTTGCGAGTTGAGTAAAGAACTGTCAAAGCAGAGGGCCGATCATTTACTTCATCGTTAAACCGATCGATAAAACTGTCTACGAGTGATGCTATTGGTCGAAAATTGTAAAACTTGGCTGTTGCTATGGTAACCATCGTTAAGAGTCTCGTTTTATAAAGGCTATTCATGAGTAACCTTTAAAAAACGGACACTATAACGATGGTTACCATAGCAACAGTCAAGTTTTACAATATTCGACCAATAGAATCACTCATAGACTGTCTTATCGATCGGTTTAACGATGAAGTAAATGATCGGCCCTCTGAACTTATAAAATTGCTTGTATAGCTCTTCCTCATTTTGCGAACTTCCGACCTCGCCACCTGCGAGTCGTCACCCTTAATATTGGGACTGAGTCATTGAAAAGTTGTTAAAAACTGAGAAAATTTGATTTTATTCTATTCGATTTAGATACTCAGAAATAAGGGAAATCTGAGAAAATTTATGTACATCAAACCGCTGTGCAGCCAAGGGAGGAAATCACGCATTGATTACTTTATATCTATCTTAAACGATAAATTTAATTTTTCATTGAGTAGATTTATATATTATTAAATAAGGAGAATGCGAATCATTTTTAATTATGTCAATTTCACACCCTATCTCCAACCAATTAGCTAAAAGACCGCAATTTTAGGACATAACTTATAAAGGATGAACGAATACACAGGGACAAAAAGAATGTCAAACGACTCCTTGAGGTAGGTCACCTGCAATGCTTAGATTAATAGAGATAAGTATTGCAGGTGGCCTACTTTACGGATATGTCTGCCATTATTTCTGTCCCCGACTGTACACATATGATTTGTATGTTCCTAGGAGCATGACCCTAAAGGCTAAGCTATTCAGATTCAATTGTCGCTCGTTAGAAGTTTTTTATCTGGCTTTATTTTAAATATTTCAAAATTGTTAGAACTTTCCTTCAAAGAATCACTTTCGAGCAAGAATTGTTCGACAAATCATGGGGGGGGGGGGGGGGGGGGTGTAGAGCCAATATTGACTGCGTAACTGCGGACAAAAGAACGATTCTTTAAATTGATCTGCGATACACATTTTATAATATTATCGTTGATATCGGGTCTAGACCACCAGTTTTTCCAGCAAATTTTCCATGAATCTTATTCTTCGAAATGACGTTTTACTTTTTTGAAATATTCAAAACAAAGTCAAATACAAGCTTTATATCGAACAGTAAAAGAATTGAAATCGCTGAGCCTCTGGAATCACCTCAACAAACCTAAGCACATATAGCCATAACTACTCCAAGCAGCTGTCATATCTAGACAAATACGGGAGTAGACAAAGAGAATCTTGAGTTTAAATAAATATATGTCTCAGTAGTATGTAAAAAGGAACATGCGATAGAAGCACCGCAAAGGATTACCCATAGCTGTATAGTGTACTCACACTGTTTTTTTCCGATACAGGGAGGAAAATCCATTTTCACAGATAATCCTTGACATCACTTGCACCCATAACGGAGTATGTATATGTAGCACGCTTTACTTTGTATAGGTCGTGAGCACAATATTCAACCCAAACCGCTTGAATCACATACATCTATCGAATCATTAGCTTTTTTCGCTTGATTTAGATTGCCTTTATGCCTCGACAACGCATATGAGTTCCATGTAATAGGAAAAAGCCCCACACTAAACTCGTTATAATTTACACAAAAAACATAAATTGCAGAAGTGGCTCGTGCTACACAGAAAAAACAGAGAAAAACACTTTGGTAGCGCTGACAAAACCTTTGGTAGAAAAATGACCCAGCAAAAGACTTTAGTAGAGCTAACCAAAGGTTTTGTCCGCCTAACTAAAGAGATTGTGCTGGGTGAACCAAAGATTTGGTTGGCGGCTCCATTGGAAGTCTTTTGCTGGGTCAATTTTCTACCAAAGGTTTTGTCAGCGCTACCAAAGTGATTTTTCTGTTTTTTTCTGTGTATTTGACAACAATTTCTTCGCTCCATTTGTATCTACGTTCAAGAATCGATTGCTGGTGAAGCGCTGCTTCACTCTCGAGTCGATTGTTGCTAAATAGCACAAGCCGCTACACCGATATATTGAATACAAATAAATTTTCATCTAAATCACGTGAGGTGTGAGAAAAGGGTGGAAGGGAGGGAAGCTAGGGGAAAAACATGCATTATTATTATTAAACAAAGAAAGAAAGAGATGAAATACGTTGATAGATAGATAGATAGATAGATAGATAGATAGATAAATAGATCTATAAACAGTTTAAAAATATTTTTTTTAAGACCGGCAACACTGCACGAACGCACTCACTCCTTGTTAGTGTAAACATTGATTCACGTCGAACTCCTCGGAGCATCGGTCAAGCGAATTACAATTAGAACTCGCACTCACAGGTTTAATACAAATATCGCATGCATGTTCGTGTACGCATCAATCAACGGTGTATACTCTAAAAGCAACGCTCGGTGATTGTTGTTGCGTATTCCGCGTTGAAAAGAGAGCGGCGCGGCGCGGGTCGCGAAGGGAAAAGCTAGAGCATGAAAGCGGAGTGCCTGATAGAAACTGAAATGAATGATCGGAAAACCCTTTTCATGGCAGTGCAGAAGTTGAAGGAAGAAAATGATACATGGCCAGGGATATTGAAATTTTGAAGTGTTTTCTTTTCTCACTGAAAAAAAAATAGTTCCTGAATTTTAGCAATATTATATCAAAAGCACAACGATATGTGAACCACAGAAAGTCTAGTATTTTGACCAGAAAATTCTGGTGTTAGTATACTAAAATATGGTTATAGAACTAGAATTTCTTCAACATATTCAAGAACAATGGTACAAGCACAAGTATTCCGGTAATTGCGCTATCCTTTACATTGGTTCACATATCGTCATTTTGGTAATATTTTTTTTTTTTTTTTCAGGGTGGTATATGCCCTCAAGGCGTAAAAATCTGAAATCTTTGAATGGGATACACTAAAAAAAAAAAAAAAAATTGTTTGATTTAACAATTTACCTGTCCAGAATAGGGCCCTCAATTGGTTTTGTTACTTCAACAAAACGAAATGGTGAATCAACAAAATAAGATTGTTAAACTAACAAAATAGATTGTTGAATCAACAAATCGTTTGGGATTTTGCCTCACATTTTGTTGATTTAACAATGTATTTTGTCAGATTAACAATCTTATTTTGATGATTCACCATTCTGTTTTGTTGAATTAACGAAACCAATTGAGGGCTCCATTCTGGACAAATTGAATTCTCAATTCAAACGATTTTTTTTTTCAGTGTAGTTTGGAAATTCTCAAAATGGCGGACCAGAGATAATGCTTCAAAATGAACCGGAGTTTCCATTCTAATTGAATAGGTATGTAGAGTATTCTGTGTTAAAAGCATCATTTCTCCAATGTTCTAATTCTATCGAACAAATTAACTGATGAGTCCGTCATAAAGATTGTCTTTGCTATGGCATTTTACTCCGAACTCGAGACTTTAAGCATTTTAAATCCTGTTAAGTACAAATGTTGCCAAACAAGTGGTTCCGACTATTCTGCAGCAAACTAAACAGAGGAAAATATATTTTGCAGATTATTAAAATGAAAAAAAATGTTTCTTATCAAATTAAAATCTGTGAAAAAGTTTGGGACGAAAAATAAGAAACGAAAAACCTGGATGGCAAGCAATTTTCTGGTTGAAAGTTTGCAAATAGTGTGAGGAATAATTAGGATGCAATTTTGAAATGAATTATAGTTTGGAGTGACCTCCGACTGATTATAGTCTTGAAAGTTCTTGATCCTTTATAATAGCAACTGATTAAACATTTAATCGAGCGTGAGGGGCTTTTATTATACATGTAATATATTTTTTCACCGGTTTTACGGACGAGGCTACTAAAGAGGAATGGTTGGAAAGTTTAAGGTGCGGTGGGAATAGCTTCGCTGCAAATTATTTGTTTAATTACTTTCTAACACGAAAGGATAGCAATTACTTCGGTACACGAAAAGGTTTCCCTTATTTTATTCAAATAGGTGCGATTTGGCCCTAGATGAGGAGAACGGGCGAAAATTCAGGTCTGTAACTAGTCCAGGCAATGGGGATCAATAAACGGCAAATGGCGGAACAAATTCCCAGCAAAGGTTTTTTGGGCTTAATCGCTTCGTCTTAGTGTCAGCTATGACCTCCTAAAAGTCCCCATTCCTAGGTGCTGTGCTAAACTCAGGGGAGGGGGGGAAGGGGCCCCAAAATCGGTTTTTTCGATATATATCGAAAACGATGCAAGATATCGAAAAAATCGATACATGTTTTTTCTTCCTGAGGTAATTTCCAACAAGAAAGGTCCTATGTGTTTTTACGCTCTGACAACGTCTAAGCTCTCAAAAACACGATTTAAGTTTTCGGCGATTTTCAGGAAAATTGATACCGCGTGGCAACGCTCATTTAACGCAATGTTATTTTTAATGACTTCGATCGCCTTACCGTAGCATTTAGAGTGCTCCGATTTTTATGAAATTTGGTATCCGGGGGTTTTTTAGGTCGCTGATTTCATTTTTGGAGTCCAAATTTCCTTAAAACGTGATTCAGACGAGCTTCTGAGCTTTTATCTAAAAAGCTGTATTTGTGATAAAAGCTCAAAAAGCTCGTCTGAATCACGTTTTAAGGAAATTTGGACTCCAAAAATGAAATCAGCGACCTAAAAAACCCCGGATACCAAATTTCATAAAAATCGGAGCACTCTAAATGCTACGGTAAGGCGATCGAAGTCATTAAAAATAACATTGCGTTAAATGAGCGTTGCCACGCGGTATCAATTTTCCTGAAAATCGCCGAAAACTTAAATCGTGTTTTTGAGAGCTTAGACGTTGTCAGAGCGTAAAAACACATAGGACCTTTCTTGTTGGAAATTACCTCAGGAAGAAAAAACATGTATCGATTTTTTCGATATCTTGCATCGTTTTCGATATATATCGAAAATACCGATTTTGGGGCCCCTTCCCCCCTCCCCTGAGTTTAGCACAGCACCTAGGAATGGGGACTTTAGGAGGTCATAGCTGACACTAAGACGAAGCGATTAAGACCAAAAAACCTTTGCTGGGAATTTGTTCCGCCAATAATCCCCCATTGCCTAGACTAAACTGCAGATAGAACGAGTTCCAATGAGCATTTGTGCCTAATAGGTGGGAGTGCAGCTGTGATTAAAACAAATGTATTCTTTGTAAGATTTTGCGTCAGTGTTGCCAAAATTTGAGTTGAAATCCATATAATGTCCATTCAAAAAAGGAAAACCACAGTCTGAAGTCTGCATATATCTCCGTAGATCTAACAAAAGTAAACCGGACAACAACAACAACGTTGTTGTTATAGACAACAACAAACAATTGCTATGAAATAAGGAACCGTCGCAATTCGCAGTAAAAAATTAGTTTCAGAATGGATTCAACGACTCAAATCTCATTCTGTATACGGCTTTTCGACTAAAAAAATTGATCTTCTAATACTGGTGGACACTAGTGGTCGTTATTTTGAAAGAACACAAACCACACAGAAAAATAAACTGTAGGGAATACCCTACGAACACTTTCTCACACCATTTTTATCTGGGAAAGACCCCCTAACCCCCTAAAGAATTCTGGGGGAGACCCCCAGACCCCCTTTAGAATTCTAGGAGAGACCCCCAAACCCCCTTTTAAAATACTGGGGGCGGGCCCCCAGACCCCCCTTTTAAAATGCTGGGGGATACCCCCAGACCCCCCTTTAGAATTCTGGGGGAGACCCCCATACCCCCCGCATAGCTCAAATATTTTCACCTTCGGGCATAATTCTGCCTTCAATTCGAAGAGTTTGCAATTTTGTAGAGAAGCTGTAGGAATAGTTGCCTATTTTGTTATTTGAAGGCTAATTGAGAGCCTTAATTTCTATTCTAAAAAGATGTCTGCCTAGGCTGGTTACCAACTATGCAATTTTCATCGGACTTAATTGAGTCATACTTGAATTACTTATTCCAAATATTGTGTTTGTCTTAATATTTGCTTACAATTAGTTTCAAAAGATTTTTGCTCGATCGTACCTATATTGCCCCTCGAAACGGTCTTAAGGTTTTGATGAGGACTGTACCAGAAAAATATTTTAGTGCACACAGTGCAGTGATTAGTTTATTCTTTTAACACATTATGTTTGTGCAAAGTTTTGTCAAAATCCATCCCATTAATGATGGACTCCAAGTTTAAAATTAATTCCTCACTTTAATTCTTTTTTTTTGGTCGAACACGCTATTTTGATTTTTTAAACTCTCTTAAAGGTTGTATATTGTAACTGTAAGGACTACTTTCTTTTGTAAACTAATTGTAGATTTTATTTGCCAGATTTTGTCAAAATTCATTGGACCAAACCTGAATTATCCGAAATAATAAGATTATGTTTTTATTTGCTTATATACCCACATTTTTTTATCAATCGCACCTATATTGCCTCTTGAAAAGGTCTAACCGGATGTGTATGGTGATCAAGAGAGGAAAATATGTTAGTACTTTGATAGTAGATTGTGCGTAAAATGTCTTGTGAAAATTCATCCAGCCATTATTGATTGACTCCAAGTTTTAAGATTACTTACGTTCTCACAATAATTCCATTTGAGCGCACCTATTTTGATTTTTTAAACGGTTTTGAGGGTTGAATATTGTAACTATAAGTGGTTTATTTTAAAGTAGGCTAGATGAAGATTTTTTTTGCTAACTCTTATCAAAATTGATTGAACCAAACCTGAACTATCCCAAATAATAGGATTATATTTTTATTTGCTCATATTCCCAAATTTTTTGCTCAATCGCACCTATATTACCTCTTGACATGGTTTTATCGGTTGTTTTTGGTGACACAGAGAGGAAAATATTTAAGTTTATTGATAGCAGATTGTGTGTACAAAGTTTTATCAAAATTCATAGAGCCATTATTGATTGACTCCAAGTTTTAAGATTGATTTCTCACGATAATTCTATTTTTTTGCTCGAGCGCACTTATTTTGATTTTTTAAACAGTTTCAAGAAATGAATATAGGAACTATAAGTGGTTTATTCTATAGTAGGCTGATAATAGATTTTTTTTGCTAACTTTCATCAAAATTTATTGAGCTAAACTTGAATTATTCCATTTTTATTCATTTTTATCCATTTTACCATTGATTTTAATGAAAATCATTTTTTCCCCATAACTACCCTAAAAGTCAAAATTTCAAAAAAACAAAAAATCCCCCTCTGGGGAATCTAGAAAGCAACAACTGTGCAAAATCTTGGTGCATAAGGATCAATGGTTCAAAAGTTATGCCCGGGTACGGACTGACGGACTGACGGACAGACGCCACAGAATTTTTTTGCATAAATCTCTCTATGTCAGAAAGGGTTAAGAAATATGAAAATATGATGGAAGGATGTTTTTATGGATAGTATTAGACATGATGAGAGGCCATTACTTTGACTAAATCATGATTAACTTTGTCGTGAGAGGCCAACTATCGCAACAAAATACTTTGAAAATCTCTGCGCCATCGCAATACTTTCTCAATTTTTCTAATTTCATTAGAGTGAGAAAGTAAAAAAACAAACAAAAACACTTTGACAGCACTAAGAAAGTGACAACACTTTGGTAGAAAAGTGATGGCCCACCAAAAAGACTTGAGAATTGTTGAGCTTATAACCAAATCTATGGCTCACCTAGCAAAATCTCTTCAGTCAGGTGAACAAAACCTTTGGTTAGCTCTTCTAAGTACACAGAAAACCGGTAAGAAACACTTTGGTAGCGTTGGCAAAACCTTCGGTAGAAAAATGACCCAGCAAAGGACTTCCGAATAGGGAACCAATTTTTTTTTTTGCCTAACCATACACTTCACTTAGGCGTACAAAATCTTTGGTTAGCTCGACTAAATTTTTTTGCAGTGCCATTTATCTACCAAAGGTTTTGCCAGCACTAAAAAATCTATTTTCTGTCTTTTCTGCGCAGTGCCTTTTTATTTGGAGTTATTTTTCGACAAAAAGTTTTGACACCGCTACCAAAGCATTTTTTCCCTGTTTTTTTTTTTTTTTTTTTTTTTTTTAGAGCATGAGTGTCATGCTCTATTGAAATCGTTTCTACAAGGTCAATAATGCTTTTCTTATAGGAACGGCATGGTTCGGGGGTCCGCTCGGGGGATCGCTTGGTTTCAGTATCGAGAACGGGTCCTCGAGGACCGATTGACCCATGTGATTCCGCCAATCCGGTGTCCTCCCAATTTGTCGCTTTTTCTTTGTGGCGGGAGTTTTTGGCCAAGATTGAGGTTAAGCATTTTTGGGAATGTAATTACGTTACTAATTTGGATCAGACTTCAACGAAATTTTCTGTATGAGATATTGGGGTTTTATATCAGAGGATTGTGTCCATGTTTCGTGTATTCTGCGATTTAAAATGCATTTAGATGATTTCAAATTTCCAATCCTGTTATTGTTGATGTTTCGGTCCGCTAAAAGAGTTCGTTTGGGGAACGCGATCGGCGTTGCGTTTTAAGGTGAATCCTCAGCGACCTGTAGTAAGATTCTCATCCGC
Organism: Trialeurodes vaporariorum; assembly: GCA_011764245.1. Lineage (NCBI taxonomy): Eukaryota > Metazoa > Arthropoda > Insecta > Hemiptera > Aleyrodidae > Trialeurodes > Trialeurodes vaporariorum. The sequence continues at coordinate 35,605,362 of VMOF01000035.1, forward strand.
TAGATAACGCCACTGTTCCGCGGTCCAGAAACCATGCTTTTTCCGCCTTTAATCGTTAATTGCGAGAGCTAGAGTTAACTTTTCGAAAATAAGAAATAAGAACAAGATTTAAGAATTTCGATAATAAGAACGTTGCGTTCTAGATCAAATCCTAAGGAAAATTTTAAGACCATTCCGAGCCATGGACGAAGATATAACTAAGGACTGCCGACTTCCTATCTCCGCCCGTGTTAAAACCTGTTAGCGGGTTTTCGAGCGCGACCGCAGCGCTCCAAGCAGCAGTAAGGGTCAACTAAAAGCGAACCGCTGCAGCGGTGGCCGCTCCGGCTCCCTTTCTCCCATGCCTTCCCGCAAATGTATACCGTGTAGGTAATTTGAATCACGATTGAACGAAGGGAACAAATGATCAGCGAATTAAAAGGAAGCAAAATCCGCTAAAAAGCAAACGTCTGGAGTATTTCTTGAAATATTCCTGAATTGTCGAAAATGATTAATCAAGGACTGAAATACTATACATCACAGTTAACCTCAAAACGGAATCAAACAAGAAAGAGTACATAGACATTTGTTTTATTAGTAGAGATCAGGCGACTCTTTTAATTTGCTGATGATTTCTGTTACCTTGTCCAAAGTTGATTCTGAATTTCCCTTGCTTTCGATCTTCCATTGAGATACTGAGTTATCTGATCCTCTTGGGTCGCCGACAACAGTTGACAGCCATGCCATAACAGACCAACTCCAACAACGGTTTTAGCAGTAGCACAGCATGTGAGCATGGACACATCGCCAGGATCGCTCACTTGAAAGAGTAGTTCAGCTGGCCGCTGCTTGGAGCGCTGGGGTCGAGAGCAAAACAGGACTAACAACAGTCGGCAGTCCTTAGTTATATCTTCGTCCATGGTTTTGCGACGACCTCCCGTCCCCTTTGCCCTCCCCACGAACTACTGCACCTACGCCTACAACAGTTGCTTGCCGCGTTGTGCAGATTGCATGAATGATGTGTGTCCATCTACTTCATCCCAATTTCACAGCCATCACGGATGCCACGCCCGCCACGGGTCTTCTACCTGGTTTTATGCGACATCGGTCATCGTGGCCCAGTGTTACATGGTAATCAGCGGCGGATTCGGGAAAGGCACCCCCCCCCCCCCCCAACTCACAGTAGCCTTTGCCTTTTTTCAACAGAAAAAATCCCATAAATTCCTCCCTGCAAATTTGAAAATTCATAGGCGTGAAGCCCCCCCCCCCCCCTAAAAGAATTTTCTGGATCCGCCATTGGTAGTAATTTTTGCGGCACACTACGCCGGATTCCCGTGCAAATTCCTACACTTACCTTTCTCCCTTATCTGTCAATGGGCGCTCCCCGAGGGGCGGCGCGGCGCCCCCCCCCCCTAATTCAGAAAAATCAAAACTTTACAATAAAAAAGAATCGGAACATTCGAAGATCAAATAATAACGAAAGGAGTAAGAGTTAACAAACTTTATTCTTAGTTTACTTTACAATTTTAATTAGGGGCGTAATTTAGGGGGGGGGCAGGGCGGGAAGTACCCCCCCCCCCCTAAGCAGTGGTGCCCAACCACCCCTTGCCACTATACAGCTCGCCCCCCAGTTTCAGGATTCCTCTCCCCCCCCCCCCAGATCTAGACCTCCCCCTGATTTTTACCCCACCCCCTCCTGATTCAGACGACATCATACTTCCCACCCGTCATCTCCCTCGCCGAAAGAAGTTTTAAAATCTACTAGTATGAACGTGTCTACATTGGCAACTACCGTTGGCAACGAGAATTTTGCGAACTTCCTTGAAAATTCAGAATCCTCTGGTCGATAATTACATGATTAGAGAATGTATAGGCAAGAGTTTTGGTTTTGTTAATTTAAATAGGTTAACTCTTAGAATTCATCAGGACAATGAAAATAAAGAAGGAATAGTTGTACTTAGCGTTTTACTATTTCTATCATCTGATGCTGTCACTTTATTCATAATATCAAACACGTCAAAAATAGAATTACTTTTGATACAACTACATGCTACAATCACTTACAATTTCTACCATTTGGAAGGATAATTGATTTATTTTCTATTTTGGGCGGAAGTGGGGGGGGGGTTCTCTAGACTTGCCCGTCTCTAGGTGGTGTCCCCTAGACCTTCCATTGACATTCAAAAAGTTGCCCCTCCGGGCAATTGTTTTGCGGGTGCCCATGTCTTTGTCCATGGTCTCTGAACCAGAAATTGAACGTTCTTCCGGTCTGTGGTTGCCTTCTTTTCTCATAAGTTTAGACACGGCCACCCTGTAAACCCCACAACAAGTTAAAAGTCCGCAATCCGCACCCTCGACCCGCAGCCACTATCAAAAGTAAATTGCCGGTTGACTTGCAGGTACTCTCCTCCTCCTCCCCAACTTAGATTAGACACAATATAAAATTAAAAAAAAAAAAAAAAAAAAAAAAAAATGAAAAATAGAATGTATGCCCCAGCAAAGGGCCCCCTCCACAGTTTTCCAAGAGAGGGAGCGACCCCCTTGCCAGCGTAACTCCGAAAAAATAATTCCAACTGGGGTCCAAGTAACTCAAGTAAGGTCTCAAAATGAAATCAGATGGATCCAAAATTTTAACGGCGAGTACCGGTAAGCTTACTCTTTTGATCGGTCCAAACCGAATTGCGATACATCGATTTACTCTCGAGATATCGATTTTTCAAAGGCGCGCGGTATAGGGTCAGAAATCTAAGATTCTCTAAAATCCGCGAATTTCGACTCTCATGGACCTAGCATGCGCCGTGAGAAGTCATATGTGAGTTTTTGAGTTCACATGAAGTTCATTAAGGGCCCTGACAAATGTCGGACCGATAAAGTCTATATCGGGGGGCGGGGGCGTGGCCCCAACTCCAGCGTAAGTCTCACGTACAATGGCTAACTGCGGCCGCGGGAGGTCCCATAAGATCCGTTTAAAAACTTGGATGGATCTGAATTTTTTTTAAGAATTATCTAAAAGCTGAAGCTACCGCCCAATCCAAACCGCAGTGCGCAATCCATCGATTCGTTCTCGAGATATCGATTTTTCAAAGGCGCGCGGTCTTGTCAGATCGACCTTAGAGGGGCGCTGGAGGCTGGAAAAAGGCGAATTTCGTCTCTCACGAACCAGTCGTGTGCCGTATTATATCGGTTCCGCTTTTTTTCGGGTCCCAATGATGTCCCGAGAGGGCCCAATGCAGTTTCGAGCCAAAAAATATCATCTTAGGGGGGGGAAATACTCCCCGTTTCAGCGTAACTCTGACAAGAAATGTCTAACTGCGGCCGCGAGAGGTCCTGTAAGGTCATTAAATAAACTCGGATGGATCTGAAATTTTCGAGGTTGTCAGTCACAAGCAAGCGCTTTTGACCGGTGCAAACCGAATTGCAATACATCGATTCACTATCGAGATATCGATTTTTCAAAGGCGCACGGTCTTGTCAGATCGAACATTGAAATAAGCTGTGGATACTCTGTATCCGCGAATTTCGTCTCTCATGGACCGTTTAAGCTCCCTTAAAAATCGAATGAGCTTTTTTCAAGTTCATATTACGTTCCTTAAGGGCCTTGATGAGTGTCGGATGACATTTGATCAATATTAACATTCATTTTTTAATCTGAGACAAAAAGAGCTGAAACCATAAAGACGAAGAATTTCCATCGTGATGACTTTGGTTCAAGCGAGGAAAATTCTATAGAAGTCCCAAATAACTAGACTAGACTTTCCGGCTTGCTAGGATTGGTATTAAGAATTTCCTTCCTGATGACTTTGGTTCAGGCGAGAGAAATCTAAAAAAGTCCCAAATAACTAAACTAGACTTTACGGCTTGCTAGGATTGGTATTGCGTCATCCGATTTTAAAGGAACTATCACTATCGAAATCGATTTTCAAAACCACAGTATTCACCTCGCCTCGTGAACAACTGTTTCAACACGCTATAAGTAAATTTTCATTCCCACTTTGACCTATCAAGTTATTTTTACAGCGATCACTGTTATACAAACACAAATGCAGCGTTGCGATTGACTTTGTCGCAGTTTTGTACTATCAATATAGAACTCCACACTTACAATGATTTACGGCCGACACTCATGCTCTCTTTGCTAACACTGTTCCAGTGTTGCAAGTTCCAACTTGTTTTTTTTTTTTTTTTTTTTTTTTTTTTGTGCATGTCTGAAAAGCGTGACATTTTTGTGAGAAGGAAAGGTGGATCCAGCAATCTAGCGACTGTGGACTCGTCCCATTTGAATGTGTGAGAAACAATCGATTAGTGAGAGGGTCATGACCCCCTCGAAGATCGATTCTTTATAATTCTTAAAAATGGGAAGGATGCAGGCTTACTAAATTGCTGTATCTGCCCATGGCGATGAGAGTAAAGTTATAAAATGATTACCTTTTAGCTCGCCTGGGTTTCGGCGGTAGTTTATATTTAAACAATCGCTGAACGTGGGTCTTGCTCGAGGATCGCCGACGGTGAATCTGAACCGAAAGTTCTTCGGGGCTCAGGCAGAAAGTGTCCTCGTCATTGGACTCCTCTTTGACGGTTTCCGGTGGATCAGACCGGTTGCCACACTCTGACGGCGGGTCCGGCTCCGGCTCCAACTCAAGCTCCAATTCTGGATTCTCCTCCATTTTATTCCTGCTCTGATCGCAAGATGCGGCTGAAAGCGCCCTCTTCTTGTAATGAGTGTAATCAGTGCTACGCAAACTCTTGATAACGTAACGCCATATCAATGATCGCAACAGGATCGCTGCTGTGATCATCGAGTATTCGCGAAGACAGGGCAATAGGAGATAGTTCCCATGGTAGCCGCGAATCTGTCACCGATCAGCTCGAGACCAGTGCTTTAATGTCTAATCCTTCGTTGAACTGGATACAAATGCTGGAACGCGTCGGGCTTGGAATAGCTCGTCCATATCGAACCCCGAAGAAAGCAACTGCCATTTTTAAAATTGCTCTGAAAAAACGAACTTCTTCCTTTAAATTTTCAATTTAATTCTTCGTTGCACAGTACGCAAAAAACGGAACAAATTAAAAAAAGCACGATTATAACGAAACTCGAAAAAAGTAACAATCATTTTTGAAAGTTCTCCGAAAACGGAATCTTTTATTTAAATCTTGAATTTATATTTCTAAAAAGGGAACAGTGTGGGGGAAATGTTCTAATTTGAGTGCTACGCTCCATTTTAGATGGTCATCATACAGATTCAGAACGACGAATGGTGAAAACGACTGTCGGCCGTTTTCTTAAAGTTCTTTCCGATCACATGTTTGTTTCCCGAACTAGTCCTAGGGTGGTCAAACAAGTCTCTGAATAATTTCGGAGCACTCAATGCGATGGTTTGGAAATCTAGAACAGGAAACAGCTTTTGTGCCGGAGAGGGATTCAACTTCCGGAAGTATCTTTAATCGGATTATAGAGATTTAATACTGGGCCACAGCACACTGTAAACCTAGTTCAATTAGATTATAAACATCGCGTAATTGATATGATTGATGAGAGCTGAAGTCGCTTCGTTGATTTTAGTGGCTGACGCGCAGTGATCCATTCAATATTGATACACAAAAAGTGAATTGATTTAAGTTAAGCAACTTAGTAGATTATTTATCGATTTCAAAATATAAAACATATGCTTGGAAAAATAAACACTTTTAATAACCCGCAATATATGTATAAAATTGTATAGTGTGCTGTTTAAAAAAATCCAAATTCAAAGATATATCAGCACAATCACACATGTGTTAAAATTTATGGATGTTTAAGACTAGATAATTATGGAGACTTCACTTTTATCTAAAAAAAAAGAAAGAAAAAAAATTATTCATAAAATGAATTAAAACAACTTGAAATTATTTTCTTCCCCCTCCTGACACATTTCCATAACGGAAGAAAACACAATTGAATTCACAGCAAAATCAAGAATTCATAAAATCAAGAAATCATAGGTTTTTAAATTGTTAAAAAGAATGTCTTGCATTCATCGTCAATTCCCAGGAAAATCTCATGGGACCGAAAAACATGGGTACTCATAGTACCTCCGGAGAAAGTGATCGTTGTATCCTTCGTAATCCGTGCATTCCGATAGCGCACACCAGCAAACATTTTCCTATCTGATCTAGGATACAAGTATTTCTTTACACTGCACTGACCGATACCTTGCTCCATCTGCTTTCTTTCATAGTCACATATACTCTTCGCCATGCCTTATTCCCAATTACACTCCAAACGTTAGCTGTCCCAATGTGTACTCTCTTCCCTCTATCTCACTTCTATAAGCACCCAATTTCATAAGAGTGGATTGCAACATCAACTGAAAATATTAAAAAGTACATCGTCTGGGTCCAACTGCTGTGAGTACCCACTCTGAAAATGAGTCCTCTCACGAACAAAACAAGTCTGCTGACAAGTGCAGTGAAAAGTCTCCAAGGCTCTTTGACGTAAATTACACGCTTACTATATAAAAATGCCTCCCGGCAGGCCGGTAAGACGAAGTAGATTCCATGCTTGGTTACATCATTTTTTCAAAAATTTACATATAGGTTATAATTTTCGTTAAATTTTTTTTTTATTTCATCAGCTGCTCAAAATCCAAATATTATTGTGAAAAAGATTATATTACCAATAGAGAAATGTGTAATCTTTACAATGCAAGTGAGAAATAAAAGCTAGGTTATATAAGTTTTTCACAAATTTCAATAAATAGGTTATGTTATGATTTTCTTTGAATTATTCATTTTTTTTTTTTTTTTTTTTTTTATCAGCTGTTCAACATTTAAATAAAAATACCCATGAGAAAAAGATTATAGTACCAAGATAGAAAAATGTGTAATCTTTGTAACGCTAATGAGGAATAAATCTGAATAAGAGCAGCTGATCAAACAAGAAAATAAATAAATACGTACCTAAGCAACAGTGCACGTGTAAAACAAAGAACGAGCAATTATACCAATACTCTATCCTTGTCTTTCACATGTAAAATCCCATAAGAAACTAAATAGCTCCTAAAACACGTAAAACACAAGGAAAATTTAAGGGATGGAGCATATGAACTAAAAACATCCTCCACGATATATACTGAAATTTTTGAACCAAAAAAACAATTTCTTCATATAAAAACACTGCCAAAAAACCCGAAAAACACATCACTTTAACTCGCTTACAACGCAAAACACAAAAAAATGACTCAAGTAAAAAAGTTGCGTAACAAAACGGTTAACATAAATTTTCCCAAAAAAAAACGCTCAATACAAACACTCCTAAAAACAAACGTCAAAAACACATTTCACGACTCAAACACGGCCCATAGCGCGAAAACTAACAATCGGATTTACACCATCTTCGAACTCATCCAAGAAATCAACCCAACAAATAGTTGAGAAAAATTTCAAGAACAAAACCAAAAATTACGAACAGGATCGTGGTACATAAAAACGGTAAAACTGGCTGAAACATACATATAAATATATATATATATATATATACAATTTTCAACGAGTGGTATTTTCTCACTCAGGGGACCATGAAACGTGCTCATTTGATAAAATTTCCCGAAAAATCCAACATCGCACCCTCCGCAATAAGTAGATTCATGGAATCTACTTAAAAGAAGGTTACGTGAAAGCTTCATTTTCTTCTTAATAGAGGCAAAGCATTCTTGAGAGAGCAATATACTTTCAATACGCTTACATTTTTGAAGCATTCGCAGAAAAATGAGCAACATCAAGTTTTCAATTTCTCCTTCTAATTTTCCGTTTTTCTTTCTTATTAAAAAATCTGTAGTTCTTATTACATTAAAAAAAAAAAAAAAAGGATTTACGGAGGAACAAAATAACTTATGATGCATTCATTTGAAGAAGCCAGTGAGGTTCAGAGGAAAGTCCATGCTTGAAATTTAACCCCCGTACAGTTTCCTTCAATACAAACTTCTTTGCTCAAGATTTTCATTCCAGTCGCCTCCAGAGTGAGAGAGAAAGAGAGAGGGAGAGAGGAAGGGAGAGAGAGAGAGAGAGAGAGAGAGAGAGAGAGAGAGAGAGAAAATAAAATACTAATAATAATAATTGGATTGTTAAATTTTACGCGGAGGATTTGAATTTGAGTATTTTCGTCTGAGAAAATTAACTTCTGAGTATAACCAGTGAGTGCATGCGGCGAAGTTAATTAAAAGTTTCTGCACGGAGTGGTTGCTTCTAAGGCAACGCTCTCATAGGATCACAGCTTTCCATTCTTGTCCAGAGAGGAAGGACGGAGGTTTCACCCATCGGACAAACGGCGGGTGCAAGCGAGTGACTTCTCGAGCTCCCGCGAATACGAAGAAAAGGGGCAAAAGTAATGTACGCAGGTGCAGCTGTGTATTCACTATTCATCCAGTTTCCTGGAAGGTGCGACGAATTCTTGAGGAAAAAGTGCCAACCCAGCTTGTGCGTCGCGGCGGAGTTCAATTAATTTTAATTAAACTGGTGAGAAACTTGGGCGGCTCTCGGTACGAATCAAGTATGAAAAATTGCGACCGAAATAACGAAAAGCGGAAACGGAAAATAAATTACAGGGTTGCCGGTTGAAGAAAGAACAAAATTATAGTTATTTCTCCCGAAAATATAGAGTAAACAATGATTTTATTCTGGATTTAATTATAAGCAGGGCTGACGTTTTGCGTACAATCAATGCTATTTTTCAATTCACCGATGATTCCACCGGTTGAGAAAAGATTACAAAGTTCAGTTCAGAGCATGACTGTAATAAACTAAAATACTCGCATCTATAATCTTTTCTCAACCGGTGGAGTCGCCGATGACTATAAAAAACTTGCGGATATTTTAATTAATCAACGGAGTTTCCACCGATTAAGGAAAGATTAAAGATCAGAGTATTTCGTGCATTACAGTCATGAACTAAACTGAACTGTGTAATCTTTTCTCAACCAGTGGAATCATCGGTGAATTGAAAAATATCATTGATTATACGCAAAACGGCAGCCCTGATTATAAGGGTTGCCGATTTTTCGGATCTCAATAGGAATGTTTTAATTCACCGGTGATTCCACCAGACGACGAAAAGATTACACAGTTCAGAAGGATAGAAGCGTGACGACTGTAACTCGCAAAATACCCTGCTCCGTAAGCTTTTCGTCCGCCGCGATGGGTACAGCGGCCGTTGATTTTAAAATTTTTTGGACTTGTTATACCCACCGATGGTTCCATCGATTGAAAAAAGTGTTACAGAACAGAGTATTTTAGTGCGTTACGACTGTCATACGCTGTACTGGACTGTGTAATATTTTTGTCAATAAACCGGTGGAATCTTGGGTCAGTGTTGCCAGATCGAGGGTAAAAAGCCGTATCGTCCCCATTTAAATCAATGTAAAACATACGGCTTTTTCACCCCAATCTGGCAACACTGTCGTGGGTGAATTAAAAATTCTTCGTAAGATCCACAAAACGGCAGCCCCGAATTAATTTCACAAAATGTGCATCGAGGAGATGCAGAGGGAAAGAAAAGAGAGGGAAAGACAGGGAATGTAAGAAAGAAAGAGAGAGAGAGAGAGAGAGAGAGAGAGAAAGAGAGGTAGCAGAGGGAGAGAAAGTATGACACGATAGATATCTGATAAATAAATGAAGCGTAAATATTTTCCGACGAAAGATAGCAAAAAGAGATAAAATAACGAGGTTAAAATAGAAAAAAAAGAAAAAAAAATAGTTTCTAAAATTAGTGATTTCAATAAAGGTTCATGTACTTACATGCACGCTTTAAAATGATTATAATATTTAATTCATTTCTGTTTGGTTCATTAAAAAGTTCTTGTAGACATTTTCGCAAGCCTGCGGTTAGGAGGGGGGAGGGCATTCACCTCGCAACTTATAAGTAGCTATCCAAAATATATAATTGTGAATCCCAATGGAAATGAAGCAACAGTAGAGAAAAAAGTGACTCGTTTTTATCTAAGGATTGTATCCTAGCAAGACGCAGGTGTCGGAGAAGTGACGAAAAGAGTACTTCGGGGTAAAAAAATATAGCAAAATTTGAAGAACAACTAACAAGGAGCACCGATCAAACTTGAATCGCATTTGCAAGTTCCCACGATCGCAAAAACTTGAACCTCCCGCCAGGAATAACTTTGCCGAGGTGCAGTATTAGAAGTTAGGTCTGAACTTGGTAATTATAATTTAAGGGAAGTAAGGACTCTTGAGTCTTCAGCTGAATCTGATGGGTGGTTCGGATGGATGAAAATCGGAAGTGATGAATGAAGATGCAAAACTCAGAGTATTCGGTACAACTTAAACTTCATCTACGTTACAAGCTCCCATTAATAGCGCCGAGTTCTCCTAGCCAATAGTCTCATTAGATCATGAGAGTTCAACATTAGCAGCAATATGCATTCAAAAAGCCGCATTGAGAAAAATTTGCCGTTGCTGTAACCAGATGTCTTCTTGATACTTACTTAACCGGAATTACTGTTATTTTGACAAGAAATTCCTGTTATTTCAACAAGAATTCCTGTTACTTCAACATGCATTCCGGTTACTTCAACATGCATTCTGGTTACTTCAACATGCATTTCGGTCTAGTAATAGGAGTTTCTGTTGAAACAACAGTGATTCCTTTTGAATAACAGAAATTCCTGCTGAAACGACAGGAAGTCTGGCTAAGTAAGTCCCACCCAAACCCAAAGGAATAGTACGAAGTACGTGCTGACGATTTGGGTACAGCGCACAGGAGGGAAGATGGGGAAAAAAATCTTGCTTGGTTAAATTTTTGGAGGACATAAAAATGTCAATTCCAAAATTTCATCAGGATCACCTCATCTACTTTATGCTATTATTTTGCAACCTCTGTTTTACAAGCCATCCATCCTTCCGGGCACACCGCCTCTCTCCTAAGTTAGCGTTGACCTCTTCTCCCATATGCACTGATAAAAAGGTATCGATTATTTCAAGCTTCGATCGAGATCCTGAGTCCTGAAGGATCTAATACTCGCCATGATGAGTTTATGAGAAAGAGTCAATTAAAGATATCGCAAAACACAAACAGCCACTACCGACCGTCAAAAGATTTGTTTGTTTGTTTGTTTGTTTGTTTGTTTTTTTTTCTCTTCGGACTTAAAGATTGCTTTTAATGGAAACCATTGAATTGTGAAGAAGGTTCGCTCGACAATGAAAAGGAAAGACATTTAAATCAAACGAGAGGTGATATTCAAAGCTATTTTCAAGAAGCGAATCCTTATATTTCATCTGAAACTCATATCATGATGAATCATATCAATTTCACAATGGATGACGAAGCAGCTGAGAAGTTCATTCTATCAAATAATCTAACACGTATTCAATGTTCGTTTTCAACGGTGAGGAAGGCTTGCGAACACTAGAGTGTATCGAAGGGACCTCTCGCATAAACAAAACATGGACTTGTTAATGGGCGCGAAATGATGAACGGTGGAAAAGCAGCAAAAACTGCAGCGATAAATAATAAACTCGAGATCTAAATAGATATACAACTTGGTAGAACTGAAATCAAGTTGTTTGTGCTTCGCATTTTTAAATCCCTCGCTCATACCAGAAACTCGCTTCGATTATATTTCCGATGCTTGAAATTCTATCGACGATCCCGTCTCAAAGTCTTCCATGTTTACCAGCTTTTGAAAATGTTAACTCACTATTTCATACCCCCATGAGCTATAATTTAGAGTCGTCTAAATTCAGGAGCAAATTAACTGCGTCTCGCTATAAATCACTAATTTTACTGAACAATTATTAAAAATCTATAAAGGATGAGGATGAGATATAGATTTGCCAGATTTCAAGTGAAAAGCCGCATATTTTAGATTTATTCGCACGGGAAATATACGGAAGAGAGCCGTGCATCTGGCAACAGTTATGAGTGAGAGCAAATTATAAACAATGTCGAATCAGCGAAAATGTAATAATAGACATTGCAATTATTAGCGAGGAATTGTTAGCTCCTCAGGAACATGAGTATTTAGTAGATAAGCGGTTTTTCGAGGTATTGTAAAATCAACCGTTTCCATCCATTATGGTTCTCTTGGGACTGTCCGCACATAAAATATTTCAAACGGCGACTTTGAATGCAAAAAAATAAAATCATCGATAAAAATTTCTGAGACCATAATATATAATCCACGCACCTCACCAATGAATATTTTGGGAGGACTAGCTGCCCTGCAGGCTGATTTTTGAAATCATTAGATAGGGTTGGTAGACTGGGTAAATGAAGGACCGCTACCGGTCCTTCTAAAGCGTTCATCGAGAATAAGAGCTCCAGAGCCATCAGCAAGTATCCCTCAGCCCCAGTCGATAAGCTATCCCCTTATTCTAAGCAGCTTTTAGCTTATCGAATGTGGTAGAGATATACCTGGTACCTGGTTACACAATGCTACTTCCGATATACACTTTAGAAGGACTAATAATCCTTCATTCATTCAGTCTACCGGCAGTATCCAATAATTTCAAAAATCAGACTGCATAAGGAAAACAAAACGTGTGAGTCCTATCAGAAGTTAGCGAAAAGAATGAAGAGAGAATGAGCCGTGAAAAAAATTACTAATAATGCCATCAAATGGACTGGCCATTGCATTGATAAATCGTTTGTTTGTTTTCTTTCCATTCTGATTCTGTTTCCTCTACACAAAGTGTTCTCAAAACACCCTGTATAAGTAAGCCAGAGCCTTTATCAAAGCTTTAAAGTAAGAGGTGGGGAGGGGGAGGGGGTGCGAATAAAGTCAAAGCAAAACGGTGGGAAAGAGGGGTGCGGCGCCGCTCGCGGAATATTGGATTAGACCGGAAGCAAAAGAACGAGGTGGGTAAATTACTATGCAGAGCAGGGGCAACGCGCACACTTTTCTAGACGGCATTTTAGTGGTGGGGAGGGGGAGGTGGAGGTGGGAGGGACGTATATAGAGCTGTGCGGTTAACTTTCCCGCCCTCCGTTCCCAGATTCGTATCCTGTAACATGGTGTGAGGAGGGAGGCACAATTGCGAAAAAAAGGGGGGGGGAAAGAAAAGTAAACGGTGGAGAAATAGAAAGGAGGTTGGAAGGTGGGGTGAAAATATAAAATATTCCATTAAAAATCATGGGTTCGCGACAATCCTGATGCCTCATTTTAAGGCGATGAAAGGATGGAAGGGAAAAAAGTCCCCCGCAATGCGTTTAAAGCAAAGGTGAACCCTTCCCCCCTCCAGTGGTCCAGAGTGCAAAAATTGTTGACGCTTTCAAAAATTATTTATTTTGGACTGACCCGAGTATATTTGCGGATTCCGGAGGATTTGATTGATGAAATAAATCTAGTTAAGTCTACTTCATTGTCTGTATCTCTTAAAATCAAACACTCACTGATTTAAAAAGGACAACACGTTGCCAGATGGCGCACGTCACCACTAAAAGTGGGGATCTAGATTATGAAGAAAACCTCTCCAAGTTTCATATGGATCGGTATGCTCTCGTCCTTTATTAAGGTCATTTGCAAAATCTGAGAGAGCGCGGGGAGGGAAATGTCTAGTGCTTGAACTTTTTTCTCAAAACAACAAACCCCCGATACTAAAATGATTCGTTGAATCGAAAAAATGCGAAGGTAAAACTCAACAATTACAACCCTTAATCACGAAAGTTAAGTCTACTTGTAAGTCTTAGAAAGTACAAGACCCCTATATACATTGAACGGCACATCACCATCACCAGTAAAGTGAAGCAAGCACAAAAGCGCGTTAGAATGCGCACTTCAAGTCTATGCCACGCAATTCCACTCGAGGAGCAAGCAATTCTCCCCTCCCCCCCCTACATCCCCCACCCCCACTCCCACCCCCACTCCCACCCCCAACCCCTACCACTCTTTTTCCCCAAACTCCCTGCACAACTCGCCTCGATGCGATGATTAAAAATGCAAAGTGAGAGGTTGCGAACAGACGTGCGAAAAGACATTTTTTTTTTCCCCCTTCCTCCATCGACGACGTTAAAACTTGCCAATTATTGTGCTGACGATGGAAAAAAGTGGGGCGTAGAGGGGATGGGCATAACTTGATCGACGAAAAATCGATTTAATCTCTCGAACACCTCGAACGTGGAATCGCGAAGAGCGGTCGCATCTGGCTACGCGAACTCTGCATAGCATTACGGAAAATCCTGCAGAAGCATTTTGTATACAAGGGCTGTTTTTCTCTTTTCTTTTCCAGAGGGGTGCGCTTTTCACTGCGAGAATCTACACATTTTTAGTCGTTACAGCGCTACACCTCCATCTTAAATGTTTTGCGTTACACTTCCAACATTTTTAACCTGAAGGTCAGCAACGGCCATGTAATATGTAATAACGGCAAGAAGGGCAGAAGGCTGGTGCGTTGAAAATACTCAATGGGGCTGTTGCACACTTTTGGTGTGAGTGATTTAATAGTCGGTTCTGGTGTAACAACCTCCAAAAATAACGATGGCAGCACTAAAAACTTCCGAAATCCACTCCTAAACTCAATAAGCGCTTTTCTTTGCTCGAGCGTAAGGATGGGCGAGGGCAGTAATAATGGGAGATTCCCATCTAACAATACTGTAACCCCATCAAGGAGTGACCAATGAGAGACGACTTTCATTTGACACCTTCATGATGACTTATTACTCTGTGAATCATCCTTGTCAGCATAGAGAGAGTGACGAAATTAAGACAAGAATCTCCCATTATTACTGCCCTCAGCCACCATTACGCTCAAGCAAATAAAAGCGCTTATTGAGTTTAGGAGTGGATTTCGGAATTTTAGTGCTGCCATAGTTATCATTCGAGGGTTTTACACCAGAATCGACTATTAAATCGCTTCTTGCAAAAGTGTGCAACAGTCCCATTAAAGAAGTAAAAATAGTCTGTCAAAACGAGTTTTTCTTTTTGTCCTTTATTTTTTTTTCTTTTTCTAGAGAGGATAGCTCAATGGGTATGCAAACTAAAAGAGTCAGACGGTTTTGAGGTTGAGTCGTGGTGGCCGGGATTTTTCGGAGACGACATCAGAAACCATGCACTAGCCGTTCACGAGCGGTGTTCTACACGGTGTCCGCGGTTTGCTACGAGTTCATTTCCACAAGGCCGGAAAAATCAAGACACGTAGCTTTCCAGCCGATCGCAAAGTTCGAGGCCATCTCTTAGATTTAGGTTTCTTTGAAATAACTTTATTCAATAATAGAACGAAAATGCAACGTTCAACACATCATTTTGTTCAGAAGATTCTGCTAAATTGATTTAAAGAACTTTGCTCGTGGTATAATTTGCATCACTTCATAGGAAAACTGCCCGAGACAAAAACACCATGTTACACCATCAGGCCGAAATAATTTGGACCAGCGGGCCGATCCTTGAAATTCACGACTTTTGGGTAGACTGGATAAGAATGGAAAACGGTGATTGGTGGAGACGAGTCACGTGGTTGCCCAGTCTAATCAAAATACGGAATGGATTAGATAATTTATCGGGCAGTCTTGGGGTACCCGATAACTTATCTAATCCATTCCGTATTTTGATTAGACTGGGCAACCACGTGACTCGTCTCCACCAATCACCGTTTTCCATTCTTATCCAGTCTACCCAAAAGTCGTGAATTTCAAGGATCGGCCCGCAGTTGGCTCACCATCCAAAAAGAAGCCTCCGCTCCGTCTTTCATACCCGTTTTTATCAGCGCTGACAGTGGCGAAATGTGCAATCTGGCAGCGTTGCATTCGGTTAATTAAAAATTGGACTAAGTAAAGATCGGCAACAATCCGACCTGTTGTATGGGTTTAGATGGACCAAACTGTCATGTTGCCAGATTGCACGATTTGTTTGCCACTGAGCGACCATAGCGTTGACCACCCAGGAGCAGCGTAGCGTTCAATTTAGCAACGTTGCATTGCTTCTATTTAAATCCACGCCAGAGGGTTAAATGTGAAGTTGTTCACCGAACACCCAATATTTCGATATTTTTCGTGGGTTTGAATGGACGAGCTGCAACATTGCCAAATTGCACAACACGCGGCACACTGAAACTTACAGACTATTTCAGGCTGATCTGTCAACTATGCATTATCGCGAAACACGCGGAACGAGGAAATCGGTGAGTGGGAGGTGTAAGGTGGCGAGAAGGTGTGAGAGGGTTGAGGGAGGGGGGAGGAGAGCAGATTAAAGTGCGAGAGCGTTTTCGTAAAACCCCGTCCTCGCAGTTTGATGCACCGCCGATCGTGCGAAATCGTGACGCAGTACCGCGTCAGCTATGCTCGCAAAGGCGCAGGGGCTTTACGATCTCCGATTTTGAATTTCAGGCTTCACAGGTCAAAAATAATTTGCCTTCAAGATATTATACGGACTTTTTATCCACGCGCAGATCAAGATTGGGGGAGGGGGCTGGCCACTGCGCAGGTGGCGCGGCGTCGATGGAAAATCCAACGCCACTTTACGTTTCATGGCGCAATGACCCATTAATAAAGGTAGCCGTCGCCAATAGATCCCCTAAGATTTGATTGCATTTTAAAACTCTATTAAACGCGGGACGTTATTGCGCTGTAGTCAAATCTTCGTACCGTAAACCCTCGCGCAAAATAAAGGATGGTGTTGCGTCAACGAAACTTTTTCCAGGAAAATAATTGAGCAAAAGTTGTTTACATCAGCACATCAAACATTGAGTGCACCTTATCAGAGTTTTAGTAAACTCAATCAAACCTTGAATTAAATGGGAAAACATGAATGCCAAAAACAGCAGTCCTGAAAAAGCACAGTTCAAGTAGTACCCTAATATGATGATCTGAAGCTTCAAATCTAAACGTAGCTAGAATCTATAAATTATGACATTTTGGAAACGATACTTTACAAAATACGAAATTTATTTTGTGGCTAGTACTAGATTTAAATTATTAAACAGATAACTAGAATTAAGTGAATCTATGCGGAATCTCCATAATGTTAATTAACCGCGCAAGTTTCATGACATTGTTTGCTTGATCAGAGTGCATCATACTAAAAATTCAAACGTGTTTTCAAATTGCACTTTCAAAAGAAGACAAACTGTTTCGATGCCACGCCTACCCGAGAATACTAGTTTGAGATACCAATAAATGCGTATTTACAATTCACGCACTTTCTCTATCTTATTCGCCTTTAAGTAACTTTTAATTGCTTTTTACAAACAACGGTTCTGTTGTGCGCCTTCAATTAATTGAATAGGCAAAATACACACCCCGAAGTAGGAATAGTTAAGTACCCACTCGGTTAGAGAGAGCGAGAGTCGGCGCGTCGCGTCGCGAAGCTTTGATGAAACAACCAAGTTCTCAAATTGGCAAAACAGCAAACAAACGCGGTTTGTAGTCAGGATGAGTTTTATTGGTGAAAGGTTGACGCTACGATAAAGGATAAAGCCCAATTACAGGGAGATCGAACACCTCTCCACTCATAATCAAGGCCGTTGATTAAGCGACGTCCTTCAGCAAATAAAACACATCCTCCCTCCATTCAAACCAATCACAAGCCTACCATACCCAAGCCCCCCCCCCCCTCAGCTTGAATTTCCCCCTATTGCGTTCCGCCATTTTTCCCCCCGTAATTTTAATTAATTACATTTTAATCTCCCGACTGAGGTTACATTTTACTCTCTTGGTATTTAATATGCATGGATATTAATGAAGAGCACTCAGCAAACCAATTCTGCAGTGCTTTGCTTTTCCAATGAACTGTAAATGTCAAGCAGTGGGAAAAATTATCGGTTTGTCGGACAAATACATTGGTTTGCCGAGCGTTGTACATTAGTGCTCTCAGCATAGACACTTGTTATAGCGATAAGTCTACTTTTTATACTCCAAATGAAATTCCTTATCTTCATGGAAAGAAATTGGATGTCTTCATTGCGGCTCATCTTTTTTGTTTTTTGATGATGGCGCAGAAAAGTAAATCAAAATGTTCAAGATTTCTGAACATTTAAACTATAAAGACTGACCGTCTTTTGGGTCAACTTCGTCAGTCGACGCACGCACGACTTAATCCAACTTTTAACAATGAACATGCCAAAAGAAAGTTACGAAAGTTATGAGAAAAAACGCAACTCGTGCATAAGAGGTGAGAATCACTAAAGTCCTTATATAGGGACTCTAAGAACCACTAACAAAGACAACTACCGTCGGAGAAAATTGGCGATTGCTCTCATCGAAGAAGAAGGTGGCGTAATATTCGTTGCTCCCAACCGATAAATTCTAGCTTGTTACGAAATTGCGACACCTCAAACCACGCCTATTTCCATCGTCAAAAAGTTGACAACAAGCAAAGAAAATTTACGACTTAATGTTGACGACGAAAACGAATTGTTGGCATTCATCTAATTACTGGTCGGTTGTTCTTCTTACGTTCACTGTCACTGCGGTCCCAGAAATGAAAGAAGCTAACAGAAATCTCACGAATGAGCCTAAAAATGTCGATTTGAATGGGTAAATTTTCGGGGGGAAATTCCGATCAACGGATACGAATTTCACTCGCGCCTAAATACGTCAAAAACGCAGTCTCTGCGACGAGCGCACAGTGGACTGCAAAATGATCAATTTTCTGGCCAAAATTAAGCAAGGTAGGGTCACCTTAAATTAGAATCTATACTCGCTTTTAGCATAAACCGAAGCTACCACTACATAACAATAGCTAAGCTGTAAAATAAGTAGAGAAAGCTTTGAAACGATGAGAGAGCTCTTGTATGGTTTTACTGTAGAGGCATTTAATGTCAATTCTGTGGATAAAAGCTGCGATAGTAACCTTAAGACCATAAAAAAAGTTTGAAACTGACTCTTGTTGCTATCAGAGAAAACTCAGCTCGATATTCAGGTGAACCACCCGTGAACGTATGCAATATGCGTTACGTTCGTTTCGTACCCCAAGCTAAATTGTATTTCATAGAATTTGGTGCCATCTTTCTCGCTTTTCACGCAACTTGGAACTTTTCTGTAGATGGTATACCTGCGTCTCTTTCGTGACAAAATCTAAGAATCCTTCTTGAAATTTGCCGTTTGAAACGAGCAAAATTCAACAATCTTATTGTTTCAATTCAAATAATAAATGTTCTTTATTTTGGGGGTGCTAAAAGAAGTGAATACATTCACAGGTAGTAGTTCACCTGAACTTTGAGCTAAGATTTTTTAGAGTCCCTGTAGATAAAAGAGTCTTGCCATGTGAAGGATGAAGAAGAAGAAGGAGTTCAAGAAGGCGTTCGCCCTGATTGGTTGGGTTCACCGAGGAGGCGACCGGTGACCTAATACATGACGTTTATAACTAGGAGTTAATTTCGTTATTTCTCTTGAAAGTCAAATTTTCATGCAGTAAGTTTAAAACAGTGAGACATCGATTAAAGGCTTAAAATCCCGACAAATTTAATTACGAATTACGCCTTCTCGAAGAAGGTATTCCAACCGCGGTCATCTTACGAAAAAACATCACAGAAAACGCCTCTTGAGCTCCGTGACGTGACAGCCTCAAATCCTGAAACCAATCAGAATCGATATCACGTGCGGTGGGCCTCTTTAATATACAGAGACTCTTAGTTTCCTTTGCGAGGAAGTGAGTTTTAGACTTTCTGAATAATCCTTTCGTCATATTTGCAGCATTTTATATCAGAAATAATAGCCCCTTTGCCTGCAGTATAAAACCTTGCAAGAGCTTCATGCACGGAAAAAAAGATTAGTGAAAATAACCATACGGATATCTGATTTTGGCACCTGCTAGATGTTATGGTAAACTTGACCAGAAGTATGGTACATTTACCGATACTTTGAGTAAATTCGACATGCAATTAGGTAACATCACCCCAGTACCTAGTCAAACACAGTATACTTCTGGTTAACATTACCATAACATCTACACGGAAAAAAATCAGTGGTAAAATTAACCATAGCATAGTTGATTTTGGCACCTCCTACAAAGTATGGTAAATTTCACCTGATGTTTGGCATGATGAGGTACACTTTTGGTCAACGTATCCATCTGCGCGTTATATTAAACTAGTAGTGTGCTTCATCATACCAAACATCAGGTGAAATTTACCATACTTTGTAGGAGGTGCCAAAATCAACTATGCTATGGTTAATTTTACCACTGATTTTTTTCCGTGTAGCAGGTGCCATAATCGGGTATCCGTATGGTTATTTTCACCGTATTTTTTTTTTCCGTGTGGTAGCTGATTTTAGCTTGCCAATATGTTTGGCCGCCAGTTTCGTCATTCACGAACACTGTGACGTCAGCGTTCAATGCGATTAAAGGGAGAAGCACCGTTGGTTGCTCCGTTGTGCTCTTCCGTTCGTTGCTTGCTCCCTCTGCAATTGTATATATACGCGCGGTCGGCGGCGGCGCCAACAAATAAATCACACTCGGTGAAACAGATGATTCGACTCCAACAGACGCGGCGCGCGTTCCCTTCTTTCCCCCTCTCCTCGCCAGAACCCACCGATCCTCACCTCGCTACCCCGGTGCCCCCCCGTCCCCCTCAAAAAGCTTCCCCACAGTATACCCGCAGCCTCGATTTGGGTTAAGTTCACAATTACCGCGCGGAGTATCATGACGTAGCTGAAAGCCCCCACCCGCGCGCGCGCGCGCGCTGATGGCTGCTTCCCCGCTCCTGCCTGCTACGTTCGTGACCTTGACGCAAAACCTAACTTCAAAAACTGTATCGAGCTCCTGCTTGGTGTTTTCTGCCGGCGCGGCGCGGGTGCGGCGATGAGCGCCGAATTATCGCGAGAGTTTGTGTGTTTTAATGCTCCTGTATTTATTTTACGTTTCCCGCTCCTACGGAAACGACCGCGGCGCACACTGGCTTAGAAGCATAGATCGATGACCTGAGCAAGGTTCATACTTAAACAGGTCGGTCTGATAGCGCTGTAATCTATCACTCTTCCGTTCCTATAGCGGCAACGGGATTTTCGCCCGATTGGGAAAATGACTTCGACTCCAGTATTCCTGTAGGAGGGCAGCCGAAATGTGGTTCACACGGTAAAAATTCAAGAAGCGAAATTATAATTTTTAAAAAGAAAACAAAAACAAAAACAAAAAGGTTTTTCAATCCAACCCATATAAGTTTAGAAAGTTTTTAAAAATGGGTTCAATTTGTTTTTTTTTTTTTCAAAATTGCTGAAAATGTAAGTGGAAATGGACATTAGGGCCATCGATATGACTTAAAAACCTCGAACAAGCATGCGAATAGGTCTGATGCATGAATTAAAATTGAAACTTTTCTGAAGCAAACAGCTGAAGTTTTTGATGCCCGGGTAGTTTTATGTTGTGACTCACTGTGGGTCGCTTGCGATCATCGAGATTATCTTGCCGGATTTCGGCAAAGAGGATTAAGTGAATATCCTATTCGCCCCCGAAGGCGCGGTGGCATCTCAGCTCGGATCCGTGTGATCTCAAACTTTCCGAGGCAGCTGAAATAGCGCAGCGGTTTCAGCAGGAGCTTTCAATGTTATATAGAAAGGATGAAAGTTTTCTACCCTTCAAAAAGGTGCCATTGACGTGGGATGAAAAACAAATTATGCGCTGCGATGCATGAAAAAAATCCCTCGACCGATTGTCGGAAATTTCTCAGGTGAGGATACGAGTATGAGCAAATGCAGTGTTCCGAGGGTGAGAGTTCGTAAAAATGGAGATTTTTGTGATAAAATCGACGGATCTGAAGATGAGCGGGAAATTTAAAATCTAGGAATCTGATTAGCTTAGATGCTTTTCTTAAACAAGAAACCAAGATTTGGTTGATCAATTTTGAATTTTCCGTTTCTCATTCAAACAGTTGATCGACGTTGATCCTTCGCTTGTTTTTAGATCAATGAACGCAGTGAATGTGAAACGATACAGCGCCGTTTCTTGTACGTGCAGCAATCTTCTTTGGAGATTTCAGAACTAAACTTTCCTTCCACTCGACAGTATGATCAGCTGTAAACTTGGCTCTCAATTTTCAGACAACTACCAATGTTTAAGGATAGGCATTGAGACCACACAGCTTGAGACAAGAATTAAGACGGGGGGAAAAAAAAAAAAAAAAAAAAAAAAAAATGTTTTGAAACATTTTGTCATAAGTATGACGACAGTAATAAATTTGTAACGCCTTCTTCATGCAAAACACTTGCTGAATGTGCTGATATTTTGTTTGTGAGTCGATCGGAGACGAGGTAAATATTATAGGAAAACATCGAAAATGTGTTAGCACGTCCAAAAATGATAACTCAAAGTGTTCTTCTGACGATACGCCTCTTGGAATAATGTTTCAGGGTAAAAATTAGGTCGGTCGTCAAATGTCGGCTGTTACGAGTTTTTTATAAATTTATAACAAGCTAAGCGAAAACAAGGTGTCTGAGCAACAGATGAGTAAAATAAGCATAAAAAAAGTTAAATCCAACGTGAGACTTTGAGAACTTTTATTACTTCGGAGGAAAAATAAACGATGAAGTAAAAAACTATAACAGGTAAAGGTACTTTGTTAGATTGTTTTCAGGGCATTATTTGCCTAGTTGTTATGTTATTGTATCAGGACTTGTATTCATTAGAAAAAAGTGAAATTTTAATTCGTTCCAAATTGAGCTGTAAGTATATCAACGTCAATGTAATAAATTACCGGGGGCGCATGGAGTAGCGTGCAATTTGGCGACGTTGCATTTGCGTTTGAAAACATGAAATAATTGAATAATTTGGTATTCGGTAAACATACTCGCATTCGACTTTTTAGAAGGGATTAAATGGACAAGCCCTATCGTTGCAGAATCTCGTGCTGTACACCACTGTCGATACAATTTCCTACCTATCGACTGCCTTATCGCTTTTGGATCCACCAAAGACGAAGTTTGAATGGCTTTATATGCTTACTAGCCGTTCCAAGCACCCTACGGGCGCCCTCCACGGCCAGCATTCTAGGGTTACGGGCTAGTTGGTACCTAGTTGGTAAAAAATGATAAAATGAAACGGAGTATTGGTGCTGAGAATTAAAGAGATGAAAATGTAAGAATGTGAGCGCAAAGCATTTGTACTTTCTTGTATTAAATAAATAAATAAAAAAAAGATATTGCCGGGCAATGCGTAAAAAGAACTAATAAGACGCGGAGGATACCAAAATAAAAGCGTTGAAAATCGAAGAGGAATTATAAAAGAGAAGCGAGCGCTTAAAGGTTACATATAACGGTGACAATCCACGGAAAAAATAAATGCACAATGCGCTAAGAATGTTTTCTTAAAAAAAAAAAAAAATAAAATAAAAAAAAAAATAAATAAATCAAGACCATACTGCAAAATATTAGGAACGTTATTCAACGATCCCGAGTGATATAAGTCGAAATGATAAAAATTTAAAGAATAAAATGAAAAGAGAGGAAAGAAGAAGAAAGGCAAACGAATGGTTAATACGAAGAATGGGAGTGCGTTAGTCGAGAGAGATGAGCGTCCGTAAGGAGTGAGAGAGAAGGTTGCGGGTACGGGCGAGGCGAGCGACAGAAAAATTTTGGAGAAAGAACGAAGTAATCAGTGCGCAAGAGATGAGCGACGAACGAACTTCCCCCCTCCACCGCTCTCGCTGCACTGACTCGTCAACTGATAAGGTGAGACTCTGCCGAGCGTAGAGTGGAGGGGAAAGGCAGATCAGAGAATCCATCTCAGGCGATGGCGCGGAGCTGCGGAGCATCTCGTCATCTCGCTGTCCGTGCGTCGTGCGAAAATGAGTTTTCACTCTTATTTTAAAATTCAATTTGCGGCGCTCACAGACGACTTTTTCAAAAACTGTTCGGACAGATTTTTTCTAAATACCCTAAGGAATCATCGTGTCAAATTTAAGGGAAATCGCTTCGGCCAATTTTCGGGAAATAGAAAAAACATTTAGGAGGGACGACAGCTTTATATATATAAAATTTCGTAATGGGTCTGTTGTAAACTTTTGCTACAGCGATAAAAAGTGTTTACTCCAATGTAAAATCGCCTGAAAAGTCCATTGGTGGCATCATAAAGTCAATAAATACACTATTAAACTCACAAGAGGCGTTTATCGAAATCCAAGATGGCGGCAAAATATCGAGGAATCTGAATGTATGCACCGTGATCATCCAAGGATTGCCAACTTTGACAACCTCACTGCAGGTAGAGGTTATGTGTTTATTTACGTTGTGATTGGTTGTGATGGATATTGTGAGGTTGGCTATCCTTGGATGTTCGTGGTGCATGCATACAGATTGCTCGATATTTTTCCGCCATCTTGGATTTCATTAAACGCATTTTGTGAATTTATTGTTGCATTTCATTGCTTTCTGATGCCATCATTGGACTTTTCAGGCGATTTTACATTAGATTGCACACTCTATAGCGCTGTAGCAAAAGTTTGCAACAGACCCATTAGACTAGCTGTGTTAGTCAAATGATAAACTGTCTCAAAACGGTGCCTGGGAACCTCTGGCTCCAAACAAACTTTGGTTCTATTTCGTTTTCCTATAAGCGAATTTTGAACGGACATTTTTGGCCAGCTTAAATTAAATAGTTAATGCGGCTTTTGGGTGATTCTGAATTCCACTTCCGCAAAATGCTTATAGTTGCATGATAGTTCCACAGCAAAAACCACTGGAATCAATTAGAAATCTCAATTTATTTCACGCATCCCCGCAAATTCCACAAAAATAGCATTCGGGTATTATTAACCGGGTATTATTTTGGGTATTATTAACCTACAAACGCATCATAAAATATCTAGTTGATTTATTCAGTCTCACAGTCATAGAACATTCAATAAAAATTGTCGAGGTAGTTAAATCGAGAAACATAAAGGTCGCATTAATTTCTCAATTTAATAACCAAATTGCGTTTATGCAGGAAAATCACACTGAACCAGGAGACCAGAGGTCCTCAGACCCCAATCGAAACGTTACACATCGTTTGAATGAAACAGTTTATGGAGAGTAGAACACATTTTAAGCGGAAAGTCTCTAATAACAAAACGGCCTAAGCGCAATGATTGAGGGAAAAACTGACAGCATAAAGATGAAGAACAGAGGGGATAAATATCAGCACGGTTAAATTTACGGCAATAAATCTTGCCGCTATGTTGTCGAATCTCAGGTTGCAATCCGCATATTTCGCATTGACTCAAATAGAAAACATATAAGATCTGCAGCCTTCGTAGATTTGACAACACTGCAGGCGTGCACGAACCAGACGAGAAAACTTTACACCTATATCAAAATATTACCCGCGAAAATTGAGTTTTTGCTCGGCTGGAGCGCATCACTCACATTCCGGTCGAAGCACCTCCGCTTGGCGGTCGCCCTTCTCCGCGATATAAAAATGTCTGCGCCGCGGAAAACCCCTCAAGTTTCTCACAAGTTTCCTCCGCAAATTTCTATGAAGACTTCGGTGGTTGTTGAATGCTGAGCATTTCATCGATTTCATCGTTCACCGGTCAACTGAATATACGACCTCATTTAGAACGTTCTGGGATGCATTTCGACGCATGTGGATCGAATGCACACAACATATGCTGAGACGTGGACTTGAGACGGCGCAAATCATTAACGCGCACGGGAAAACAGTACTGTACACTTAACAATACCTAAAAGAGATTCTGGCGCAGCGGATAATGGCATGGGTATGATATAAATTATAGCGACGTGTAATAAATGCATTCTGCATGACTTGTGGCATAAAATAATTTAAGGTAACTTGATAATTTTTGTGTACCAAATAGCTCTTACAGTTTATCATAAAGTTTGATCAATTTTACCGATCATTCTGACATGCACCATAATATCCTATGGGCGCGGTTGATTGTTCCGTCCTTTTTTCGATGTACGTTTTGTGATGAACGGATCAAGTTTCTCCTGAAAAAAAGCTCGTCAGTTGAGACGATATCTCCTATCCATATAGTATTTTTTACGATGACGGAATATTCTGCCTAAGAATAACTTCCAAACTTGTCTCGTTTGAGTAAAACCCGATTTCAAGATTAATTACACGTAGGACCGTTGATCATGGATGCAGTGGCGGATTCACCGGGGGGGGGGGGGTGCGCCCCCGCCCCAGAAGCCTCAAATTTTGCCTTTTTTCAAAGGAAAATAGCTCAAAATTTCTTACTGGAACGCTTTTAATTTAAAAATTAATGAGCGACCCCCCCCCCCCCCCCCCCAGAAAAATGTCTATGTCCGCCACTGCATGATGTATCAACACAGTAATAGGGCGACTTAATCAAGATTACGGCAATATTAATACATAGGTCTTTTTTAAAAAAAAAAACAAAAAACAAAAAACAAAAAACAAAAACAAAAAACACAAACACAGCACTTTTAGCTCAGCCACCAACGAGTTAAAATTTTGCCCAGAGCGGCTGTAAAATGCGGTAGCCCGAGTAGCCCAGCAGGCAGGATCCGTAGGTTAGGGTAAAGGGATAGCTCCTTATCTCCTTCTATGTATTATTTTCTCTTATTCGGATGGCTTGTCCGTGGGATGATTCGCAACCAGTACGATTGACGTGCATCGGCCTCGGCAACCACAATACATGAGAATAGGTAGGAAAATTTACACATGAGCTAACCTACAAATCTCCATTTTGGTTGCACGACTCGTAGGCAATCTCCGAGAAATGTTAGAGAGGCCCGTCAACTCTACAGGTATCCAAGATTCAATTGGGAGTATGGGGGTGTCTCTAGAAAGCGATCCATGAGACGATAGATCTTTGGTTTTAAGAAATCAGCTTCTCTCTCAGATTAAAGACCTACAAAAAATCCAATTTCTTGTGTTAAAGACCCTAACTTCTTACACCGCTCCAATTCGACCCCAGAGAGAGCTTACAAAAAAAAATTGACCCCGAGGAGACAACGACGCACGCGTGCCGTCTTTCTTGAAAATGAATCATATGACCATTACGAGCAATGATAATAATAGGTGATAAAAATAAACATAACAGTAAAAAAATAACAACAGCGACTCAGAAGGGGGAAAATATGCCTCTTCTTCCTATAAGATGGGGGGGGGGGGCGATGAGATGAGCAACAGCCTCAAAGCGGAGGAATAAATGGCACAAATAACTCTACAGATGATAATAATTACGAGAAGGGAGGGCAGAAGAGAAATTAGGGGGGATGTGTTGTGCTCGAAACCGTTGAAAGCTGTGCTACAGTAAGAACGAAATAGCGAGACAGTTAAAGAGAAGAGGAGAAGGGGCGAATGAGTAGAAAAAAGAAGCTTTTACGAAGTAAAGAGTGTAATAAAGGGAGAGGGTGGTGGCGGCGCACTATGGGGTATTTGACCCGAATTCATGCTCAAAAGTCCAAAAGTTAAATTTAACCTATGGTCAAAACCAAAGGTATTGGTGCATTCTGTATAGTTTTTTACATCATCCTGTACAATTTGAGCTTTCCACATTGAGTGGTTCGCCCACAATCCGCCAGAGCGCGCAGCACTTTTACCGATTTCCGATTTAAATCTGTGTTTCACACCAATGAAGATAAACAGTTTTAAAGTTGTTCATATTTCTCCAACTTGGGAAACAAAACATGGAGGACGTTCCAAAATGTAAGAATAACTATTTCAAGCCTTTATTTATCATGATACATAGTTTTTAATCCTAACCTTACTCCATACAGTAAATCATAATCAAAAAATAATGAGATTGATAGAAACAAAGGTATTTTAGTTGGAATGTTCAACGTTGTTCAACTTTCGTTTTTGCGTGAAAAGTTAGCCCAAAGCGTCTACTTTATGCTCCAAAAAGATCCGACCCGCATCGACCCGCATTCGCCGCAAATTGGGATATTTGTAATTCGATTTTCAGGAAAAATTAACCCTAATTTCACCCAAAATTGCCAAAATCTCCATTATTGTACCGTATTTTCTCTCAATATTGTTGAAATGTACCATTTATACCTTGCTAGCTTGATGGAGAGGTGTAAATGGATAACACAGACATCAAATAATTGCACAGTGGGTCGAAACTTGACTTTTTTCGGAAAAAAAGAAAAAGTCAGTATTTCTGTTTGTAAAAGATTCGTTGGAGTTATTTATCAATTACAGTTACCCTTTTGAAGCTATAGAGTTAATATTTTAAATGTTTTCTCAATTTTTTCTCAAGTTTTTTTTTTTTTTTTTTGGTAAATTTGAAAACGTCCGGTAAATTCTATGTCCAGACCCTCTGTAGATATGGTATTGAATTGGTATCCAATTTTGGATCCAAAAAGACAAATAAAAGGTTAGTTATGGTGCGCGTTGCGTGGGTGGCCGCCTTAAATGAGGGCCGTATCGGAGAAATTTTGAGAGCTGAGGGAAGGAGACATATCATTAGGGTAAGGGGTGATGGAGGGGCAGGGAGCGAAGGGAGGGAGGGGATTAGGCAGGGGTATCGGAAAATCTTCGGGCACGTCTTTACGGTGTAGTAAATGATGAATTCCATTAATAGGTAAAATCACCTCGATGTGGAGCTGCCAAACACAGTATGTGTAATTGCAACCCCCCCCCCCATCACCAGGTAATTGCAACCCCCCCCCCCCCCCCCCCATCGCCAGAATTGCCTCAAAAGTGCCAAAACGTCTTATTTAGTCACAAAACTTCATCATAAAGTCAAAGAACCACTTAGGGTAGCGTTTCATGTCCACAAATAATTTTGAGCATGAATTCGGGTCGAATACCCCATAGTGCGGCGGTAAGGAAACTTTCGCTCGATAAATTCATTGATGATCTTTGCGAGAAAGAGGCAAGACGTCGACATCGAAACGAAAACTTTTAGCGATAATTTTCATCTCCCGAGATTGAAATCCCCCCTACCTGCCCGCTGCGGCCGCACTGCCGCGACGCGATATGCGAGGCCCTGCCCCGGTTGGTTGGTGGATGGTGGATTGGTGGCCCCCTCCTGTTTTCTTAACCCCGATATTTTTTTGCTTTCCGCTTTCGCTCACCCAGGGCCGATTCCACCCACCCTCATCTCCACACGACTAACAATAATGACATCGCGTGAATGTCGTTGGTGCGCTGAACCGCAGAACTGATGGCGTACGTGTTATGGCGCGGTCCTTCGCACGGTGAAATGATTCGCAGACTTTTTCGGACACCAGAGAAAAATTATTGATATGAAATACATTTGCAGCGAGGCTGACATTTGCGGATCCGAAAAGAAAGTATTTAATTCACCGATGATTCCGCCGGATGAAGCAACGATGACACAGTCCAGATCAACAATATGATTGTGTCCAGTGGCGAGGCGTGAAATTTGGCAACAATGCACTTTCTCCATTTGAATTCACTAAAAAAGTCGAACGCTCCAGTCATCGGCAATGGCCAGGCATTTCGACCTTTCTAATGTGTTTATATGGGAAAAAGGAACGTTGCCAAATTTCACGCCTCACCACTGGTTGTATCAAACAGAGCTGCGCCGTTCGTGCATATTCAATGGCATTTATTTCTATTCACCGATGGCTCTACCGATTGAGAAAAGTTTACACAGTTCAATTAGTTCATGGCTGTAATGCAGGAAAATACTCGCATTCGTAATCTTTTCTTAATCCGTGTAATAGCCGTTAAATTATTAAAATATCCGCAAGTTTTAAAAGTTATTAACGATGCCATCGGCTGAGAAAATATTACTTATGCAAGTATTTTTCGTGCTTTACAGTAATATACTGAACTGAACTATGAGCAATCTTTTCTCAACCGATAGAAGCATCGGTTAGATAAAAAATGTCAATAAATAAAGGTTCGTGGAATGGCAGCTCTGGTATCAAAGTGGCTGTACGTCGAGAGTTTAGGCAAGTGAAATTATTGGCCAGCGCCGACAATTCGACGGAATCTGCATTACAATAGGCCGACCGTTTCTCGTTAAAAAAGGGGGGGGGGGAGAATGCGTTATTTTATACGTGATGTAATGCGGACTGCATAGACTCATCGACGCAGCAACCCCGCAACCCCGCTCACCCCGCTTGCATAATATACAGTCACGGGACAAAATAAAAACGTCAGTTGACGACACCTTAGATTTTGGCTCAGGTAGGCTACCTGCGATGCATAAATTAATCGAGACAAGCATTGCGAGTTGCCTACATCCAAGTGTGCCATTGTGCGTTGAGCCAAGCCATGCCGCGCCAAAAAAGGCTCCGCTCCCAGCCCCTTTGAGTTTCCGCTAAACGAATCCCGATTCTAAAATCGCGTTCCTCGAGAGTTCGCCCCTACCTGAATACATGATGCATACATATTTCTCTTCCCATCTAGTGAATGTTCCACAAAACGGTTCGTTCGTTATTAAAAATACTCGACGAGCCGTTCACAAAAGAATACAGGCGGGTTGCCTACCTACCTCCCATTTGCCCTCCGCACCCACCTTATTCACAAACTCAGCGAGAAAATTATGGTACCACACACCCTGAGATGATATTATCACGGCAAAATAGAGTACCTTCTCAACAATAACAACAACAACAATAACAGCATCATCAGCATCTGATTGGTTCATTTGAACTACCCTCTCTTCAGCTTGAAAAAAGCCGTTGGGGGGGCGTGAGTTTTGAAGGAAACAAAAATTTTATGTTTTCCTTTTAGATAAATTAGTGTTTTACTCTTTAATTTTAATTTCTTAATTTTTTTTCTTTATAAAATTCCCAACGTCATAAACGTAGGGACGGTATTTGGAATAAATTGAAACTTCGTTTCCCTCACGGAAAAAAAAAGATTAGTGAAAATAACCATACGGATACCTGATTTTGGCACCTGCTAGATGTTATGGTAAACTTGACCAGAAGTATGGTACATTTACCGATACTTTGAGTTAATTCGACATGCAATCAGGTAACATCACCTAGTACCTAGTCAAAACATAGTATACTTCTGGTTAACATTACCATAACATCTAGCAGGTGCCAAAATCAGGTATCCGTATGGTTATTTTCACCGTAGTTTTTTTTCCGTGCTCCCTAATTTTCAAAAACCACCGCCTGCAAGTGCATAGGTGAAATTGGTCACTCAGTCGTTTTCTTTTATACAACCCGCTCACAGAAATGATGTATAAGAGTATGAAGAGTCTTGACTTTTTTATAGGGTCGCTCAGAACTCACCAGTTATTAGTTTTTGCCAATTTTTGGAATTTTAACTGTTATAAATTAGAATAAAAAACAATTAAAGAAGTAAACCGTTCCATACTGTAGCATCACGTTCCATTCACATAAGAATTAACCTATAAAATGAGCGGATTTCATCATTTTTTTTCAAAATTACAAATAAACATTTTTGCAACGCTTCTTTCTATGCAACTTCATGCAGAAAATGTCATGGATGATATTCCTTCAAGTGGGGAGAAGAATACCGGAAAAATGGAAAATAACGCGCTAGTTCGGTTTTGTTGAATCACAGTTAGGAAAGCCAAAAGATGAGGAAAGTTGGACCGATATGAATGCATACACATAAAAGTAATTTGCAAGAGTTGAGCATTTGAATGGTTTCCCTTGACACATAAAAGACCGCGAGCAGATCCATGAGAGAAACAGAACCTATACAATAATCCGCGTCAAAAAAGTTCAAACTGTAGTCTGCAAAGTAAGGCAGAGTAAAAAGTTTTGATGTAGATGATATGTAAATGACAAAATGGCTGTAGAAAACTGGAGAGAAGTATACGATAATGGTCGTGATTCAAATAGCTTTCTTCTTCCTCTTCCTTTTCCGGGTTTGGAAAGTCCTGACTGGACAAGTTTAGTGACAACAGATTTGCAATGTACAAAACTTTCAATCTACATCAAGTTCGCCAATGACGGAAAACGGAAATTCCATAGGGAACATTGAGTTCAAACTTGAAATGCAGAAAATAAACCAACAACAGTCGAAAACAACTAAGAAAGAAAGATAAACAAAACTGATTGTTTAGAAATGATAACATTTCTATCAGGAATTCTTCATCGATGCGGAATATTTGCAACTCATCGAGAGCCTTTCGTCAATCAGCAATTAAGTATCAATAAATCGAATTTATCGAGTTCGAAGTTGAATTTATTTAAAAAAAAAAAAAAAAAAAAAAAAAAAATACAAAATCAAATTCTTCATCTCAAGGGAATGCAGCGCAAATTCGGAGAAATCAAGGCCACTATTTTCGGCCAAAGTTATACCATTCCTATCTACAGTTCTTTGCGCAGCTTTCGCTACGCATTGAGTGATCCGATTAAACACTTATTAAAAATCGACTCGCATTCCTGGAGGTGTGATTACTAAGTATGAATGATAGTATAGTAATCGAATCTATCATTGACTAGATAATGTTGATCCTTATAGGAGGCACATTTGACATTACAATAGAAAAATACCTAAAAAAAACACACTTTATTTTTTACAAGGAATAAAGTTATCAATCAGATTAGGCGCAATTCGAACTTCATAATTACCCTTCTAAAATGTCGTACGTATCAATTATAAAAAATAATAAGTTATGTCTATAAATTGAAAAAAATTGAAGGAGAGGAAAAAATGTTCAATTTTTTTGTACATTGATTTGGATCTTGATCTTTTATTTTTTCTGAAACCGATTTCCTCCCCCGAAAGTTTGCTACCGATTCATAAGACCGAAATTTTTGAATACAGTTTTGGAAAATACATTAAAAATAGAGATACTTCAAACTGCTATTCTACACAAATCATAAACTCTAAGGGAAGTTTTATTTGACCTGATAGATTTTCAAAGGGCTGTAATCAGAAAGGACCTTTTCATTTTTTTTTTATTTTTCAAAATTCGGTTGCACATTTAGTCGACTATCGGCAGGCTTAGCTGAGTTAACAAGTCAAACACGGTATTTCATCGAAGAAATAGCTCAGCGGTCAAAAAACCGCCTCTTTTCCACTAGGGTCACGAGGCTTGTTGAAGCCGAGCTTCGATGTATCACCACATCATTTGTTGAAAGGAAAAGTTTCCGAGAACACTGTTATATTATTTATGTCCATGAATTTTACAGGGAGAAATAAAAATGTAATTGGAAACAGGACCATTGTGCGGAAGATATACAAGTGATCGAGGTGGGTGGGGAGGTGTGGAAGATGAGCCGTGGGGGGGGGGGGGGGGGTCAGTGAGAGCGAAGCGGGATTCCAAGTCTAACTACGGGTAAAATAGCCGGAACCTTGCGTCCTCCGCCTCTCCCTCCACCCTAGCTTTCATTTCCATGATAAACTCGCCCGATGATAACACAGAAGGGAAGCAGAGGAGAAGTTAGAGCAGGCGTCGATGGGGGGGAGGGGAGGGGGTTTACAGTATAGTGTGCGGGACTCAGCAGAAGTGGGAGATCCTTGTTTTGTCGGAAAATGGAAGGGTTTTCAAGTGACATAATGTTGATTACATGATTAATTAATGGGTCTTATGACCGGCCGCGGACTGCGAATAATTATAATTGAGACAATCTCTGGAATAAGGGCCCATAAACACGAGGTGTGCTCTACCGAAGAACTCCTAGTTTGATTCATAAGGTAAATCTCTTTGATAGAGAGCACCTCAATTTTTATGGGATCTTCTTCCACGAGTACCGCTGCTGTTACTTTGGCTACGCCTGTCTCAGGCCACGCGCAATGTGAGCAGCTGGCGACAGAGGTGAGAGTCTCGTGTTTTGTGAAATCCGCAAGCGTCTTGGACGATTTTGTACAAACACCATCCTACACCAGTGTTGCCATTGAACTGCTTTATCTCGTCCGGGGATCGTTCTAAGAGAGGACTTGCAGAAAATCCTATCTTCACAGAAAAAAAAGACAGGTATACAATTTACCATCTGCAAAGCTGATTTTGGTGCCTGCTAGAAAGTATGGTCAATTTCACCATGATTTCGTTAATGTAACGTAATTTGTGGTAAATTGAGTGAACATTTTGGTACATTTGACCATAGTCTAGGAAAAGTTACCACACTTTCAGGCAGACTCCAAATTTCCTATACTGATGGTGAATTCTACCGGTTCTCTTTTTCTTTGTTCGTTTCTTCCCAATTTCATCATACGCGAATTGTGATTTTAGTTTACTTCATTTGGTCACCTGCACAATCGCTTAAAATAGTTCTCATGGGTACATATTTTAGATTTTTTTTTCAGAGAGGAACACACTGATACCCACACGAACATGCTGTTTAAACTATGGATCAGTTGCCCTGGCAACAAAATTCGCTGTTGAATGATTGCTTCCTCAACCCGTTCAACATACCACGCCCGAGTTATTCGTTTTGTTGTAACTCTATCTCTTATTGGCAGTAAAAACAACTCCAAATGTTAACATTTACAAAACAATATTTTTCAATTACCGGGGTAGGCAAGATGAACAGCGAGGAGTTGGAATATTTAACCAACCAGTATTTGAGCTAGTTATGTAACTTTGATTTCCTCTGCACTAAAACAAATTTATAATTGAGACTACCAGGATTAGAACTACATTTACTTATTACGCAAAAGTAGGTCCGGCAAAGCTATTTCTTGTTTTAACGAAATGATGCATTTTAAATATTACCAGATTTCGAATTAAAGAAACAAGAATTACATTGAACTATTACGTAGAAGTATTTCTGGTTGCCTCAAATATAAGTTTTTCGCCGCATGGTAACCTGATCCTGGCAATAGAAAGGTTGATTAAAACAAAGAGAAAACTACAATGGCCACGATTCCATTACGATTCGTTCAGTTCTTACCGAGAAATATCCGTTTTGACATGCTGTTATAACGCCAGCCAGTCTTCATCAAAATTGTGGACTAATTTAAGCTAGATTGCACTGCATGCAGTTACGAAGAGCAAAGTCACCAACAACGTCAATATACCAAGTGCACGGCGCATCGCTGATGAGAGTTTGGTGTAAAGTGACGGGGTATGAAGTTTCGACATAAAGGATTGTCATCGCAGATAATAGCATTTCCAAATGGATGCTTTGCAGGGATGCTAAGTTACAGGTTATATGTTTCATCAGTTTGGACAATCAAATGCTTGCTCAAAGACACTGTGAACCTTAATACGTGCATAGGGAGTGCTCTAGAGTTCATCGGATTGAGGAACTTGTGAAACTATGAGGTTATAGGACTATATGTACAGTCAACAAATTAAATAATGTCAGTCGACTCCTTGGTTTTTGGTTCAGGTAGGCAACCTGCAATACTTAACACAATAATTTGAATCATTGCAGGTGGCCTACCTACCTAAAATTTAAGGAGTTAACTGACATTATTTAATTAACTGACTGTACTTACATACGACGGAAGATAAGTTTTAAAACTAATGGATGGATCAACTGATTCTACAACATTTTTCATCAGAATAATGAAGATTTAGTAAAATTTATCCTTCCAAAGTGAAAATAAAAATATGCATCGAATTGAGTTTTCAAAAAATTGGGCAGCACTAACTCTCTATGTAAAACGATTCTTTTCCAGTAGTTAATATAACAAAGAAATTGAAACATGAAAATGGGGCTCTTGCAAACTTTTGCTACAGGTGATTGAAGAGTTGATTCTTGCACTAACACCTGTACAGATTATGATGAGTACACAATATCACCAAATTCGCTCTCAGAATCAGGGTTAATGGCGGAGCTACGCAGGTACCATGGGAGATTCCCAGATTCCTATCTAATTTGAGACATATCTCTGTG
Source organism: Trialeurodes vaporariorum (assembly GCA_011764245.1). Classification (NCBI taxonomy): domain Eukaryota; kingdom Metazoa; phylum Arthropoda; class Insecta; order Hemiptera; family Aleyrodidae; genus Trialeurodes; species Trialeurodes vaporariorum. The sequence goes on from VMOF01000035.1 coordinate 35,640,919, forward strand.
TTTCCATAGAAAAAGCGTCACCTTAGACAGGAATATCCAATGCTACCTGCAGCGTCGTCGCTCCGCCATTACGATCTCGCCATCACAGCTGTTTTCTGAGTTTATTACTGAGTTTTACAACATTTAAGTGTGATTTTCGTGATTATCGCTGATACTTACATCAGATTTAAAAATTAATTTGCTTATAGCAGAAGTTTCCAAGAGCCCCGTTCGTGAGTTGCTACGGATATTGAGCCTGGACCGAGGCTTACGATGCGGCAACAATGATCCACACCGTAAGAGTGGCTACGGGTTCGGGTTGTTTTGTTTGCCTAGCATTATGCCTATCTTGCCGGAGTATCACAGTCAAAAGCCTTTGCAGTAATTAACGTCGGTAGCCACTGTCTTACATTTTGCGGAAAGCGGTTGTTGGTTCGCGACTACACGTGCGAGGCTGGATGCTCGAATATGCACGGTATGATTGAAGGGGTCTCTGGAATAACAGCCGAGGTAAAACAAGAGGCGCGCTCATCCGAAAAAAATGATAATACGAGGCAAATGATGGCGTCTTGGGAAGAGCACACCTGAAATGTTAAACTCTTTCTTCCAAAGAGCGTATCATTTGAGGGGAATCCTTATAAATAACTACTGAGCATTAATCAATGCGAGTGACTAAGTTGGAAAAAATAATCTGTTGATAAATCAATCAGCAGTGGTCAAAAACTGAAGCTACCTACAACAAACCATCATCAGGAGCTAATGAGTCAGGTAGTGAAGGGGTATGAAAGTTTCATTGTTTCAGAGCCGATATAATGAATCAAATCTTTGATCGCTTATTCGGACTACTTGACTGGATAAATATATCCTTTCACCACAGTATTTCGTTTTGCCTGAGTGATTCATTGAAGGCGCTCAGCATGGGCGTACATAGAAAATTTTTCTTGGGGGGGGGGGGGGGTTCGGAAACCTCATTGGAAGGTCTGGAAGAAACGCCTCACATCTTGAGGCCCTCTCCCGGGAAATTTTGCAAATTTAGTCGCTCCAAGGCTATCTCAATCTCTAAGGCTAACAATTGATCAATCCTTGAGGGGTCCATGGCCCTTTTACTAATCGATTATTTTTCATACAATCAGATGGGAAGAATGCATAGTTGCCAGACTGCTGGATCCGCCTTTGCACCTGGCCCTATCGTAGCTACGCCCATGGCGCTCAGTAAATACGAACGACCGAAAGGGGATTTTTCAAACGTTTCTTTCAAAGTATTGATGGTTTCGAAGGATAAAATGGAATCTTCTATTTCAAACGCAACAAAAAATTCTCCATGCATTTTTTCTGCGGGGCATTTTGAACCAAAGCTACGCCTTCAATTTGCATCGACTCAACACACGATCCCCAAAGAAGAGGAATGCAATTCAAGTTTTATAAGCGAAAGCTGTCGATTGGTTGAGGGTCGGTTAAAGTTGAAACAGGGATACAAAATAAAATTTTCACAGACTCATACCTTGAACTCCCAATTTCGAGTCGAATGTACACAGAGAAAAATTTCCTGTTGCCGCAACAGGACGTCGTGTTAATACTTACTCAACCGAAATTCCTGTTATTTCAACAGGAATGCCTGTTACTTCAACAGGTATTCCGATCAAGTAACAGGAATTTCTGTTGAAATAATAGGAATTCCTGTTGAAATAAAAGTATTTCCTGTTGAAACAACAGGAATTCCGGTTAAGTAAGTATTAACACGACGTCTTGTTGAATTAACTGGCAAATTTTTCTCAATGTAAATGAAACGCATTAATAAAAAATCGTGTTTAAAGTAAGGACAAATATGTCTCCTCGGTCGTAAGATTCAAATGAACCGCCTCGACTCTGATTAGCCAACAGTAGTGGGATGATGGCGGTATTGGCTCGGGTTTTACACGCGTCTTATGGAAGAGTCCTTATACACGCGTCTTATGGAAGAGCTAAAGTCCCGATCATGCTTTTACTGTTAACTGCGGTGAAATAGCAAAAACACGTAGTTGCTTTGTGGAAAGCGTTTTGCATTATCTTTGCTTTCAACGAACGAATACTGTTTGGTGTACTTAGTCAGGCGAGAAGTAAGGGCGGCATACATTGCATTTAAGGTTTTCTGAGAGTCGCGGATGAAAAGGAGCTTTCACAACGTCTGAGAACTCGGAGCGAGAAGAAGTCAAAAAACAGCAGAAAAAGTTTTAATGATGACAAATACACGCGAAGACTTGGGGGACGGCTTGCTGGCTTCATCTCCTTCAAGCTGGTAAGCATGGTTGAAAACGCAAGCAAGGAAGCTAGCAGAGAAAGCTAAAACTTTATTTTTTTGAGAAGACGTGGTAAAAAGTAATATGACTTTCAAAAGAAAATTCCCTGGTCGAAATTGTTACTGTTAACGACATTTATTTTCAATGAAACTTAAGATTTTCCATGACGTACTTCAAAAGGGGCGCTGTGATAAGTCCTTAAAACTTGAAATCCGCAAAATTGTTCGAAGATCGCCAAGATTTGAAAGAAGACAAATTTCGACCAGTTTACTTTCTTTTGAAGGTCACAGCACTTACATGACACCTACACATCCTACAACACGTTAAAACGTTTGCGGATAAAGGAATTTGCTTTTCTCTATCTCTCCTTCCATTTGAACGTGTACGTTAGAAAACGACGGGGAAATATGCTAAAGTCACGTGATGGCCCCCTTTGTTATCCTTTTCTAACTCATGCGTTCAAATGGAAGGAGAGAGAGAGAGAGAGAGAGAGAGAGAGAGAGAGAGAGAGAGAGAGAGAGAGAGAGAGAGAGAGAGAGAGAGAGAGAGAGAGAAAGAGAGATAAACAAATTCATGTATCCGCTCATGCGCTGTAAACTCCTTCAATTTGAAATCAAAACCTATAAACAAACACCGAACAGAGTATTCAAATTACTCAATTTCTTCTGAGCTTAACATAATTTTCAATCGGTAAGAAGGACCGTAATTACTTATTTTTTAGGTTTCGCAGACCACACTTTACTGAAAAGCACTACATAAATTGCACGGAGGCGATGCGAAAACTGTTTTACACATTTTTTTGGCAGAGAAAGCTTTCGAGAGTATTTTTGGTATCGCGATTGTGACGGAGTTTTTAAAGCAAAATGGCTTACACGCCTAAAAACCAAAGGGTGTTCTTGTGTTAGACGTTGCTCCCCAAAATGTCAGCAGCAAAGGCTATTATAAGACAACTATACACGAGTATAGGATTTTGGCCAAAGTATTGCGGTTTTGCGTTATTCTACCAGTTTCGGTTGGGATTTTTCTGAATTTTCCTTTATTTTACATAAGAAGCAACTTTTTTATAAGAAAACTAATTTTAAAAAGAAGGTGAAAAAGAAAAATACTATTTGTAATGACTGAGCAGGAGGATTTGAAAAAGTTCCAGTTACCCGTGAGTGCATTTTGAAGGTGTTCAATTTTCTGCACGGTCCTAAATGATTTTTTTCAAATCCCATTATCTCAGCTTCTATGAACGGATGTAAACTGGGTCATAAGCTCACATTCCCAAATAAAAGCAGCAAAAATGTAAGTGTAAAAAATATTCAGCAAAACACATAGAAAAATAGAGCCTTTTCAAATGCACTCACACGAGTGAGAGATATTTGGATACTCAGAATGATTTAGAAAGATATTGTGGAAGAGAATTCATGGAAAATCCGATACGTAAAATTTTGACTCCGAAAATATTCTGAAGGGAATGCTCGGAATAAAATGCTCTCGCACAAAGCAAGAATTAAAATTGCGGGAAGGGAGCGTTAGAAAGTCGGAATTTCTCACGTTTTACTTTCGGAGATTTAAACGGAAGTTGCGGTATTTTATTGCTTGTGTGGCTCTCGCATGCAGCAAACATCACTATCAACGCGCAGGCTCTAGAATGGCAACCGCAGCTGAATTGAGCGAGTCTATTTTTGAATTATTACGATTGGAAATGGGAGAGTTATTGGTTGGAGCACTCGAAAATAGAATAGTTCCTGGCGATTGTTTCCCAGAATTTAAACGAATGCACAAGTTGCATCGGATGACCGCCATCCACAGAGGCAAAACATGCAACACTCTGGATATCAAATGCCAAGAAATGTTCACCCACTCTCGATAATTGAAACATCACGGAAAAAAAACTGCGGTGAAAATAACCATATACGGATACCTGATTTTGGCACCCGCTAGATGTTATGGTAATATTAATCAGAAGTATACTATGTTTTGATTAGGTATACTAGGTGATGTTACCTGATCGTACGTCGAATTTACTCAAAGTATCGGTAAATGTACCATACTTCTGGTCAAGTTTACCATAACATCTAGCAGGTGCCAAAATCAGGTATCCGTATGGTTATTTTCACTGATCTTTTTTTTCCGTGATAAAGGCGGCGCCGAGGCTTGCTATGTGGCAACGTAGTATTTTGTCCATCTGAACCCATAGAAAAGGTCAAATACTATAGTCATCACCGTTCCCTAGATAGTTCGATATATTTCGTGAGTTTTAATGAGTCAAATGCATTAAAGAGACCAGATTGCACGCTTCGCCACTGCATTTAGGATCAATAGTGGCTAAATACGCTTTTTTACCGATTTTAATTGATGGTGAAATATTATTGGATTCCCGAAATATCCCTTTCACTATGGTTTCAGTTTAGATTCAAATTGACAAAATTCATGTCTGAAAGGTGTCTGAAAGCACAAATTAGGACTAGAAGTGGCTAAATCCAGGCATGTGTGCGAAAATACAAGCTCCGGACTTTTCTGAAGTAAAACATATTTCCAAGGAATGGAGCCATATGAGTTTATAGTTTGACGAGCTGTTTGAAAAACGACAGTAAATAAATACAGCCATAAGTTGACCACAGTCAGCATTGGATTGCAAAAGTTGTCAGGTCCAATAAATACCTAAAATTCGGTCCAATGAGCGGTCAGGTTCAATCTCAAGTCGACCCACCTACCACGCCTGCGGAGTATCTAAAATGAAATTCATAAATCCGCAGATGGTCCTCACCGCACGGCTGAACCCATCGACCATCGAATCGTCGAGAAGTTTCTGAGACAAGGGTTGCCGAACCGAAAATATTGAAAGGGGAGTCGGAATAGGGCAGTAGGGTTGGCAAGAGAAGATGAATATTATCGAAACAAAAAAACGAAAGGTAAGGGATATTGAACAAAGTGACGAAATCCAGTTTTAAATTATTTCTTCGGAACAGTATGTTGGTATTTACTTAAAGTTTGGTAGAACCTACATAAGGGAAATTTGTTTTTAGAGAGATTAGGAGGCAAATAAAAATTTTGGATATAGAAGTGTGACTCATGGTGTAAAACTGTCCTTTTATAAAGTGAATATACAAACAGTATTCAAGACCTCTGATTTTAAACAGGCCTAATACCATCGTGGTGTTTGTTTTCAAATTCCTGATCATACATTATTTCTTTTTAAAAAGAGAACCGACGCGAGCACGACGGTTAGACTTGGAAGAAGTTTTCTACAGCACACTTCTTTGCATTTTAAATAATCACACTCAATGTTTTGACCAAATGGTACAAATACATTGATTCTTGGTTGACAAATTACGTTGAGAAGAGAAATTGTGAAACGTTACAATGGGTAGAGTCAGGGGCGTCGTGTACAAGCAGACAACGCTGCATTTCGTCCCATTCAAACCTATGTAAAATATCAATTTGAGGGAGTGCACTGTGCATTCTTGAGATTTCACACGATGCGTCTGAATAGAATTGGGTCCTTTTGAAACTAAAGGAGATATTTCATGTGTTGACCTTGCTCCAGAAATTTTAAGGAAATGTCAGGAAAATTGACCGATTGAATTGAATCAACGAGACTTATAAAGCACAACAAAAATCTATACGTTATTGGGAGATTGTAACTTGTACATTGGAGGAGAGCGAAAGGTAGAAAGCGAGGGAACAGGGGAGTGCGAAAAGGAAAATAAGGAAAATAAGAAGTATAAAGGTAGCAACCTTCAGCGAAAGTCTGAAATATATTCCATTACCAAGATTATCAATCACTTTCTAACGAAACTCTGTGGAAGGAAAGAAACTGTCTTTCCAGTCCCGACGGCGCGGCGATGCTCCATGGAAGCAGTTCCAAAATTCAGGCAAATAGAGAGGTCGTAAAAGGTATAGATGGGGAAACAGGGCGTGAGGAGGGGGGGGAGAAAAAAACTCGAAAAGTCTTCAAATTACAATAAAACGAAAATTAACTTAGAACCAGTGCAGCTGGTACCTATGCTGTAGCGTGGAATTTTTTTCTTCCCCTAAGTTTTTTTCTCTTTCCCTTTGTTTTCATCCATTTTAATGATTACACACAAACGACTTTTTAAAAGGTGAATGACTAAAACAGGAAGAGAGGGACGCTCTTACTGATAAATAAAACATCAAAAATCCGAGCCCACCGCAAGTTTCTCGAATGAAAATGAGGTCATTCGTCCGTCCATGTTTTAAAAAATTAAAGAGTGAATGACCTAAACCGCGCTGACATTTGACTTTGCGGGGTTGATTGATGTCTTGTTTTGGGGTGTCTCCGTTTTCTAACATCTCTCGCCGCAATTTGTTAGGAACACATGTCTCTGCATAAGAGTTCAAGAACGTAAAGAGTTGTGCTTTTTATGAATTCACTAAACCTACGAGAACATGTTTGAAGCAAAAGCAACGAACAAAAATAAACAAAAAAACACGTGAAAAAATGTCCATTAAAAATCGAGACCGCGAATTGTTCAGTTCACTCTCAGAATTGTGCAATTATTGACAGATTTACGCATGTATCATGAGAACTTCCTATCTTATTTGAGACATATGTCTGTGTTTTCGTAGAGAAATTGACAAATTAGACAGGAATCTTCCATGATACCTGCGTCGCGTCGCTCCACCATTACAATCTTGCCATTGTAACTAATTTCTGAGTTCATTACTAAATTTTAGACATTTTTAGGGTACTTTTCGTGATTTTCGATGGTTTATACATCAGAAAAGACTACTTTTGTAACTAATTTCAGAGTTCATCATTACTAAATTTTAGACATTTTTAGGATACTTTTCTTGATTTTCGATGGTTTATACACCAGAAAAGACTACTTTTGTAACTAATTTCAGAGTTCATTATTACTAAATTTTAGACATTTTTAGGGTTGGTACTTTTCGTGATTTTCGATGGTTTGTACATCAGAAAAGACTATTCGTTTGCTTACAGCAAAAATTTGCATGAGCCCATTATCTTGTTGATTTTGGGTTTGAGTGTACCGCTGCGTACCCAAAAAATGTTAATTCCAATGTGTGACGACTGGTGAGGCACAGCGATACAGGTACTTGCTTCTTTGACCTACATATGACTCCTCTCGGGTTCATACATCCGATGTTGGAGAATCATCGGATCTGACTTCCGCTCTGCCGAAAACGTTTCACGACCGAAGTTATTCGTCGAGCATTTAATCACCCTCAAGGTAAATGGGATAAAAAGCCTCGATTGACAAGCGCACGGAGAATCATTTTTGAGTACACGGAGTATGTTCGATGCGGAGAGAGGAGAAATGAACTTATTGAAGTGACATCGACGAGATTCAAAAATTACCGTGATCCCCCCCCCATTCAACACCTTCTTCTTCTTCCCTTATTTTTGAAACGTACAATCTCACAATTTCTCTTGCGTATCGAAAGGTAGTGACGTACTTTGAGAGGAAGGCACCTCCTGTCAAAGCTCATCAGTTTTGTGCGATGACTAGATTTCTGAACAAAGAATTTAAAAAAAAAATAAATTAAAAAAAAAAAAAAAAACGATGACTGTTAAACAGTAGTGTCACGAGCAATCCTGCAACGCTGCACAATGATAATTTCAACCCGAGTTTCCGTATTGCATGATAAAATTTGCCTACTTTACATTAAGAGAATTGGGAAAAGAGGAGATTTTTCCTTACCATTCGGCAACTATGATTTCAACACATGAAATAATATTAGGTTGAGCTTGGGAATGTGCACAGTACAACCCCTCGAATCGGAATTTTAAACGGGTTTAATCGGAAGAAATTCAGCGTTGCCAGATTACATCTCTTTTCCAGATATTAGATAATATCACGTTTGTTTCAAGTTTAACCTGCGGTTATATGCTCATATTGCGTTCAAAATAGAGTCCTCATTGTGTATCCTACTTTCTTTAGTAATGTTAATTTATAATTCTCATGCAGTTGTGAGAGCTGGAGAGAGTATTTGTCACACAGATTCTCTTCAATATTTACGAAAAATTAAAAGATAAGAAATCTCTGTAAAGAAGCAAAAATGGCATGGAATTGTGGCGAGTAAAGTTTTGAGACCTTCTATTGCTCAGGTTTCAAATATTTTACGCTGAAGTCGCTTTACGCGCTGATTGTTTTTATTTTGTAATAAATGTTTCGACTTTCTATTTTTAGTCTGTAATTCCATTTTCAATTTTCCATTTATTCTTCTAAATTTTTAATTTTTTGTTTTTTTGTTTTATTTTTGTTTTTTATTTTTTACTTTCATTAGGTTCATTTCTTTAAATTTCTGCGACATCGATAGAAAGAAAGCTTCTGGATTGGCGAGATCGATCACTTTTTTCTCCTAAACCAAAAGCGTACTTTTTTCATTTTTGAAAATAAATCAGCGAACACGGAAAAAACAGATTAGTGAAAATAACCATGCGGATACCTGATTTTGGCACCTGCTAGATGTTATGGTAAACTTGACCAGAAGTATGGTACATTTACCGATACTTTGAGTAAATTTGACATGCAATCAAGTGACATCACCTAGTACCTAGTCAAAACATAGTATACTTCTGGTTAACATTGCCATAATATCTAGCAGGTGCCAAAATCAGGTATCCATGGTTATTTTCACCGTAGTTTTTTTTTCCGTGAATAAAACAAGGAATCAAGAAATTCAAGTTAATGACTAATACTATCTGTCATCATAAACTGATACGTCAGTGAGCAAATGTCGATGTGAAAAGTTTCACCTCAGCCAGTCCCTCTTAATCTTACATTAGCAGTAGAGTTTGTTTTTTAAGAGCACTGTCCTCACTCTGACATCTCACAGGCGAACAAATCTCATTAAAATAGAATATAAATACGTTTTAAAGGGCAAGATGAATTCTATTTCTCTATTTGGAGCGAGTGTTGCTCTTTTTTCAATATATAATTGACTTGAGTCAGACTAAGCTCAAATTAATTATGGGGGGGGGGGAGAGTGAGGAACATGACAAATTGGAATTACGTCAGGGCTGTCGTTTTGTGGATCTTAAATGAAATTCTACAATCCATCGATGATTTACCAATTGAAGCAAAGATTACATAAATCATTTTAGAAGTATAACAGTGGCTTACAAAAATACTTAAATGAATAATATTTCCTTCAACCGGTTAAATCCCTGATGGATTGTAGGATTTCATCAAAGATTCGCAAAACTGCAGCCCTGAATTACGTATTCACCGTTGTACTGACAAAAAAAAAACAAAACAAAACAAAACAAAACGAAACTAAACAAAAGAAAAAAAAGACAAAAACAAGACAAAAAGGAAATAAAATAAAGACCGAAAAAAAATTATAAGAGCGCAAACAAGCGACCGCTGTGCCTGAATTGATGATGTAACAATGTATTATTTTAATAAAATATGATTGGCTATAGATTAGACCTGGACTAGCCTTTGATTGACTGAGAGACATCACTGATGCGGTCATCACTGAAACAGCCTTTTACGCTTAGGTATATTCGTGACCGAAAAGTTTTTTCATTCACGAGGTCTCATTTTACGTGTAATGCAAGTCAATCTTAATTGAAGGAGTTTGAGCGACACTCATCAATAGTCACCGGACTGAAAAAAAAGTCATCGATAAGTTTCAGTGAGGATGGGCGACCTGAAAAGGCTCCAGTCAGTTAATTTAACCCGATTTTTCAACCTGCAACCACCCTACATTTTCGAAAGTTGAGTGCAATAGAGAATTAACAGATGAATGCACGACTGCATAGGGGCTCCGCCTCCGTAAGCCGCATTGATTATTCACAAATTGTCTCTCATTTGGACGGTTTCAAAGTTGATTCAATTTCACGCGCGCATGAAAAGAGAGAGAAATAGTGATGGAGAGATGGAGAGAGAGGATGGGAGAGTGAGAGAGCGAGAGGGGGGAGAGAGGAGGAAAAATGGTTAATTGAACCGTACAATAGAACGGCTTTGTGTAGAAACGAGACAACTTCTATTGATTGCCGATGTGTAATTCGTTTGGTCTCTCTCTGCATTAAGTCAAATTTCGGAGACGGCTGCTCTTAAACTCACTTACTCACACGCTCTCAATTGCTCACGGACCAAAAACTAAGGATGACGTCTATGGTCTATGACAAATTGGCAATTTAATCGAGAAGGAAAGAAAAAATCCGCAACTTTGTAGATGAGGTGTTTCTCTGAATCTTTTAAAGGGAAGTTAATATGTTTAATTAGCAGACTAATTTAGGTAGCATGAAATGATTGAAGTTGGAATCATACTTGGAACTTCTGTATGTTATTGTTTCATTTTGATAAGTTTTCGACACAAATATCGGTTTCCGTACCTTAAGGAATTTTGGTGTTTTCTGTTGCTACCATTGTTATTTTTACGGCTTTTTACGTATGAATTGATACTTTCGCTCTAGCCGAAGTGTATGCAACATACCCATTTACCAGTATTATTTATGAATAAAAGGCGGTTTCTCTTCATTTTCATTTTTCAATTAATCTCCTTGCAATGAACGGGGGACGTGACGCGACGCTAAATGTATCGACACTGCGTCAACAAAACTTGAAAAGATAGAAAAGTAAAACGTCTTATTCTCAGAACTTATTATACCTTAAATGCCCGGGGGAACTTACGAAAAGTTGATCTGAAGACCCTACATTTAATGGTTACGCCTCAAGTTTACGTAACATTTCAGTCGATCTATTATTTCTGCGTGATTTGTTTGTTTAATGGTTGAGAAAATTCGCTCCCTCTTTTTATCTACTCAGCAGACAGGACCGGCGAGGTTATTTCCCTTTGTCTCCTACCCCTCAGTTCAAATCGCTAGAAATTGAGGTTAAACGGAAATTTTGAGTTGGTCATGTGTACAAAAAATGTTACGATCAAAGTATTCATACAAACATTTATCTCCGGTTTTACGAATCAAAATAGATTAAAATTAAAGTGAACGGCTGAGCTTTTTGTGCTTGCATTGGAAGTCAAGGTTGGGAAAAAAGGGCACTTTTCAACGACGTGAGTAGAATAACTGCGGATAACTTTAGGTCATTCGATATTTTCACCAGTATATTGTAATTTCCAGAACGATTTTCTCATCGTAACCAATGGATTGATGAAATCATAAGTGGCGGTAGCCACCAGGCCAAGTGCAAACCTCTCAGCAAGAAGGTGGCGTCCGCAGACACTTATCATCCACCAAACAGTTCATTTTCGTCGATTTGTGCGTTATTTGATTTTCATCCACCGATTCCATGAACTTTACAACAAACAATGGGAATTCAGTGCGTGTATTTTGTTTATAGCACGAGAGCTGACGCCACCGTTAAATGCACTGAAAAAAATAAATAGTTAAAAAAGTACAGAACAAAACGATTTGCTAAAGTAACCTATAATTTTGTTAAATTAACAGCTCAAATGCTAAATCAGCAATTCATTTTCTTAGCATAACAACTATTTTTGCCCAACCAGCAAATCAAATAGTAAAAATAACAATTTTTATGCCGGAATAACAAATTAGTCAGTGAAATCAGCAATTTATTTTGCTGATATAACAAGTTGAATCGTTAGATCAACTAATTTGGTTAAGTTCTGTATTTTTGTAACTATTTAAAGTTGCTAAATTGACAATGTCTATTTTGTTAAAAGAACACCAGTATGTGGTTGATTTAACAACTATTTTTGGAAACTCAACAAATAAATTGTTAACTTAACAGAAAACCCTGGTTGATTTAGCAACTTTCAATTTTTGTTAAATCAGCAAATTTTGAATTGTTGCTTTAACAATTGTTTTTTTTTTTTCAGTGAGCCCTCGTATGATTTGACAGGATATTTTCGGACCAACAAAAATTCACGTATAAAATAGTAACCGCTGGAAAGTTGAGAGCAAACGCAATTTATTATGGGCCTTGAACATTTTCTGCGATCACGGAGGGGAGAGTTGGCACAGCTCACTAACTTGGCGGGGTGCAAGGACCTTTTCCAAAAGGTCCATTGCTCGCAACATCCCATCCCAATCCATTCATTTGCGGTTTGAGCCACGCCACGGAACGTTACCTTTTTTACGATTCTGAAAGAGACATTATTATATCCTGTAATACTGTGCCTGTGCGTACAGTGTAAACGCAAAACGACCTACTTCGCACTGAAAATCTCACTCAACACGAACCGAAGCACTACTAACAGTCTAACGACCGGGAAGCGGAGAAATAATTTATTACGATTATACAGGGTGTCCAATACTTACCGAACTAGACAATCTCCACGGAAAGCATTACAGTCATGAAAAGTTGACATTGAGATACTCGATAGCAGAGATTACGGTTCCACGAATTTTTCGCTCTTTCTCTCTTTCTTCTCCCATTTAAATGTATGCGTCAGAAAAAGAAAAAATAGAGAAAGATGCCAAAAACACGTGACGATACATCATTCTACCCCTGAGAATATATATGGTATCCCAAACCCACCAATCACCATAACAGAATTTTTTCTAGCAATAGATAGTCTTAAAGTTGACATTTTGATACCTGGATGCAGGCGTTATTAGGAAGTGGACCCACAAATTGTTCTCTCTCTCTCTCTCTACTCTCTCTCTACTCTCTCTCTCTCTCTCTCTCTCTCTCTCTCTCTCTCTCTCTCTCTCTCTCTCTCTCTCTCTCTCTCCCTCTCCCTCTCTCTCTCCACCGACTAAAATTCATGTGTTAGAATAATACTGAGATAGAAAATAGAGACAGGTAATGTCTGTGCTCAAATGTCAAATGAGTTATGCGCTATTCGGCAACATTTCATCCTGTCTATTAGAATCCATGGAGAAAAATCGAACGAACAGGTCAGAGAGCACCCTTGCGTTGGACCTTCTGCGCGATTTCCAACGACGAAAATGCAGCATTGTCAAATTGGACGTTGCTCCACCGTTTATAACTACTTTTGAGAGTTTGTAAAGCAAGCTATTTTTGTTAAAGCATCCTGTAAATGAGTGCATTAATAGATACTCATACTCGCAGCATTACCTGCCAACTTACATTTTCATAAGAGTTGAGGAAATAAATATTTGCACCCTAACCAACTACCTCTGCTGCAGTTTTGTGTATATATTCAACGGAATCCTAAAATCTATCGGTGCTTCTAACGGTTGCATGAAAGATTACAACAACCAGTTGAGAAGTGAAAAAATTGATCTGAGAAATACTAAAATCAGTAATCTCTGTTTTAACCGGTTGAATCAAAGGTGGGCTGTAGAATGTGCTTACATGCCTTACATGTATATTTCATACCCCAAACGGCAGCATTGCATCCGTATTTATGACGTTTAAATAAATTTAATGAAGCGTACGCATGCGGCTTTTGTAAAAATGACTAACGCACTCACATAGCGAGTTCATATGCACTCTCCCGGAGTGAAGTGATATCCTCGCAATATTGATGCTACCTTGTCAATTTAATGCTCGGTGAGTGATGCGTTTCATGTCCGGAGGTAAAGCTGCTTCGCAGCATCCAGGAACATAAAAACACGCTTGACGGTACAGAGGCAGTTTCTAAGTCTCACATTTTTCATTTGAGAAGCTTTTTAGCTTTGAATAACTCCTTGGCAGTTATATTTTGTGGGCCTAGAGAATACCTGAAGTCGGATTTTTTTCATAAACTGAAAGAAACGTCTCATGATGAAAGTAAAATGAAATAACATGGGGTTTTGCTCGCAGTTAGTTTTTTTTTTTTTTTTTTTTTTTTAAATTTTGCTTTATTTCAAATAAATTTTTGTCCCACCGAATTTCAATGAAGGTGCGATGGGGGGGGGGGGGACAAAAAAAACTGGTATATGCTGAATCAGGTATTTTTTTGAAGGGGGGGTGCGCTATTCTTTCTCAACTTCAAGACGTTCGACAGTTGGTTACATGGAGTTTCGTTTATCACCCTTCCTTTCAAGAGACGTGCATTACCATTTCACAATATGTTATGCAATAAAACCATTTGGATAGTTATTGGATATTATACATTTGGATAAAAGAAGAATACAAATGCGTAGAAAGCTAAAAGCATGTTTTTTCCCCGCTGAAATATAAAAATAATTATTTTTGAGTATGGAGCCTTTGACATACAGCTACGTCACTGTGTTAAAGTGTAACGTTCTTGACATTCAATCGAAACTAATAGCTGCAGATTTCATCCCTATTATTTTTGAAACTCACCCAGGCTGCAGAAAGTCAACTTAAATATAAATGTTTCTAGAAAGGGTTTAATTGTATCTTATACTGTGAAAGGGTATCATCCTGAACAAAAATACTGGCTAGAGTTCACAAAATATTTGAAGGATACACGGTCATCCAATACTAGATATCAGGTTTGTCTTTAAAACTTGATACCTGCAAAACTACATAAGGCTTGACGAAACAATCAGTAAAAATGATAGCCTGTTGAATTTGAATGAAATAACAATGCTTCTTGTACAGAATTGTGTTTTTTCACAAATTATTGCTAAGAGAGGGGTGTCTTTGTTAGAGATCTATGAAAAATCAAATTTTCCTCCTATGGAAAGATTCTAATCTACTGATGCTGATTTCCTGGAAAGAGCTCACCTCATGAATTTTTCAACTCACCGATGATTCCACAGGCTGACAAAAATTTTACATTGTCTAGATTAGCTGCATGACTTTAAAACGCAAAATGCTCTGACCTGTAATATTATCTCAACCGATGAAATCATCGATGAATATCAAAAGTGTCATCAAATTTTAAAGTAGACGGTGCTTCCATAGATGATGAAAGTATTGCAGATCAGAGTGCGTATTTTCGTGAGTTACAGTCAGACTGATGCGGAGTAGACTGCTTGGATATCGCCTGCATCATGAGCCAAGTTATTCTGACGGACTTGAAAGCCCCACACGTGCTTATTTGAGTACATTGCTCAAACGGTTGAGAAATTTGAATTAACTCAGAGAAACTTTCGACCGAATACACCGTTGTTCCTCGCAAACTTTAACCTCGACTCGATAAAGCCCCATTATGAGACAAACGCATTGAGTTCAATTCAAGGAATCCCCCGTAATAGAACTAACGGAACAATGTAATTTCGAGGAAAGTTTAGAGAACCCACGAAGCTACCTTCTGAGTTCATCATCATCAAACTTTGAGAGTCTTTGATTATTTTTAAATGTTTTGTTATTGTCTCATTTTAGATATTTCTATGAGCTCAATCATCAACCATTTTATTTACTTCATTGCAATGGAGGTCAAAATTATGAGTATTACATTACTAAAATCTTTTCTTAAAACTCGCTTCGAACACTCTACTCAATCTACTTGAATCCATTTATTTATTATTTTTGAATGTCTTTATTTACTTATTTATTTCATACGAGACTTTAATTTGAGACAGTAGTGGTTACTCAGGCATTTGAGTAATCTATAGCACTCTTTATTCAGGCTGTTTAAACCAACGTGGGAAATTAATGCTAGTAGGAGAATAATGCCTCATCAAAAACCAACTATTTTACATAGATTTAAACGTAGAAAATACAAATTTGCCACATTGTACAACCCCCATTGAAATAAGAAGCTGTTTCAGAAACACATATTCCGTGAGTTTGGCTTAAAATTACGTTCTCATTGACGCCGTAAGCGGCTCCGTTTCCCTACAAAACAATTCTTGATTTTGCTGTGATTCGATATATTTGTTCTAATCAATAATACTTAAAATAAAGGTCAATGTTTTCAATTAATTGAGAATCATTTCTGTTACAATCGTGGGAAGAGTAAAGAATTTATACCGGAGACAAAATAAATAAATAGATAAATAAATAAATAAACAATTAAAAAAATTATATGGGGAAGAAACGAATTCCAAGTGTTTTGTAAAATTCAAACCTTTGATCGTATCACTTATTCAAACTTTTTCATGCTCAATGAACGAAAATAAGTTGGTTCAAAGCAACAATTAACACACAATAAAACTCGGAGGACTAAAATAAATCACGAGACACTTCACCAGAATACGGTTATCCACTTTACTAGATGCGAATTATTCCATAGATGAAGTTTTTTTCAACAATTTGATTCCATACAAATGTAAGCACGTTTGATCTTCGTCAAAAACACACAAAGAAACTGAGGAATCCAATCACTTTGAAAACATCGTAATTAGAAAGGATTTTTTCGGGGGAAATCGAACCAAACTGACGCGACGAACACGTGATTGAGCACCGAATAGGAGAGGGAGGGGGGGGAGAGAAAAAATTTTTGACGCTGAGCAAGAGATATTCAAACGCCAACTATGAAAAGCTCAGGGTTCTGGGCGGCAGCCGGTGCCGGGGGTTGAAATGATGACCGCGAAACGAAATACACAATACGGACGGAAGGACGGAACCCGACGAGATAAAAACGGGCGAGAGATGGACCGAATCGAAAACACACGGGGAGAGCACTGCTTGGAAGTCACCCACGTGACACCACACCGTGCATTAATCGCGTGCGGTAGCGGTGGAGGAGCCCCGAAGTAGCGACCTGTTAGCACACGGACAGAAAACACAATAGGTTCACCTCTCTCGTGTTTGTTGACGCCTGCGCGCACCCTCCACCCGCCGCTCTGCTACCAACCAAAAGTATATAAAGGCAAGGAGGAGCGGTGGTACAGTGCACCCGCCAAAAAAGCTTCCCCTCCCCCGTTCCATTATCCCCTCTATCACTTCATCCTATCGGTGCTCTCGGCAAGGTAGGCAACCCAAAACCGCCTTGAGCGCTCTCGCTCACCATCCGCATCCCCTTGGTATCCCCCTGGTGTGGAAAAGCATCCATCTCATACGCATAACATTGCCGAACGGTATAAAGCACGCTCAACTGAACAACGCGTTGTGCATCAATATTTTAAACGTTGCTGCTGCCTGTCATGCAAATCAGAGATTTGAATCACTGTTGCGGCTCTAGTTCCCACAGTGATGGAAAATCTTCAAATCATATCGGAAGGGGAGGATTTTACTCGCTTAAAACATACGATGGTTCCCTTTAGCATGAAACTAAGAAGCAAATCAGATGTCTTGTGAAGTTTACCATACCGTTGAGTTAAGGCCAAAATCAACCTCAAGTATGGTATTTCATCTATCATTTTTCTGCATGCATAGATTTGCTCGGATTAATTCAGAGATACGTCACCATTTGTAGATTCAAATTAAAATTGACCTTTAAAAAATACAATGATGCGATATAATTAATTTTTGGGAATCACAAGAATGTATAATATAAAAAAATGTATACCAAATTCTCGAATGTATAATATATACAAGATACGATAATAATTCAGGGTTGCCGTTTGACGTGGATTTAAAGGGATTTCTAATTCAAGGATCTACCAATAGAAAAAAACTAAAAAGATTAAACAACCCAGAAAAGCTGATTAACTCATTATCAAGTGAAACTATTCTAATCAGCGGGCTGTGATTTTACTTTTGCGCTAAACCAATAGTACACCCGTCTTTGAGTGCCAATATTGGTCTAGGATAAAGGTTTGGCTCACTTTTGCTATACAAGCGTTTGAACAGTTTCAATTCTTAAGCAAAACCCAGTGTTACGATAAGCGCATTAAAAAAATTACGAAACTCTTTCTAGGACTTACGAAATATCTTTAAAGCCTAAAAGGCAGTAGTGGAGTTACGCAAGTACCATAGGAACTTCCCATCTAATTCGAGGCTTTCCTATGCGTGTTTTTTTTCGAGAGAAAGAGAGGACACTTATATTAGCTTTAGAAATCTCCTATGAAAACTGCATAGCTCCGCCATCTTTGCTCTAAAAAAATAATGCTTCAAAATGAACCGAAGTTTCCATTCTAATAGTAGCATTCTGTGCCGTAGGTCAGCATATTATGGCATTGGGTCTCATTTTTTACGGCACTGATCGACTGCAGTAACGTCATTTGGGCGATTGGGGGGGGGGGGGGGGGTCGCCTCCCGTTCCTCTGGTTTAGTATACATCCCGAAATTTTGGCTCAAACATAAAATTCGAGAAGGAAAAATGTGGTTGTTACAATTTAATGAGTATACGTTCAGATTGTTTCATTTCAGGTGAAAAAATGTGTTCAAAATGCGTTTTTACCAAAAAATTCCCTGAATTGCAAAAGGAAAAAGATAGTTCGGTAATCAAGGGTCGGGATTTTCAGGGACCAGCGAGTACATGAAAAGAAAAAAAAATTAATAAAACTTATAAGATTTTTAACCCCCCCCCCCCCCACTGTTTGCAGTACCTGAAATGACGCCATTAGCTAAATGTTGCGCTTTGCTCATTGAACAAAGGGTGTCTCAAAACGGCACCGGTGAGCAATGAGAAATGAGAAGACGCAACATTCACGTTTAATCAGAGGAATCCGTGCCAAAAAAAAAAAAAAAAAAATAGAGGCCTCACATCAGGAAATAACACTTCTAACATTCCTTGATAAAATCCAAGCGAATATTGGAAAAAAGCATACGAATAAAAAATACCTGAGTTTTTGAACTATACCACTTTAATGAGTTTCAAACCACGGTTCAACGCGAGATGAATGAAAGCCAGACTAATTTTGGATAAAAGTTGCATGGTGTGGTTTCAGAATTGACACTTACCTGAAAACAAAAAAAGAAGAGTATGATTAATTCAAACATTCAACACAAATCCATAAATTAAAATAAACGGGAAGTTGGTGCATAAGCAAATAGTGGACTTCGTACGAACTTGAAAAACTAATGTTAAATTGTACACATGTATTATTGAATTTATGTTTGTAAAATACCACATTCATTCCACACAGCGACATCACTTGTTTTAGTAACGACACAAATTTTACAGAGAGGATGTGTATTTGGAAAGAGACCATCAAATGGCGAAAAAATAAATCGACATCTACATTGTTTTTACGACAGAAAAACTTTTTAAATACTATTACTAATTCTCTGAGAACGAAACACGAAGATTAAAAGCATCATGCACGCAAATCCTACGATTCTTCCCTATACAACACGCTCTCACTCCTAGTACGTGAATCCTCTTTTTTAAAAATGGTCTGATTGCACTAAGCAAACAAAAAGCGCCTTCAATCAGTGAGGTATGCAAAACGATAGCACTTAAGCACGAATAGTTAACTACTCGAAAAAGAACTTGTTGAACCCTCCTGCGGGTCGCGCTGCACGTAGGGTGCTCATATGGATCCAGTTTTTGAATAGTTAACTATTCGTACTTGACGGTCTTGGTTTTGCATACATCGTAAATTGAAGGCGATCTGCTTGTGTCGCTCATTGTCAGACCACACGAAAGCTGCGAAGAGAAAACGCGCAGCCAACGAGTCGTCCTCGCTCTCTCTCACTATCTATTTGAGCACATGTGTTACGGAATGATACAGGCAAGGAACATCACGTCATTTTAACTCTATGTGTGTATTTTTCTAAGACATGCGTTCAAATGGACAAAAAAGAGTGAAAGATAAATCCCTTGATCAGTAGCGCACCGAGAGTTTCTTCATCTCTCTCTTTTCTCCATTAGAAAACGTATGTTAGACAAGGATGGACAAGGGGATAAAACCCCCTCTTTCTGTCATTATCCTACTTATACATTCAAATGGGAAATGAGAGAGATGGAAGATATCCTGGTTGCGCCAGTGCCCTTGATCCACCTCTTGTGATGAGAATACCGGGTTGAGCGTGATATTAACCGTTATGACAACGTTGTTTCACATTATACGGGTAGGTAATGGATGATGAAGGGGGTGGGGAACGGGGAGGGGGAGGGGTGGCTTTTTCGTCTCGTCTCAGAGTTGTCCGCGGAGCGACAACGGACGAGCGGATGACAAATCAATTAACCTTCCGAGCGGCAATAATTCAGCCGGTGGCGCTTGAGCCACCGAGCGGTGATTAATGGAACTATTAAAAACACATACTTACACAACACACATGCGCATGGACACACACTCACACGCGCTCACCCACAGCCGTAATACCAGCGACGCGCTACGCATGCCGATACCGCCGCACCTTCAGTCTTCATCCGCGGGGTACCTAGCTAAATCCTCAGCGTACAATGGGCAGTGGCGCCACAGTGTTTCCCCTCTTATGGAGAATGGGAAAAAACCTCATCGGACCTAGATTTTGCTTTAGATTTGAATAAAACTGCTTGAAAATGTGAACGAAAGGTCTTACTATTACCATAAAATTACCTGGTACACCTGTCACCAACCCTTTGGGAAGTCAGGGGGACCCCCCCCCCTCCAGGCCCCGCAAAAAAAACCAGCGCACCTGGCAAGCTGGATCATTCTGCTCGAAAATGCGAAAAAATTACAAAATTTAAAATCGTCATAACTTTTGAATTAAAAGAGCTAAAAATATTTCAAGGTCAGGTCCAGATTTCTCGTACTCTCTAGTTTGTTATACATAAGCTCAAATTTTCTTTTGGTCATTTTCCCACCCATATGAAGAGTTTTTCCAAACCCTCGCGAAAACTGTTTTTTTGGAGCATGCGCACACCTCTAAAAAGTTACTTAAACTTCTCACATCTCTTTGGGCAAATGTAGCATAGATAGACAAAATCTAAAACCTGCATTAGATTCCTTGGAGTCAAGGCTATCGACTCGGTTACCTCGTTTTTTTTAAAAAAAAATTGTTCAAGGTCAGAAAGTGCAGTTTTCCGAGACCATGTAAAGACAGCTTCTGAACATTATTAGAAATATGCTGCAAAAAAACAATTTTCGCGAGCGTTTAGAAAAACTTTTCATACGGGCAGAAAAATGACCGAAAGAATATTTGAGCTTATGCATAAAAAACTAGAGAGTACGAGGAATCCGACCCTGGCTTTGAAATATTTTTTACTCTTTTAATTCAAAAGTTATGACGGTTTAATTTTCATCATCTTTTCGCATGTTTGAGCGGATGTGTAAACCGTGTATTCAGAAGCGGTCTATATGGTCTCGGAAAAGTGCATTTTCCGACCTTAAAAAAATTTCGTAGACAAAATTGAGGTAACCAGGTCGATAGCCCTGATTGTGAGAAATCTGATGTATGTCTCAGATTTTGTCCATCTCTACTTTTGCCCAAAGTGATGTGAGAAGTATGAGTAATTTTTTAGAGGTGTGCATGCTCCAAAAAAACAGTTTTCGCGAGGGTTTGGAAAAACTCTTCATACGGGTGGAAAAATGACCAAAAGAAAATTTGAGCTTATGTATAACAAACTAAAGAGTACGAGAAATCTGAACCTGGTCTTGAAATATTTTTAGCTCTTTTAGTTCAAAAGTTATGACGATTTTAAATTTTGTAATTATTTCGCATTTTCGAGCGGAATGATCCAGCGCGCCTGGTGCGCCGGTTTTTTGCGGGGCAGTGTATTACCTACCGCGCAACATTCTATTTTCATAATATTCAACTCGCTGTAACTTCCGCCTTGGGTAATCTTGGGTTACCAAATTTTCAGGGTTGTTAGTACATATATTCAGCTTGCTAAAAATGTCAACAGACCCGTGACGCTCGTTGACGCTTCAGTTGTAGGTCCATATTTGGGTGAAAACGTCATTTTTTAAGCTTATTCTACTTAAATCCATTCCTTTGGATATGACAAAATAAAATTTAGCCCATATTAAGGGTAGAATGTCAAATTGTAGACTATAACGCACCCATTGAGCGAAAATTTTCAATGAAAAAGCCTAAAAGAGCGTCTTTACAGAGGTTTCGATATTACTCCAGTTTTTAGCGAAAAAACAGAAATTCTGACTTCCACCGAAACAACCTAGCTTTTCTACCAAATGAAATGCAAAAATTGTAAAAAAAATCGTGCAAGCCTATTAGTTTGGACCCTCAGGAATGGATTTTGTGAAGTTTTGGGTAGTTTTGAAGAGGTCGTTAAAAAGGGGTTTTTTCCGCCGAGGAAACACTGTGTGGCGTCGCGTGCCATCTGGCAACAATGCAACTGCTCCATTTAAACTCATTAAATATATCGCATTTTCCTTGCTCAGAGCTCTACTCCGATGCGGTTGGTGTACACCGGTTTACCATAGAAGTATTTTTCATTTCCGCCTGGAAAGCACTTATTTTTCTCAATCTTCATTGTTATGGTTGGTTAGCAATTTTGTAGAAACGGTGTATCTTTTGATTAATTCGAAAATCTGCCCTCTCGTACATATTACCTCAGTTTCACAGCACCAGCCCTACCCGATGAGTTTTAGAAGACTCCCTCATTTAAGGACTGCTGACGAGGCACCTTTCGCAACGATAGTTACCAAAGCAACAGTTGCGATTGCGACGCATCGATAGTTATTGTTTAAATGAGGAAAAGAATTTGGATGCTAGCTTGCTCGAGCAGCCAATGTTTACAGCAGCTATTCATAATAAGTTTTGGTTAGAAACAATCAATCCACCAAACAGAGGAGAACGTAATAGCAGTTGAACGCCAGTTGTGGTATCAACAGATTTTACTGTTAATGGCTGATTCTTCAGTAAAATTAAAAAAAACAAAAACAAAAACAAAACAAAAAAAAACAAGGAGCCAAGTTTCATCGCGATTTGTTTCCTCAGCCTCCGTTGGAAAAGTGGGTGTTGAAACGTATTTTCATATAGATAGCAATGGAACTGCGCTTACCGGAATGGTCTCAGCATTTCACTTAAGACTCGACTTGATTTAACCCTTTTTCAGGCATTTCAAATTATTTAAGTTAAGTAAAAAACTACACAAGCTTTTGATGTTTGCCCAGTTAATTAAATTTAGCAACTTAAGTTAACCAAAATACATCTGAACAAAATAAGGGCATCTGGCGACTTGTGCTATTTAGCAATCATGTTTTTGCACTTTGAATCAATACAAAATTATCTATTTCTCAGGGATTCAGCGAATCCCCCTAAAGCTTGATTATTTTACGTAGATTTACATGGAAACAAGATATAATCCCTTGATGTCATGTTGTGCGAGCCGCCACTGGACTCAACCATCCAAGTATGGATCTGTTGAGTATTAGGAGTCTAACTGGCCCGTTGAGGTTTTCTGAACGTTTAGATAATGACGAAATTAATCAAGCACTGCAGGAAATTCAAAATACAGACCAAAAAGTGACTGCTTTCCCATGAGGGAAAGAGATGCATTAACTTCATTTTTGAGACAAAAAACAAGCATACCAGATTCATGAATTAATTCATTTATAAGTTAATCATTCATACTTTTACAAATAAATCATTGAAAAAAATGGTACGTAAAAATAGAGTCAAATAAAGAAGGACACAGTTTTTAGGAGAGCACCACCATCTGGCCTTGAGGGGGGGGGGGGGCGGCTTCCATCAGAAATATTATTTTTATGCATTATAAGTATTATTATATTGTTTAAAGTCACATTATATTGTTTGTATTATTTTTTTCAATTTTTTGTGCTATGATTAAAAAGAAAATATTTAGTTGTTTTAAATTGAGTGCATCTGGCACTTAGGTCAATAGCCCCGATTGTGGGGCTGGCCTCTATTTTTGTAAATTAAACTGTAAACTTATTATAAAATAAAGTTCCACCTCCGGCAGGTTAATGCGGGGGGATTTGAAGAAAAGAAAATCGAGAAAAAAGAAGCTATCGTGTTTTTATCCAGTACGCGTCCATTGGATTTTTTATGTGATTACTGGTGCTTTCATTATTTTAAGTTGTAGCCCTGCAGTGAATCAGGATCTCGCGTTTCTCGGTCCAATGTACGTATACGCTGCGCTGCCGCATGCCCTCCAGGCATTAAAAATAAATTGGCATTTTCTCTGTGCGGAGGCAATTTTTCAGTTTTATTGTAGCGATTATTTCACTTATAAATTCTCTCCTCACCGCCTACAATAAGACGATCTATATTCGCCCTCCGCCCCTCCAATTCTCCAGGCCGTGTGCGACTCATTCATCCTCGTTGTTTATACACAGCCTACTTTGAGCGAGTATCGCAGCTCTTTCGCCGATTTATACTTAATTCACGAGTAACCTAACCATTCATATCTACAATAAGGGATTGCCCCTGCATCACGCACAGTAGGCAAGCTTATTCTAGTTTCAGTGGCCAAAAAGGAGAAAAATGAAATGAGAGAAAAAGAAAACATAAGTATAACAATCAATGAAATAACTACTAATTTCAAAGCCATCCTTAATATTTAAATATAGTCAAACCACCTTAAGTAATTGACCTCAGTCAAATTGCATAAATACAGTGTCTGAAATTTTTATTCAGAACTATCGATCGTTTCAAGTTTTTATCACTTGCTGATTTTTGCATGGGCGGATCCAGAAATTGCGCAACCATTTATCCTTCCCTTTCGAAATTCTGAAAAACAATCGATTCTTGAGGGAGCCATGATCCCTTTACTTATCGAATGTTTTTCATACATGCAAAAGGGAATAATCCACATTTGCCACGTTACTGGAACCACCTTCGGATTTTTGGTAGCCAAATCGACCTCTTTTTTACCCACTGTGCACCACGCCGCTTTTAAGCAGCCTTCTTCATGTGCTTGATTTAAAATTCCGCTTTTCCTAGGTGTGTTCTTCGTATCATTCTTTGTTGGGCATTATCGTTCCTGGTTGGAAATTTCAATTAAAACAGAGACCCCCGTTGGCAACTTCCAGTTCAATAATTAAAGACCTCAAACGGAGGCACCCTTTGTGATTTTTTTCCGGTTCCTGCATGTTTCTCATTCGTAATTATTTTTTTATTTATTTGCTTTCTTTCCTGTTTGTGTTTATTCTTTACCAACGGTGCATCACAGCGTCCAATCTGGCAACGCAGTTGCATTTAGCGATTTACACGCGTGAAAAAATCGACCGGTTAAGTGTGCATTGAATTCGGTCTTCTGCATATGTTTAAATGAAAAAAAAAATGCGGCGTTGACAAATCGTACGCGCATCATTACACTAATTTCCACATTTGCGACGAGTGTTTTATAAAACACACCGTTATAGAGATCAAGAAATGAAGTTAGGTAGTATCTATAATTTAAAATCATTGAGCAAATAATATGCAATTCAATTTAATGCTTGATACTTTTTAAACGATCATTCAGAGGTGTCGCGTGTAGTTTGAGAACAACTCATTTCTTCCATTGAAACCCGAGAAAAAGGTCGAACTATTAAAGATGTTCCTCGAATCAATATTTTATATGGATTCAAATGAACAGAATGCAGCGTTGCCAGATTGCACGGAAAGCCACCGGGTTGATTTAAAAATACTAAAGGTCTTCTAACTTTGCCATTTCAACAATACATTAATATAATTAATATGATCAATTAAACGGAAAAAATAAATATAAATAGGCTTCGCAAAATTCCAGCACTCCGACAAAATTTTGAAAATAGTACTGGACTCTTTTGTTTCGTTCAACGTCTAAAATTACGTAATGAGTCTGTTGCACACTTCGGCTACAGCGTTTTAAAGTATCAATTCCTATGTAAAAAGCCGAGAAAATGACAATGGCAGCATCAGAAAACACTAAAATTCAGTAATAAACACACAAAGAGCGAAAAACACTAGACACTATTTACCCCTGTATCTTTCCACCACGTGCACGATATTTCGCGAAATTAGCGCGGCACATTCAAATAATCACGGCCGACTGTCATCACAGCTGACTTCATCAACAAATAAACAGTAAACACTGACGGCGTCTGTTCCAATTCTTACGTTTCAATATCCTCAATTCCTCACAAAAGGTTGTGAAAGGTACGGAAACCGATATTTGGGTCGAAAACTTATCAAAGTGAAACAATAACACACAGGAGTTTCAAGCATGATGATCGAAGTTGGAGTCATACTTGGAACTCCTGTGTGTTGTTGTTTCACTTTGATAAGTTTTCGACCCAAATATCGGTTTCCGTACCTTTCACAACCTTTTGTGAGGAATTGAGGATATTGAAACGTAAGAATTCGAGCAGACGCCGTCAGTGTTTACTGTTTATTTGTTTATGAAGTCACTAGTCAGCTGTGATGATAGTCGGCCGTGATTATTTGAATGTGCCGCGCTACTTTCGCGAAATATCGTGCACGTGGTGGAAAGATACAGGGGTGAATAGTGTCTAGTGTTTTTCGCAATTTGTGTGTTTATTACTGAATTTTAGTGTTTTCTGATGCTGCCATTGTCATTTTCTCGGCTTTTTACATAGGAATTGATACTTTAAAACGCTGTAGCCGAAGTGTGCAACAGACCCATTATTAATCTTCATTTTTAGCAATTTTTATCTTTTGCCCGAAAACGCGCTTTCATTTGTTTCATTTCATCACTTTTTTCAGAGAGTGTAGAGAAAATAAATGCTATCGTTTAGTGGATAGAATCATAATGCATCGTATAAACTGCGGGGCCAAGAAGAATAAAAAATAAATAGACGATGAAAAATGGGGATGGTTTAAAAAGTGCAAGAAAATGCGAACGAGGCATGGACAGAGAGTTCCACGAACAATGGATGATAGCAACAAACAATCACAGCTCATACGTCGTTAGTCAGCTGATTACGTCCTGTATTCAAACTTTCCTCCTGCGTTGACAGGTTAAGGATAAAATAAAAGACTAAGGGTGGTAAAGGGTAATGAAAGGGTGAATTTAACGAAGCAAGGATTTAAGAAAACAGTCCAAAAGTTTCAAACGGAATGCGGCAACAATGAACTTTAAGCGAAATATAAACAGCGAGTGTAGCACAGACGACTAATCCTACTAGTTTTTTGGCGTAACACAAAATTTCAAACGTTTTATCCTTTTCATACAACGAACTTTCCAATTTTTCATTTGATTAAAAAAAGCATTATTATTGCAGTTCGTTGCTTCTGAATCTTACTTTTTAATCTCACTGGTTCAATGGGGGCTCTTGCAACTGTTTGCTGTAAGCAATATGAATAGCCCAATCTGATGTAAAAAACAAAAGCAAAAATCACGAGAATCGCACAAAAAAAGTGTAAAATTCAGTATTAAACCAACAAAACTGCTCTAATGGCAAGGTCGTGATGACAGTTTGGCGCAAGTATTATGAGAGATTCCTGTCTAATTTATCACTTTCTCTACGGAAACAACACAGATGCATGTCTCAAATTAAACGGAAATCTTCCGCATGATACCTGCGTTGAAACACCATTATGCCCGATTATGAGAGTGAATTTCGTGATTTTTTAGAGTTCTTATCGTCATTTTTACAGGTTTTAATGCAAGAATTTTTACAGGTTTTAATGCAAGAATTAACTCTTCAATCAGTGTAGCAAAAGTTTGCAAAAGCACTATTCTGAACAAAATTAGCCTGCTATAGTACCTCATTCAAACTTCAGAAGGTATTAGCAATTGGCAATTAGCAGCCACAGCCACATGCTGGCGTGCATCCAATTCAAGTTTTACAAATAAATAATAACAATTTCGAAACTCAGATTAACGAACTAGCGAACAAACAGAAATTACCTTTAAATCGAAATCTCGATTAAAAATGTTTACAGCGGCTCCAAAAGCTTCTTTTGACTCTTGCAAAAGAACTGACCAATTACCAATGTCAATTCATTGCGATTCTCTAACTTTCACATTGTTTACGATATTTATCTTAAAGAAACTTGCTTATATACTATATATTCCTGCTTCCTGCACGTGTCTCTCAATCACTCGATTTGTGGAGTAATAAAATCCTAGAATTGAGCTCTTTGTATGGAGTGCTGAAAAGTTGCGCCGTGAGACAAGAGACTAGAACGTGACAATTCATGATATTTTTTTTGCCAAACTCTCTTCAAAGCTCTTAAAAATGTAATTGAAGTTAGAGTAGGTACATGTATTCAAGGCATTAGAACATCATTGACATTAGGTCTGGGGATTTTTAAGACATAAAGAAGGGAATAAGAAATCATAGACTTTGTGACATTGCTGTCGCAACACGCGAATATTTTCGCTTTAGACGAGTCTAGTAATTTTTCGCAATTCCCAGTTAATTCCTCTCTTTGGGTTAGGAGCCGAAAACTAAAATGGAAATTTGTGCCAGCTCTCGATTAATCAAGCATTTTCAAAATGTACACTAACACTTTTATGCGTGGCTGATTACATTTCTACCGGACGAACTTTTAAAACGACACTACAGCTCTCACTTTCCTTTCCCTTTGTAAGTACTATCAAACGCAAAAGTTTTGGCAGTCTAGAATTTTCACCGAGCTGAGGAAGGAGGCATTGAATATTATTGCCAGTGGCGGCTCGTGCAATTTGGCAACAACGTAATCCTTCCATTTAAACCTATGTTAAACAATCGATCTTCAGGAGGTGCAATGCACCCCCAAGTTATCGATACTTTTGCATAGGTTTAAATGGCAAAAAAGCATAGTTGCCAAACTGCACGAGCCGCCACTGATTATTGCATTGCGATTAAAAACGTGAGCCAATGTTTTTATTTGAATTATGAAAAAAGTAAGCAGAAGTCTTCTATCTCAAAAATTCGATTATCTGCAATTTTTTTTGCGGCTTTACGTGCCTCCTACGTGCGCTCGGGTGAAAATTCTTGACTGCCAAAACTTTTGCGTTTGATAGTGCAACATCTGAAAATCTTCGCGTTTCATTCCACTGTGTATGTATATGAAATTGTGTGTGGAGGTTTCTAGGCGACTATGGTAGGAGTGCGGAAATGGGAGGGGGCGGGGCGCACGCTAGTTCTTCTACTAACTAAGATTGATGGAATCGTAACGTTTAATTACGGTTTCCACGCATACAGCTATCGTTGTTACCCCTGCTCACTCGCCTATTGTGAAAACAGAAAACGAGCCGCGCCGGCCCGGTATGCAACCCGCGCGCGTTTTCTAATTTGAAAATCATTAACCCGTCCAGAAACGCTCCTTTTACCGACCGACACCCCCCCCCCCCCCTACCGAACCTCCCCTCTCCTCCCACGCTTGCCACCCCGATAACTGCTATACTCTCCCGTCCAACTTTCCTTTCATAGCGAAAAAGGATGGGCCGGCTTTAACTTTTGACTCGCAAACAATTAAGATACTTAGGCCGCGATTCGCTAGCTTATAGGTTGCTGTTTTCTTGCCGACGGTATGAACGAAGTAAGAGGGCTGTAATAAAGATGGGGTAGAGGTCAAACGGAGAGGGGGGGGTTCGAAGTTGATTAGCTGTTAATTATCGTTTTGCTTTGATGTGCTGAGATCCCTCTCTCAACAAATTCAGCTGCGTCTGTGGAACGTTTCGACGTCGGTTGTAAGTTTGAGTTGTCTGCACCGTGATACATAAAACCCGAAGAACCTGAAGCATTACACAATTTTGATTCTTTTCTAAGTATGAATTTGGCCTATACGTTCGCTCGGACTCCAATTTTCAGTTTGTATTTTACGTACTGTTACTGTAATATTTTTTTAAATTTTCTCTGTTTATTTAAGTTCTATTCTGCGTCAACCGAAACATATATACTTATCTGCTTTTAGGGCCAAAAATTAATTGACGAATTTGAACATTCGTTCAGGGATGAATTTTCTGTAAAACAGTACAAACGCAAGACATATCTTTTTTCGAGACCATACCTGGGAAAAAAAAAAAAAATCCTTTTTCCTCCATGGTAGTACTTAAAAGTATACATCAGATAAGCTCGCAGAAGTACTCTCGTTTTGTTTTCAAAAATTTCTGCGCTGATTTCACGAATTTAAGTGCTGTATTTCATAACTATTCAAGTTCGAAGTTATAAAACAAAATGACGTTTGTTTCACTGTCATATCTTTACCAACACAAAACAAAACAAAAAGTATCTTTATTAAGCAATTAAATGATAAGTAGTGATAAATATTTATACTTTCTTCGTAAAAAATTGGACGAAATTTTTACGAATAAAGTATTCTATATTAATTCATACAAATTAAACAGTTTGTAACCGCAGATCACGACATGAAAAATATGTACTATACATAGTTTAGAGTTGGCTCAAAAAGTTCTGGAAACGGGACTGTTGGAAGTCGTCGACCGGTAAAACTCAGTCCGAAGTCGTCGCTTTGAGCAGATAGTAAACAGTATGTCCCAGAAGTCCTTAACCAAGTCCTATTGGGGTGATGGGGGAGGAAGAGGGAGAAAAAAAGGCATTTTATTCCGAACAATAAATGGTCAGTTCGATAGATTGTGGTCCATCAAATCTCTCCTTTAAATCAATAGACGAGTCTGTCAACGTATAATTAAAACTAACGATCTGACCTACTATTTACCGAAATGAGGTATACTCAAGGCTGCCGTTTTGCGTATAATCAATGCTATTTTTCTATTCACCGATGATTCCACCGGTTGAGAAAAGATTACACAGTTTACACAGTTCAGTTCAGTGTATGACTGTAATGCACGAAACTACTCTGATCTGTAATCTTTCTTTAATCGGTGGAAACTCCGTTGATTAATTAAAATATCCGCAAGCATTTTAAAGTCATCGACGACTCCACCGGTTGATAAAAGATTACAGATGCGAGTATTTTAGTTTATTACAGTCATGCGCTGAACTGAACTGCGTAATCTTTTCTCATCCGGTGGAATCATCGGTGAATTGAAAAGTAGCATTGATTATACGCAAAACGGCAGCCCTGGGTGTACTTCCTTTTTGACTTGCGCCCAGTAAAGACTTCTGAGACATACTGTAATACTATACAGAGGTTGACTTTTTAATTAGACGGTAAACGAGGTGAGGGGAGCGAAATAATTCGGCGTTATATGCATACTCACACGCGCGCGCGTTTTCATAATGTCGCGGGTCATTGCAGCATCCAGCATCCCTATAGTGCCTCTGTTGCCTGTAACTTCATTGATGCGCCCGCTCTTCCCTTTCGGGCCTAATTGACGCCAGGTTAGCTACAATTAAACGCCAAACCACAGTTGACCCCCTCCCCTCCCCTTTCCCACACATCTCGGAACGATGCGATGCACCCGCGCCCCGCGGCCTTTCTCAATAACTTATGAGCCTATAAGGTAGCCAAGCAACGCTGCCACTGCACTGCCGATGCCGGCACCAGGGCTGCCGTTTTGCGTATAATCAATGCTATTTTTCTATTCACCGATGATTCCACCGGTTGAGAAAAGATTACACAGTTCAGTTCTGTGTATGACTGTAATGCACAAAAATACTCTGATCTGTAATCTTTCCTCAATCGGTGGAAACTCCGTTGATTAATTAAAATATCCGCAAGTTTTTTAAAGTCATCGACGACTCCACCGGTGGAGAAAAGATTACAGATGCGAGTATTTTAGTTTATTACAGTCATGCACTAAAATGAACTGTGTAATCTTTTCTCAACCGGTGGAATCATCGGTGAATTGATAAAATAGCATTGATTATACGCAAAACGGCAGCCCTGGCCGGCACCCGCTTGTGGTGGAGCTTTATTAATAGCAAGTGTTTCACAAAGCCCAAAGCCGCCATCACACCATTCCTGGCCCCACGTAATTGAATATTGCGAACCCACGTGCTCCATCATCTTTTTTACCCGAAAAATAATGAATTTCCAGTGCGAAACCTCACTAAAGTTCTCGACGCGGAGTGTAAACCGTTCTATTTGTGGGCCTCGATTCGTGCCTCGAACTGGACTGGGTATTATATTCGCAGCGCTGCCCTTTTTGCGTGTGATTATACAAATTTTTCAATTTAACTTGATGTAAAAGCTTTGAATTTCCCGCCAAATTTGGTAACACTGATTCATCGACGGGAATCGACGCGAAGCTTGCGGTTGGTGGCGAAAACCACGCCTTGGTGGTCGGTGTTAAGTTTCCACTGGACCAGCTCGGCCGCTCTCCCACCTCCCTCTCTTCCCACACCTCTTACAGCTTCCCGCCTTCGATCTGAAGGGTCAAATCGGCGATGCCGTAATATCTGTGACAGTGTTTACAGTGTGCCTTTGCTTGTCGGTTTTTGAGCTCAAAAAACGGTCAAGTTACAAGTAAGAAGTTCCCAAAGCGAAAAAATGTTCAATCAAGACGTATCTGCCTCCGCACCAAAGTTTACACCGTCAAAACGAAAGCTAGTAGAGAGTAAATGTCTGTTTGAGAACACTAGTTTGAGAACACCTAGTTTGAGAACACCCAGTTTTTTACAATTTTTAAAGGGCAAAAATTATGACGAAATTGCACCATCCACTACTGCGGTAGCACACAAATCACGATGTATCGATGTACATCGATATACAGCAAGATATCAGCCACCTTGAACTATTCTCATAGAATCAATCCCAAGTCAAAAGGTAAATAAGTAAATGCACGTTTCTGGAGCTGAATTGCAAATTCTTACAAAATCTTTCTCGACAGCCTTCCTCGAGAAATCTCAATGCGTGTTTCCAAGGAGGAAATGGATAATTTTATCAAAAAACAGTGTTGCCAGATCGAGGGTAAAAAGCCGTATCGTCCCCATTTAAATCAAGGTAAACCGTACGGCTTTTTTCACCTTAATCTGGCGACACTGTCAAAAAATGAAGTCTTGAGGTCGGCTAAAGTTTCAAGATGAATCATGGTCAGCTTTTTTGGAATGAATCATAATATACTCTAGGAAAAGTAAAAAACATGCTTAGACGTATCGTCCATCAAAACACATGTAAAATCTCCCATAAGACGCAAGGCATGTACAAATAGATGGTTTCAACTGGGTGTTCTCAAACTAGGTGTTCTCAAACTAGTGTTCTCAAACAGACATTTACTCTCTACTAAGGTAGATGTCCCAATTACCGCCCATGTCCCAATTACCGCCCCCCTATTCATTTATTCTTTAAAATAAGCTCACACTAGCAGGGAAATTCAAGTGAATATGGAATAAGTGTTCTAAATAGGTCGGCTGAACTGGTGAAAAAGTTTGAAGTTGATAGGTGGCAGCACTGTGCCCTAAAAAAATCACGGAAGTGGACACCTGCCGAGCACCACCTGTTTCCGTTCATTTCTTAGCTGTCACGTTAAGAGACAAGTTAAGCAAATCACTCATTTTCTCTTATACGTTACATTGTTTTAATATGTTTGGTTGTTTCAGGGTTTAATTTAATGATTTTTCTGACTGAAAACAAGTTTGTTTTGAAAGGAACCTCAATTTTACTATTTATTTGTGATGGGGCGGGAATTGGGACATCAAAAGTCACTGCTGTCCCATTTACCGCCAGGGGTGGCGGTAACTGGGACATGCGAAAATTCACGATGTCCCAATTATCGCCCCCATGCTTTTTCTTTTTGAATCTTTTGCGTTTTAGATTTTGTATAACGCTCTTACGTTAGAGAAATCATATTTGGAGTAGAGTTGATACATTTTTAGCATTGCATACATCGAAAAAAAGGGATCGTAATCCAATAGGTAGTCGATTTGTTAGTAAAAAAATGCTTCCTGTTTCTAGGTTGTTTTATTTGCCGTGGGCCCTAACTCAATATACTTAAAATGTTGGAATAGTTGATTGCAAATCTATCATTTTACATCATTTGAATCATTTAACGTTCTTTAAATTTTGATGAAGCAACATATTAAACTCTTGAATTGACATTCTATACCTCGGTTTAACATCAAAGAGTGTGTCAAATGAATATTTTCTATTGTTCGCTAAAACAATATTCCAGCTGACTTACCTATCTGTAAAAGTAACAGTCATTGCTGTTGTTGTTAAACAACAGTAAAAGTGTTTTTTGGATACGCTATTTTCGAAGGAGGGGGAGGGGGAGGGGGAGGGGGGCAACTTAATTTTCTTTTACGGCACACCCCATCTTGTGATACATCGTTTGAAATGACTTTATATTCTAAGACTTTTGGCGTAAGCGACAGCTTGGTAGCGATTTTGGTTTTCGATATATCGAAGGTTAAAGTTCGATATGGATCCATTTTCAAAACATCATTAGGTACTTCAATTTGAGGAATCGGAATTTAAAAAACTGGGAGTCTAAAATACTCCAAAAAGCAAGCCCTTTTGAGAAAAAAATAAGGCTGTGACTCAAATTTAGTCAAAATTAGGATTTAGCGCTCTTGAAAATTTTTAACGCTCTTGCCCCCTAGGGAGGCTATCAGAAAAATTCCGTGAGAAGATCCCTATTCTCTGATACAGAACATACCAAAATTAGCATTTGGCGAAAACCTGAGGCCGATATCATTTTCCTTATTCGAGATATCGAATTTTGTAAATCGACATTTGACATTCGATATCTCGA
Source organism: Trialeurodes vaporariorum (assembly GCA_011764245.1). NCBI lineage: Eukaryota > Metazoa > Arthropoda > Insecta > Hemiptera > Aleyrodidae > Trialeurodes > Trialeurodes vaporariorum. The sequence goes on from VMOF01000035.1 coordinate 35,675,220, forward strand.
ATATGAAAAAAGATATGGACCTCCGGTTTGCGCCAAAATGCTCAGTTTATTACGCCTTTTTGATTGATGTATCACTCAATAGGGGTCGTCTCTCGGAATTTTTCTGATAGCCCCCCGTGGGGGCCAAAAACGTTAAAAATGTTTGGGGGCTTTAAAACCAAATTTGGACTAAATTTTTGTTAAAATTGAATTTTTTCTGAAAAGGGCTTGCTCTTTAGAGTATTTTAGACTCCCTGTTTTTAAAATTCCGACTTTTCAAAGAGGAGTAATGATTTTTTGAAAATGGGCCCAAATCGAAATTCGACCTTCGATATATCGAAAACGAAAAACGATGTCGACCTCCGGTTTGCACCAAAAGTCTTGGAATTTTACCTTCTTTTCGAATATTAAATAAAAAATTGGGGTCCCTATTTGAAGTATTGGATTTAGGGAGGTCCTGCCCCCACTGGGGGCCCCTTAGAGAGGGCCCTCAAATCGGTCACCCCCTTAAAAGACGTCCCCTTCAAAATAATCGAACACGTGTTTCAGCGTTTTTTGAAATTCGGAGCTGTTCGCGAGATATTCGGCCTGGCTCCTTTTTAATTGACACCCTGTATAATTATTGTTTAGCCGACGTGGTTAGTTCATTTTAAGTCATTTACGTCCTTCTTTGTACTTAATTCCTCCTCAGGATTTAAAATTATATTCAGTAAGGCAAAAATGTTAAGTTCCTCTTTTAAAGTCTAGTGTAAAAATTTAAGTCCTTTTTTAGGTTGCCTTTGACATTACACTTTTTTTTAGTTTTCAAAACAAGTACTTGAGCGCCTTCCTACCCTTCTTTTGTAGTCATTTTTATTAGTCGTGTGGACAATTTTGCCTCTAAAGTGAACATTGTTTTTTTTTTCTTTGTTGCCTTTTACTTAATCATTAACTAACATAAAGTTCTATAACTCTTTTTTCATTTGAGTGCATTCAAAATTTGACTGAAGTTGCTAATTTTTATCGGTGGCTTAGCGTGCGATTTGGCAACGTTGCATTTTTCCCATTCAAACCCATGCAGTAGGTCGAATGCGAAGGAGTTCACCGAACACCCAGTATTTCGATCTTTTTCATTAGTTTAAATGGACAAACTGCAATGTTGCGAAATTGCACGCTACGGCACTAAATTGGATCGGTCAATGACTGAAACCTACAAATTTTAGAAAATATTTAACTTAAAGTTACTCAATTTTACTCAATTTTTTTTGTAACTAGTAGTTATACTTATTAAATATCTGTTATCTTCACTTTCTGCGTCTTAAATCATTATAATTTCATTATTTCCTGACAATAAACACGATAGTTTGAATGAAAAGCCCGTAAAAATATGCAGGGCGGTAATTGGGACAACTGGGGTGGCGGTAATTGGGACAAAGCCACTTTTGGGTGGGCGGTAATTGGGACATGGGTCATTTTTTCGAGTTTTATTAATAATTTTTTTTCCTGATTGATTACGCCAACTTTATATTTTTTTCATAAAACTAGATAGTATTTGAGAGGCCCTAGTGAAAACCGATCATAGATTTGATAAAAATTAACATTTTTACAGGCATTTTACGGCAATTTTTTCTTAAGGGGGGCGGTAATTGGGACATCTACCTTAAAGCTTTTTTATCTATTCTTAATTAATAAGCCGTCCTTGTGGTATCTACAGTTCAGAACCAAATTTTTTAGCTTATTCATCTTTGTCTTTTCGATGAATTAATGGGTCTGTTGCGTACTTTTGTTACATCAATATAACTCATTGTTTCTAACGTAAAATTCGTCGAAAATAACGATGCGCACATTAAAAACTTTCAAAATCCACTCATTAACTCAGAAAATACCTTCCATTTCAAACAACCCGCGCTACACTAGACACTATATCACCGACTTATAACTACATAGATGGAACCATCTCGTTTATGTAAACATGAACAGAACTTATAAACATTGGAATGTTTAGTTTAGATGAGTACATTTCTTATATTATTTTGTAATCTTTGATAAACTGAAAAGACCAGACAGCAAATGCAGCTTATATTTCACGTATTAAAAAAGAAATTCCATCATTTTGTAGTTACGATGTTATGTATTTATGCGCGGTGGTTCCATCTATGTAGTAGTATGTCGGTGCAAATAGTGAATAGTGTAGCGCGGGCTGTTTGAAATTGAAGTGATTTCTTGAGTTAATGAGTGGATTTTGAACGTTAATTTGCGCATCGTTATTTCCGCCGAATTTTACATACGAATCAAGGTTCTATATTGTTGTAGCAAAAGTATGCAACAGACCCATTATAGAAAAACTTTGCAAGTACACAAGCAGTTGCACAAATCCTGCGTCGACCCAACCCTCATTACATTAAATCCAAATACGTACTTCGATTCTTCAAGGATCATGCATTCTCCTGTTTTAAATGATGTCTTAAAACTTAAATTGAGTAAAATCCCAGTTGCCGAACCGCACGATTCGCCACTATTGGACGAAGCCGCTGATTCACCCTTCACAGATCAGGTTAGTTCAATAGAACGCCACTCTCCCGTTCATATAGGAGAGGTAGTTACCCTGTTCGTACTTGGGGGAGTTTTAATTGCTTATACGATTAATTGAAGGCGCCCGACGAAACCTAATGTTGTTAATGTCTACGTTCAGAATCGCGTTTACTTGGAATCATGATACTGAAACGATGTGAAGTATAGACTAGCGCAGAAAAACGAGTATACTCAAGCTTTGCGCATAAGGGATTAGAATGACCAAAGATGCTTAGTCTTCGTAGCTTCTGAGCAGAAGATAAAATGAGTCTTACGGGGGAGTCTACAGCAAGTTTCTACCGTGAGAAACATACATTTTGTTTTCTCCCTCAGTCAACCTCTCAATTTTAATCAGTATGTTAATTTCACTCGCTCAATCATGCATCATATGACATACGTGCGTGGAGTTTAATTGCCAGAGAGGTGAGGCTCGGGCCTGACTGCCGAGGGGGGGGGGGGGGGTTCAGAGACAAAAACGTCACGAGTACCACACAAGGTGGCCGCGGTTGGGGTCACACGAGGAAATATATTGGCCGATTAACGCTCAACGTTTTGCTAAAGGGTCAATCGCGAATGCATGCATGAGCATACACTCACCGTGTGTAAGTATGAGTGCAATGAGTATTCGATTGCGGCATCTTCTTTCTCTCTCATCGCCCATTTGAACAGACGAGTTGAAAAAGGATGAAGGGAAAGGATACGATACCAAGTGGCTTCAACTCGACCGTCGCTCCTTCCTTCTTCAGCTCGTTTCTTGAAATAGGCAGAGAGAGAGAAAGAGAGAGAGAGATAGATAAAAATACATCTGAATACGCCACAACGAGTGTATAAGAGTGGTGTGACGGGACTAAAATGACGTGTGGTATCGCGATTAGTTAGTCACGAATATTTTCTAAGATATCGAAAAATTACTTTGCGGCGACCAGAGCAATGAGAATTGCGAATGGTCCATACGTTGCCAGATAAACAACGTATATTCAAAGTTTAGTGTTGTGCACTGAATAAACAAATATGCGAATTCCAACCTTCACCTATGGTAAAAATTCTATAATAATTTGCATTACATCACAATGTGTGTATATCTGACATGCACTGCAGTGTAGTTAACTCGACGACTTTGAAAATAGTGGAATTTACTTTAAATGAATACAGTTAAAACAACTGTTAACGTTTTCAGCTGAGTTTTTCGGACACATAAATGGTATATTCATTATTCAATCGCAGCTTGAAATAAGAGAATTAATTGAATACTTGTGTACGATGCGCCTTCAAATGGGCAGTGTGCAATTTGCGATAAATACTGTAATGTTTTTATAAAATACAAGGCGTGCCTAAATTTCAGCTAAAAGCATAATGTCGCGGTCATTCAACCCAGCGGAAGGTCAAGTTTACCATCTAGTTTTGCAGGTACACAAATCATCCATCATGAAAGTCAATCTTACCAATTATTTTTCTCCGTGTAGTTTTTTCTGTAATATTTTAATCGATAGTCTGGGACACAAAACTTGAAAACTGCAAAAAGCGGACTGTAATAACTTCTGGCCAAACGATTGCAATATAGCATGATTTATTCATTCTCTAAAATTATTAACGTTGTTAATTTAACCTTTCTTTTCGCCGCGCCAAGACTCGAGAGACCTCTCTTGAAGCAAAAACCTCTTTCGCCGCGCTTATAAAATGAGCATGCGAGCGGTCTCTCGCGGAGAATCCCGATACTAACTACCGATGAAAAACCGCCTCCAACTTATTGATCTGCCACTCTCTGTGCACACTGCACACAGTCACACACTCACAGGTAATTAAAACTCCTGTACAACTGGGACGTTAAAGTATCTGTGATTCCGCTCTGATTTGTAATTCATAAACGAAGCTACCGACGCGAATGAAATACGAGCTCTTCTAGTTTCAAACAAGTCTACCCACATTGAGACAAATCAAAATGTCTCTGCATAATTTAATTTTTTTGAAAGATGACTTAGAATAAACTTTTTTGACATTTTCAACGGTACTTCTTTGTGTATGGAAAAATCATCCAGTGTTTAGACACTACAACTGAGAAAGATTTGTTCTAATTTAACGTCCCGTTTGTTAAAAAAGTGTGTAATAACCAAAAATATGCTAAATTTACTTAACATCCTTTTGGCGATCGCACATTTTTTAACAAACGGGGTGTTAATTTAGCACATTTTTCCTCCCATGTAATATGGTACTTAAAGTTGAGAATGGAGAAGTTAAAATGGTTAAATAAAAAAAAATAATTAGACGGCGGCATTTCAAACAAACAAACAAACAAAAATAAAGCAATATCATAAGTGGTAGTAGCCATGAGGCCAAGTCCAAAACCCCCCAGCAAGAAGGTGGCGTCCGCGGACACTTATCATTTACCAAACAGTTCCTTTTCGTCAATTTTCGTATTCTTCGATCTTTAGTCTAGGATTCTAGGAAAACCGCTCATTAAACCCCCATAACACTTGATACCCATCGATCTGTCTTGAGATGCAGTAGTTCCGCTCACCAATATGATTTTCAATCGGATGAGTTACATAAAACGGAGATGTTTCCAAAAAAACACAAAGCATACTTTAGAAATATTCAAAATTATTTTTGCGGAGCTCCATCAATGACAAGGTTTCCCAATTTTTCATCGCAGGACATAAAAGAGTAGTTCCGACTTTTTCTCAGTAAATTAATTTTTTTCTGAAATGAAGACTTTGTGTGTTTAAACATAATATTACACCAAAGAATATATCCTCAATTTTAAAGGACTGTGTGGTGAAGTAACCTGCAGTTGGCGACGCTGCACTTTACTTATACAAAATATCGCATTTTGAGGATCCAATCATACTCTTCGATATATTTTGCGGATTTAAAGTGTTAAAATGCAACGTTTCCAAATTTCACTCTCACTGAGTACGAATCATAAGTGGCGGTAGCCACCAGGCCAAGTCCAAACCCCCCGAGCATGCATAGTAAAATTATTACAATCATGTATGAACCGCAGTTATTTATTAAATGGTTAAATAATATTTAACCATGATGCAGATCTCTTGTGAAAGACACACCGAACCGGATAATTTTTATGGATCCTTCCTCTAGAACAACCAGTACGCCTCAACTCCAACCCCAATTTCCGTTTACTTTCATTAAAACGCATGGCGCTACATTTCTTCTGACCTAATTTAAGAAATAAATTATTATAGAGCGGATTTCCCCGAGTAAAAAGAGACAGAGATGATGGTAAGTAAAATGGGAGGGAAGGAGGGACTATGACGTGAGAGAAAGATGGTAGTAGGTATAAGGTTTTAAGGGTGGCCACCTACATTTAAATTCAGTCTTTAATGCGCTTAAAATTAGGATGGGTTCCATTTTCTCGGCTCTCAGGGGTTTAATATATGTATACAGAGCGCGTTTCAACGTAAATACTTTCGGCTGTACTGGTTTGCGTGGACCTTAAGTAAAAGTTCGGAGATTCGTGAGACGTTGCCAATTTTTAGAGGACTCCTTAAAAGTAGAATAAAAATGGAGATGCTCTAATGATCGAAAAACCGAAGCCTACATTATTTGCTAGTAATTGGTTCAAGAGATTTTCGGCAAGAACGGTAAATGCATCTGATTTAGCTTGATTTCACAGACTAATTCAGCGAAAAGTGCCAATGTTGCCAATTTAAAAGGTCACAAGTCAGAAAAGAGAAAAAGGAAAAAGACTCTGCGCTATTTACAGTAAATCCGGTTCCATTCAAACCAAAATAGTAATACAATACATATATGCAGATGTAAACAAAAGTTCGGTCATTCATTCTCCTTATTTCACATATCATACCAGATTTTAGCATCAAAACAAAAATTTGAATTACAGAGCGTTCGTCTTCGAGAATTTGAATTACAGAGCGTCCTTCCGGGTATTTCGAATTACAGAGCTTATTTAGACGCTACAAGGAGCCAACAAAATTTGAATTGACAAGGGGAGACAATACATTGATTTTTTTCGAAATATCTCAATTTTCCCAAGGGAATCGGCTTCGTCTTCGAAATATCGAGATTTTCGAAGAGCTTCGAATAGACGAGCGTACACTGCAATTAACAAAGCATACATCAATGACTCCGAGTAACAAACACGTAAACATACGCTGTTCAGAAATATATGTATCTACGTAAATCGCTAAAACTACGGTATTGAAAGATCAATACATACTGTTGGTAACAGATAATCTGCATACGTGCTTGTGTGCGTAAACGCTGTTTATCATTATCAGCTCACCGCATAGCCTCCATTTGACTTATACATATTATGCTCCTACATTGTATTATATGTATGCATTGGCGGATCCACCGAGGGGGGTTTGTGCCCCCCCCCCTCCAAGAAGCCTCAAGTTTTGCATTTTTTCAACAGAACATAAAGCCCAAAATTTCTTACTGCAACGCTTGAAATTAATAATTCATGGGCGTGCCCCCCCCATTTTCTGGACCCGTCAATGTATGTATGAAAGGTACATACATATTGTATGTAGCAAAACGAGCGGATGAGAAGTATACCCTACGCATATGGCACGCTTGAAAGCTAAATTTTCCATATGTTTCAGTGTTTAGAATTGTCAAAATTTCCGGTTTTGCTGTTTAATGTCTTTAGACAATGTTGGCTCGAGATTCTAAGTGATAAACAAACACATATTTTTCCTTTAGATTGATATTTTTGTTTTTGTTTTGTTTCGTTTTTTCTTCAAACTAGCCCCAACGGCATGGATTATGAATTGGGGTGAAAAATGACCCCCACCCCAAGGTTATAGAATCCAAGATGGCCGGAAAAAGCAGAAAACATTGTATACTCTTTCCAGAAAACATCGGGCTCACTCTCCAGAAAAGCAGAAAATAGCCCGATGTTTTCCGGAAAGAGTATACAATGTTTTCTGCTTTTTCCGGCCATCTTGGATCTGGATTTTGAACTGCGCGCTACTGATTTCGTGGCTTGAAGTCAGATGAGCATACCTCTTGAATCTATAACCTTGCCCCCACCCCCCTCACGGACACCAACTCCGGTTGAGCTAAACACCTTGGTGTCACAAGGGTTAAGGGCCCATTTACCGGAGAGGATCTCAAATGGGAATCCACTTGGCAAGCGTTTGGCATTTTTCAACACACATTCATCATCTCTTTGAGAAGATGAGAGATTGAGAGAGGAAGAGAGTGAGAATTGAAGAAAATTAAGTGCAGTTTAAAACCACCTCGATGAGCGACGCGACACGACAACGAGGAGAAAAAGCACGACCAATCAAGGCTGCCGTTTTGCATGGGAGTAAGACGCATTCCCCCATATAACTCAAAGTAACATTTTTGAACTTCCCGCCAAATTTGACAACCGTGCGGCTAATAGTGGAGGAGAGATACTTTAAAAATACCCTCCTCTTGTCCAACCAGCAGCGACTGAGGGTAAGGGTGGCTGGATGATGCTGGGCGACTCAAACGAAGGAGGAGCCCATAAAGTGGGACTTGGAAACTTGGAGAGTCACACACTGGATCGAAACTTGGCTTATTCCGGATATTGAAAGTCATTTACTTTTTTTTTTTTCGTCATCAGAGAAGTTTCTTTGCTAATATCACAGATTAGACATCTGACTTCATAATCTTCTAAGGGTGCAATTCTGAGACTCGACGAAAAAACCTCACTGAGGTGACCTTGGCTTGATGATTCCTTGAGATTTCCCCCATTTCAACAGTGCAAAAGGGATGAATAGCAGCGGAATCGACACCAACAAATGATACGTTTCGGAACTTTTTTTCTAAGGTAGCTTATGATTTACCTCAGAAAAATGGCTGCAAAAGTAATGTCATTTTTAAGGAGTGAATAGGGGGTAAAATTAAAAATTTTGACATTGTCATTTTAAAGTGTTATTTTATAGGGCGTGTTTTTCTGATTAAAATGGTACATAACATAATGTACTTGGGATGTTTCATGTATTTTTAACAATTTTTTAAAAGTAACAGGGCCCTTGTCAAGGGACCCTTAACAATTCCCTTTTCTTCTGTGTTACCGAAAGTTCCTTATTTTCAGTGGGTGCAATTTTCTCAGGAACTAATTGTGTTATCTTTATTCTGTTTTTTTTTTTTTTTTTTTTTTTTTTTTTTTTTTTTTTTTTTTTTTTCAAATGACCAGAGAATCAATCTCTATCTCTGGAAGAATTAAACATGAGCAATGCATGTTTTTTTCATAAATATTATTTGAAGCTCAAAAAGCTAACAAAAAATTCGATTTTTTTTAACTTTGATAAAAGCTCATTTGTCTTCAACTAAATTCCATAAAGTTACTACCACATGATATCAACATAAATATTAATGCAAACACAAAATCTCGTCTGTAGCTCAATTAGTTCCTGAGAAAAGTGTACCCAAAGTAGACACAAAATAACATGCATATAAATTTACCCCCTATATTCTCCCCTTAAATTCACCGACGATTCCACCGGTCGAGAGAAGATTACACAATTCAGTTCAGTGTAAATCTTTAGTACACGAAAATAATCTGACCTGTGATCTATTCTCTACCGGCGGATTCGTCCATCCATGACTTTAAAAAATGTGTGGGTATTTTAATAATTTAACGGAGATTGCATCGATTGAGAAAAGACCAAGATCAGATTACTCTCGTGCAGTACATTCATACACTGAACTGAACTGTGTATTGTGTAATCTTTTCTCAACCGGCAGAATCATCGGAGGATTTAAAATGTCCATTAATTATACGCAAAACGGCAGCTCTGATTCATAAGCGCACCCAGACCGATAATCTTTGGAATTTTTCGACATAATTCCTCTTGTTTCAAAATGAAAATGAATTAGAGCGTTGGCTTTTCACTAAGGAACACTTTAAAATTAAAAATTCAAAGTCGAAGACAAGTTTTGTTTAGTCCTGAAGAAATAAAAATTGAAAAGTCGCCAAAGATTATAGTCTAGGTGCGCGCCCACACTTCTGAAATGACGCACTCTTGGTATCAACCTTGAATTAATTAGTGTCCCTTTCGAAAGAGATATCCAGAAAAAGAGTTGTTCCAAACTAAAGAGTGAAGCGTGGTGCGGCGATTGGGGATCAAACGAGGTAAAAAGAGAGCAGCGGGAGAGGGGGAGCAGGAGAAGAGGATTTCATTAGACTCTTACACCTGCGACAAAAATCTCCGACACAGCATTCTCAATGTTAATTGACCTTTAGTGCCATCCACCTCATTTTCTGTATTGCAATGCACCTGTGTACCAGACCCTGCCCTGGCGTCGTAGGAAGCGACCAGTCACTTTCACAGATATCCAATTCTTAGTTAATTTTCACAATCGGTCCACAATGCGTAACATGATCCAAAGGGAAAGTGCTCCAATCAATACTACCCCGTATAGAGGTTGCACGTATTTTCCAAACACAATTTTAAATTCTTAGTCAATGTTCACGATCGGTCCACAATATACACATACGTCACCATACGTAACATGACCTAAAGGGGAAGTGTCCCAATCAATAATACCCATTATAAAGGATGCATGAATTTTTCAAAACCAAATTTTAAAATTTTTTGTTCGCTGTCCCCATGGAAAATTACGCTCCAAGCTTCGATGCAAAGCTTTCAAGTGGTAGTAAATAGCAATACACTTTGAAAAAGAGAAGCTATTTATAAAGATCTAAATACTGAAAAAGATACAGACATAATTAGGCCATTGATTACGGCCTAATTACTCAGCTAGTGGCATGAATTTATACGTAGGAATGGAATTAAGTATGCAAGTAAACCGTTTCGTGATAGCGTGATACATGTCCAAAATTTTGCGTTTTAGAAAATTTATTGAGACAACTGAGTGTCCAAAATCTATAAAAGGGCAATGTAAGTACTTAAAAATATTTTCTGATTTAAATGCAGTCGTGTATGAGAAAAGTTTGCTATATCGGATATTCAACTGTTCACCGGATAAACTAAAGTATATAAAATCAGTTGAATTACAGTCGAGGACAAAAGGAATGTCAGACGACTCCCACAGGCGGATCCAGCAATCTGGCAACAGCGCATTATTCTCATTTGAATGTATGATAAACAATCGATTTTTGAAGGGGCCATGGCCCCGTGACTAATCGATTATTTGCCATGCAATCAAATGGGACTAACACTCTGTTGCCAGATTGCTGGCTCCGCCTATGACGACTCCTGCAGGCCGAAATATTTATCGCAATCAATTTTAGCGATGCAGGTGGGCTCAGGCTACCGAAGCAAACACCTAAGGAGTCGTGATTTTCTTTTTCTCTCTAGTTAATTAACCGTCACCAATGACAATGTAGTTCCAGTTTTGCCAAAAGATGGCTGATTGTGAGTGATGAAAAAATTAGCCGAGTAAAATACATTTATTCCAAATAGTCTAGCCGGATTTTATAGATTGGTTTCGCGAATTCGTACGTCAAAAAAGTCGCAAAAACGTTCAAATTAGAAAAGACAACCAAACCAACTAAACCCCGAAACTCACGGATCGGTACGATGCACTCTATCCATGATGTTGGGTGATTGGTACTTTTAATTCCAATTTTGAAAATGTTTCCGACCTTTCGGTTGTAAGCATTCTTGAAACCAATCTTGAGGACTTGACGATCCAATCTTTCAAAGCCACTAATTTAAATATTGCAAGTTTTAACCACGGGGCTCTTGCAAATTTTTTCTGTGAGGCAATGAATAGTCTAATCGGATGTAAAAACCAGCGAGAGTCACGAAAATCACACTGAAAAAATCTAAAATTCAGTGATAAACTCACAAAGATGCTCTAAAGGCAATATCGTAATGACGCTTCAACGCAGATATCATGGGAGATTCCTGTCTAATTTGTCACTTTCTCTACGAAAACACAGAGTCTCAAATTAGATAGAAATCTCCCCTGATACCTACGTTGAATCGCTATTATGCCCGATTCTGAGAGTGAATTTCGTGATTTTTCAGTGTTCATATCGGCAATTTTAAAGGTTCCTCTGCAAGAATCAACTCTTTAATCCCCTGTATCAAAAGTTTGCAAGAGCCCCATCTGACAGTGGTGAACACTCAGCGCCATCTAATGACGACTACATTGGCGAGGATTCTTATTAATAACGCAATGTTTCAAACACTGGACTGATACCATTCTCTCACAAAACAGCTCAAAAACAAGGTGAAAATTTAAGACATAAATGTTTTTTTTTTATTACCGATTTTGATAGACGCTACTTCCAGCAGGACTGCAAGGGCAACAAATATTCCCGAAGTCTTTTTTCCTTTTCCTCCTCATACACCAGTCCTGACCCATTGTCCAAACTTCAAAACTCCCGTCAGACAGTTCGAGTCATGACTCCATCTGACAATGACTCATGATGACTATCACGCTGCTCCTGGTCCTGCCTTTTTCCACGCCGAGCTTCAAGCGCGAATCCGTCAAACTTTCCTCGGGGAACTCAACAAGAAAGAATGTCTGATTTTGGATGGTCATTGGTTCTGAATCGAAATGGAACATTTTCAGCAGAGTACGCGATCGAACTATTATTGTCTGGACAATTTGAAAAGTGTGAGGGTAGCGAAACGAGGAGGACTGTATGAACTCATAGTCAACAACCCGCTAATATTTGAATCTCTAGTGAATGCGATTTGAAAAGATTTCAAGCGGAAAAATCGTTTTTTATTAAATAGGTTCATTTATTCTTTCAAGTATAAGACATATTTGAAGTCATCTGAAAAGATTAATGTTTCCAGTGAATCACCAAATAGCCCCATATCTGACAGTAGCTTAGCGTGCAGTTAGGAAACTTTGCATTTTGTCTACGTGGACCCGCCTAAAAGGTCGAATTCGAAGGTGCTGATTATTCAATTATTTTTTTTTTTTTTTTTTTTTTTTTTTTTTTTTTTTTTTTAAGCTTATAAGTGTGTTGTTTCGCTAAAAATATGACCCAACGGACGAAATGAAGGAAATGAAAAGAAGGCAAGATGAAAACGAGAAGACGGAGGAAATATAAAAGAGAGACGAGTTTTATCCGTGCCCTTCCGATCCGTGGCGTAGCGTGCAATTTGGCAACGTTGAAATGTTTCCATTAGAGCCCATGTAAAAGGTCGAATGCGAAGGCGTTCACCGAACACCCAATAGTTCGATATTTTTCATGGGTTTAAATGGACGAACTGCAACGTTGCCAGATTGCACGCTACGCCACTGCTTCCGATATGACTAGATCGAAGACTGTCAAATCTGGTCACCTCGGCCTAGATTCGAAACCGGGACCCGGGACCTCTGGTGGGTTATAGGCCAGTTGTGCTGATTATTAAATCTTTGTCATTGGTTTAGATAGATAAAATGCAATGTTGCCAAACTGCACGCCACTACTCTTTCGCCGATCTGCTCCATTTTTCTCACTGCTCTATAATACAACAGCTATATGTAAAATTGTCGTGAGGGAGGGTATAGTTTTTCCTGCTAACCTATAAACTCTAAGGGATCAGTCGATTCTTTTCAAGTAGAGCATCTGATTCTAGTATTGATTTTTTTTCATAAGGGTTAACGAACGCCTCAAACGCCTAGTTTAGATAACATTTTCCGTAGGTATAACCATACTTACAATTATGGATATTTTTACTAAACGTTGAAAGCTCCTCGTGAATTGCAAATTTGGAATGCAAAAAGTACAAGAACCAAACCGGAGTGAGATCATTCACAAAATAATTGAGATGCAGACAATTCTAATAAGAAGATGCACTCATAAAACAGACTTTGGTTTCAAAAAAGTACCATCATTTTTAGTTTTATTTTCAGACAGCTAGCCACTTTTTTCTTTTTTGGCGCGCGCGCGCGCTTGTAATATCAACGAACAAATATTGCAAGAAAAATGGATAAAAATATGTTTTGCAGTCAAAAAATGAGGGGAAATTAAAGGAAGTAACTAATTATTGAAATTGAAAAATAATAAATAAAAGATTTGAAGGGTGAAAAGTAATAATTAAAATGAATGTAGTGCTGCCATGTGATCTGAGGAGAATAATTCAACGAACCAATGACTTGACCGATTGACAATAATAATAAAGTACAGGTCAACAATGTGACTTTAACCCATGAGAATACTATTATCTGTAATTTTTCCGTCCATCGATGATAACAACGCTATCTTTTAAATTGGATTGACTTTTGATGCTTATTGATGATTTCGTTCGTTGGTTACAAAATATTACAGATCATAGAACTTCCGTGCGTTTTAGTGCACTGCTGAACTAGATCGTGTAATTTTTTGACAACCTATGGAATCATCGAGGAATTACAAAATTCAACTAATGATCCGCAAAACGGCATCACTGTTTCACACATAAATGAAAATTATTTAATGAACAGTTAACAGAACAATTAAAATTTCAGAAGAAATAAAACGTAAAATGGATTCTCAAGTCTCTGCAAAAGATTTTTTCTCCATCTTTCGCTCATAAGAACATTCAAGGAAAAACAAAATCCTCGACTGCAAGGCGAAGTGATGACATTTATTACAATTTTTCACCAGAGAAGCAGAGTAGAAGAGAAGGAAAGAAAGCCTTTCGAAATGAAATTTTCCTCTTCTTCACCCCCCCTTTTTTTTAATCGGCTTTAAACACTTGACGATTATAAGGACGCTGTCTGAAATGTGTCACTGCTCTCATTGCAGCAAGCGGCTCCAACCCTCCACTTCACTTCACTTCTTATAACGGATCACTCTAAAAAGAATCGGTGCGATGCCTTTCGTGACGTCAAACTCTAGAAAACCTGAGCCGCATGACGTCAATACGACTCTTAAATAGCGATGAAGTAGAGGAAATACATATGACATATATTCGGAAAAGCATCGAGCTAAGGGCGGGATGTACGAAACAATGTCGCATGCTCTGAAATCGGAGATAAATTAAAAGTTGGTTGCAAAGGTGATGTTAGATATTAAAACCGTTCAGAGTAAAAGTGACGTAAGCCAGTTTTTGCTTCCAAAACTGAGTCAATGGCGTGATTTAAGTTGATTTTGTGACGTAACGTGCTCGCTTTAGATTTTAGGGAGGAGCCGATTATTTGTAACCTTTGGAAAATGCTGGATAATTTTTCATCAAAGCATACAATAAAATACAAAAAAATTGAATTTTTTGAAATGATCGTAATTTCATATAAAAATCCACCTCGCAGCAAAGTTTTCGCTGATTTATTGTGTTTTGAATAAAAAAAACAATGTCAAAGATTACAGGCCTATTCATCTTTGAAATGTGCAACGAGCTCTACCATGAAATAATACAGATTTACAATATTATCTTCGTTTTTTCCATGAATGATATTAGTTATACAAGAGAGAATACATATAATGCATTGACTCTTGTGGATAATTTCTTACGTCTAAAAATATATTTTTTCTACCCTGTATTTACTTTTGACAACTGACGTAAGGCATAAACTGTGTAATCGCTGTATGGATCATTATTAAAAAATATCAAAACCGCATGTCTCACTGCAATCAAATTGGTCATGAAATTGTGATGCTATGCTGATGACTAATGCTACTTCATAAAAATCATGGGAAGGAAGATGCAGCAAGTTTTTAAAATAATTTTATGCCTACGAGAATAAAATCCAGCAAGAGTCTGTGAATTCAATCTTTAAATGTTTATTGTGCCAACAACGCAAAACACTTCACTTCCTGAAACGCTTGAAATTATTTTAAAATGCCATTTTCGTTCTTTTAAGTGCTGACAATCGAGAATCTTTTGTTTGTTCTAGTTTTTTTAGGAAATTTTATTTATTCAAATAACTTTAATATCAAACTGATCAATTTAGATGGAGTTTGAAAAGCTCTTTTTGAACTAATGATTTTAATTTGACTGCTAATGTCCCAAAACTGACTCAAATTAATCAAGTTAATTGTGCTGAATAACCGAAGAACATGTACTCAAGACAGTTACTACAGTTTGGGAAACACCTCGAGTGAATCAAAATTGCTAAATCATATTTGCTCAGTCCAATTTGATCCGCGTTGCTGAATGATTGTTATAATCCAGATGGAATAGAAGGGCATAAAAATGTGTTTCTTTTGGGAGCAAGAAAATATATTGGGTAAGGCGGCTCAAAAACTATATTCCTTTTGGGCGAAAACCGGGTGGTCCTCTGGGCGAGCAAAACATGCAATCGCCGGGGGGTAAAATCCTGAAAACGAGAGGTATTATGGGCGAGGTAAAAATACAGAAATAAATCAGAAAATAAATCCATAGCTGCAAAGTTAGAGTAAAGTTAGTGAGTTGTCTTCCAAGCTTTCAAGTTTTGTCAGACGCAGGTCAAATTAAAAGGCAAAATTCACAATCGTATATAGTACAGAAAGCACAAAATAAATGTATCACAGCAGAATAACTTCCATCATATAGCTGATAGTTGAAAGAACCAGTAAATAAATATACATTTCCTCAGAGTTATTCTTTTATTGCAGCTGACCGTTAAAAGACATTAAAAAAGTGGATTTTTATTAAACAACCGCAGCTCGCAAATACTGACATGCGTGAGGTAAACATAAGCGTACCCTGCCGCTTCGAGTCTTTTAATTTTACGTAATTTTACGATAGCATTGAAAGTTTTGATGAAAGCAAAAAGGTTCCGAGAAAATACGGCTCTTGCAGTCAAACTGACTCAGAGTACTTACATACCATTAGGTAAAAAACTTAGTTCAAAATCATAGGGAGACAGTTGTGGCACCTCGTAAACTTTCATTTTTTTCCCATTTGAATGCATACAAAAGTATCATTTGGAGATTCGATTGAACTCCCATCAATATTCTCGTGATTCTTATGTCACGATTCTTTTCTACGTATTTACAGAGTTATCAATGTTCCTATAAATTACCAAATTTTAGGTTAGATCAAGTGAAAAAAACGGATAAACACCCGAAAAATGACAATACTACTTCTTCATACCGACAGTGGAACGTCTTAGAAGCTCTAACCGATTGCCAATTTCTCGTAAACGCATGGCAAGTGTTATCTTGGTTTGAATTTGAGTAGGGTTTTTGGTGCGGGAAACATTCTACGTGACATAGATAATTTTTACTCAAGTCACCCTCTTGATTGAGCCTTTGGGGTTGTTTAACCCTTTCAATACCACTCCCGAGTATACGCGTTTGCGTTACTGTAGATCTACTTCACAACAACGTTGCAAAAACCCTATTTTGATGAGCGCCTTCAAATAGAGGGATAGGCAAAACCAACGCCCCGGAGTAGGAATATTTAGCGAACAATCGGAGATTAAATTTGTGTTCGTAACCTGTTGAAGGATTGAATTTAATCCCAAATATACACGGGAAAAAAAAGACTGGTAGAATTCACCATCTGCATCGCTGATTTTGGCGTCTGCTAGCAAGTATGGTCACCGTATAATATGGTAAATACAACGTACCTTGTGGTAACTCAAGGTAACATGTTGGTACTTTTTACCATACTTGATAGAAGACTCCAAAATCAGCTATGCAGATGGTAAATTCTACCAGTCTTTTTTTCCCTGTATGGGAATGTTCATTTCTGTGTATTATTATTTTAAAAGAGTGCAATGAGCAATGAGTTTTTGCGCAGGTCGAAAGTTTCTCGATCGCTTCTTACTCGCAAAATATATGAAATACCAATTTCTTTATAGTTTTTGAGCCACCTTGCCCAATATTTTTGCTCCCAAAAGAAACACGTTTTTATGCCCTTCTATTCCTTCTAGATTATAACAATCATTTAGCAACACGGATCAACCGCTCAAATATTGGACCGAGCAAATATGATTTAGCAATTTTGATTCGCACAAGTTGTTTCACAAACACGTAGTAACGGTATTGAGTACATATTCTTCGGTTATTCAGCACATTTAATTTGATTATTTTGAATCAATTTTGGGACATTCGCAGTCAAATTAAAATCAGTAAATGATAAGCAAGGTAACATTAATATATCGTCGGTAAAAGTCATTGGTCCATAATATATTTTACAACTCATAATCATAAATGGTTTCCACAACTGTCACTGCTCACATCTTTAACTTCTTTCTCGAGGACTAATATTTTGAGGTTATACGTTTATGTTATCTGAGGGTAGAGTTCATTAAACTTAATGCGGTAGCCAAGGAACAGGAGGAGAGAGTCGAGTAAATACAAAACATTGAAAGTGAAAGTGAAAAATTGAGTGAAGAAACAGAGACACTGAGAAAAGTTCGGAGCAGATCAGAGATAGAGAGATAGAGAGACAGTGAGCGAGCGTGGAAGAAGTACAACTGAACGGAGAAGTTCGAGAAAGAGAGAGAGAGAGATAGACCAGGAACGGAGAAAGAAAAATGAAGATGTACGCACATGAACACAAACAGAATAAAAACACGCGGACGCGATTCGGTCACGAGAAAGAACACAATCGATTTCACAAATCACAGACGAAAGAGAGTGAGAGATAGAGAGAGGCAGAGAAAGACAGAGGAAGGAAAATAGAAGGGGATGCGAGAGGAAGAGAAAAGTACAGAGATAACGTTGAAAAATATAAAAAGAGAGCGAGAGAGAAGGGACAGTGAAGTAAAAGTAACGGTAGCAATTATTTCGTGTCTTAATTCGAAAACGATCTGGAGAGAGATTAGAGCGACGAGTAAGAGATGCGAAGAGCCTGGTGAGACAGGGTAAAGAGGTGGTTGGTGGGAAATAAAACTAAGGGGGACGATGGAAGAGAGAGAGAAAGAGAGAGAGAGAGAGGAGAGAGAGAGGATGTGAAAATCTCGTGGAATAATAAAGCATTTTCATTCGTGTTTTCGTTGATGATCCGAGGGAGAGCAGCAGTGAGTTTGCTCACTCCCCTCACGCCATTCTAAAGTTGCTGCGGTGGGGGGGGGGGGGGGGGGGGGTTGGAGGCCGCGGTGCGCGGGAAAATGCGCTATGCCAGCGCTGTCTTGCGGCGATGCCCGGAATCATACGTCAGACGCCATTTTTAAAGCTCCTGTTGTAACATCTCTCTCATACCGTGCACTTTCTCC
This sequence comes from Trialeurodes vaporariorum, assembly GCA_011764245.1. Classification (NCBI taxonomy): domain Eukaryota; kingdom Metazoa; phylum Arthropoda; class Insecta; order Hemiptera; family Aleyrodidae; genus Trialeurodes; species Trialeurodes vaporariorum. The sequence continues at coordinate 35,693,742 of VMOF01000035.1, forward strand.
TCCCCGCCACGACTGTGCCGCATCAACGCCGCACCCTGACCCTGAGCAGGGGTTGTTTGAACTAGAGTCGAGTATGGACGGCGGACGCGGACGCTAGCGTAGCGTGCAATGTGGAAACACTGCTAGTTTTGCTCATTGAAATCAATGCAATAGGTCGACTCCATGAGCGGACACTCATTGGAAATCTAATGAAGCTCAATTGCAAGGTTCTAGGACGGGTGAATATTGTCAAAAACGAGACCTACGGTCAGCGTACCTAAAAGTAAAAGTCTGATAATCGCGTTCAAAGAGAAGCTCAAAGTTCATACAAATGAATTAGGGAACGTAATATTACTCTTTCGTAACTTTTTGAGAATCTTCTATCGGAAAGGTATTCGAGGGAAATGAGGTTAAGGGACACTGAAAAAAACTTTAAGCACACTGACCTTAAGTAACCGGCGCTACATCGATGCCGAGCACACATTAGGCAAGAGAACCAAAGTATTTGATTCTCCTGCCTAAAGCTTTGGTTTTCCTGCCTGAAGCTTTGGTTCTCCTGCCTAAAGAATGCTCGGCATCGATATTATGTCCAACATTTTTTCCCAGTGGAGGTTACGGTTTTTTTTTTTTTTTCAAAAATTTCAAAAAATTTGGCTACGCAGCGCCACTGCATCCCTTCGAAATCGGACCCAAAAGCTGCCATGGCTCTCCGTTCTTATTCACCTCATCAAGGCTTTCTATCGGTCTCAGCGCGTCCAAGAAGGCCAATTCTTTCTCTTTGAATTATTATGAGGAAAAAAAATGAAAGTTGTGAAGAATATTTCAAAATACATCTCAGGGTGCGCCCGTCCTGCCACCACCGCATCGCACAACTACGCCAGGCCAGGCCACGCCACTGCCGCCAACAAGAGAATCGAACGTATTTTGACGTCATCAGTTGTTCACCACTTGTGCTATATTCTCGCGCTACATCCCTTTTCACCCCGTCCCTTCCCTTCCGTTCACTTCACACTACTTTCCGTTCCATCCATTCACCCTTGCGCCGAACCTAACCCTACACCCGTTGAACTGCGGTTCCTTCCGCGTCACCTCACCCCTCCACCCCCTCTCGGTCTTCGAGGGAATCACGTAAATGCGTCACCGTCACTGAGGGGCGCTGCATCTTTCCCGCACGGTTGCCGAACCGTCGACAATCGCTGTGTATCGATTGAAACTAGAACCTCATCCAATCAAAACTTCCGGGAAGAATCGATCATTTTTGTGGTTTGACTGAGTCTCAAAATAATCGATACTTTTGCATTGGTTTAAATGTGGAGCATGCCATGATCACTTCTTCACAAGTCCATTTATTTCCATATATGTTGCTGGATTGGCTGGCCTTTGATCGATAGTTGCTTTGATACAGGGCTCCCGTTTTGCGGTTCTCAGGTGGCCAGTTTTTAAATCCATTGATGACCCCATCGGTTGACAAAAATGACTCAGTCCAGTTCACAAGTGCGACTGATGGATCTGTAGCAAACTTTTGCTACAGCAATATAGAAAACAAAATCTTAAGTAAATTCACGTGAAAAGTCCATTAGTGGTATCAGAAAGTCATAAAATGCAGCATTAAACTCACAAAGAAATTTCAGAAATAAATGAAGTTCGTCTTGGATTAATGCTGAATTAATGCTGAGGATGTATGGAAAAAAGTTAGCTGAAAAAACGAATTTTTAAAATTTTAACTGGAATCAGTGGCGTAGCCAGGGGGGGGGGGGGTCTAGACCCCACCCATGACACCAAAATTTGTCCTAAAAAAAGGTAATTTTTTGCGTTTTCAGACAAATTTTACCAAAATAGTATCTTTGGACCCCCCCCCATGACAATTTTTGGACCCCGGACCCCCCCCCCCCTAGAAAAATACCTGGCTACGCGACTGACTGGAATCAATGTCCCAGAGGCGTGCCGTGGGGGAGGGGGGCACGTGGGTAACTTTGCCCCGGGTGGCACTCTCCGTGGGGGCGGCAAAATCAGGGTAATCAGCAAAAAAAAATGGTTATCAAATCCTAAAATTAATCACCAAAGGCGGCAAAATCAGTTTCACAATTTTAAGGGGCTGCCATTTTCAGAGGGCGGCAAGATTGCATTCTTGGCCCCCATTGTGTAAAGCACGACACGCCCCTGCAATATCCGACTCCCCTTAAAAGATTCTTCCTGAGATTCGTAAAACGGCAGCTCTGGCCTGTTTCATTGATTCATTGGTATCTTTGCTTTTCAGAACAATGTGGTTTGTTGCGCTTCTGTTTCGCCAGACGTTTGACCAACAAAACGTCTTTCAGCATTGCTACAATGGGCAGATCAATGCGGATTTTTTTCTTCATCTATCCTTAAATCAATCATTGACGACTGTCAATGGGTAAAAAAATCTGTTGGTCGAGAATTATAAGACTAGACGGTGCTACAGTAACCATCGTTAAATTACCCAATTTTTAACTCAACTATAGAGGTAGTTTTAGAAGTGTAGACACACCTAGACCGATAATCTTTGGACTTTGTCAACATTATTTATGATATCACTCAATGAAAATGAATGAAAATGAGTTCGAGTGTTCACTTTTCAATAACAAACACTTTAAAAGCAAAATAATTAAGTCGTGGGCAAGTTTTGTTTTCATTTAATCGAACATAAGTTAAAAATTTGCCAAAGATTATTGTTTAGGTGCGCCTACACTTCTGAAACGAGCTCTACCGATGAGTTGCATTCATCTAACGGGACTCTTAAATATGGTTATTCCTAGCAACAGCCAAGTCTTGCGATGTTGAACGGAAAGTGTCACGCATAGACACTATGTTAACGATTGAAAAAAGTGAGTAAATTGACTTGCAAGGCGAAGATTTTGAAGCAGAAAAACAATAGGCATAATGTGTTTCAATTTCATACAATTTTGTGCTATTCAAAAAGATAAGATATTGGAATGTTACTTCAGGACTTAAAGGGTTAAACGGCCAGTCTAAAGATATTCATTTCAGCACAATCTGGCAGCCGTAATCCCACCGCTCCGAGAAAAGCTTGCGATCACGTGACTGCACTTTTCCTCCCGTGCAAGATGAAAAACCCTCGTTTGCATTAGCATCGAGGCACTCTCCGGAATATTAACTCCTCCTTGATAAGATAGGACCTTTTCGCTGTCCAATACACGGATGGAGCGGGAACAATGAAAAAGAAAACACAATGACTGTCATGATGCTCTGCGCCACATGTTCTTTCGAGCACTGAAAGTTTTCAACAAGCATATATTTCCTTATGTACAGAGATTCACGAAGACACGTGCTACGTCATGGTGAATATGTGCACACAATTTAGTGTATTATAAAATTTATATTCGGCGCGTTTAATCTAAAGCGGTTGAAAGACGAGGTTTTTTAGTATTTTTATGTTTATTGTTTATTTTTTTTCGGCAACCAAACATACCCTTAAAATTGTTTCAACCCTTTCACCCCCTTTCTCATTTGTTTATATTCTACTTGAAAGTGTGTAGATTAAGCTGTGAGACTATGTTTTTGATCTGTTTCTGAGAGAATAACTTCTTTTGTCTCTGAGAAGGTCTCCGCAGACCTCACGACGTTGAAGCTCTTTATCATTAGAACAAAAGTACAAAGAGAATTACAAAACTGCGACCTATTTCGTCATAAATCAATGACACGAATCCGAGGGAGGGAATTCACATGCGCATTATTCTTTATCATTTTTTCCCAAAAGAATTGGGCTGGAGCATGGGAAAAACCTGCAGAAAAATCATATTTAAAAAGTTGTTAGTAAAATAAACTGTATCTGACGGAAGTCACTCAGTTTTGCCCTCCCATTCTTCTCCTGATTCTTCCATAAAAAGAAAAAGAAGAATAAAACGAAGAAAAAACCATATAATTTATAATAAATAATTTTATTACATTTTATTTCTTCTTTTCTTTTATACATTTTAAAAGACTAAAGAGCAATATCCAAAATTTACCGCCATACTGACTTCAGTGGCTTACTTACAATAGTAAATATTTTGAATGGGCTGTCTGTACAGTGGGATCAGTAAAAAAAAAAAGCCAATCTAGCTACGCAAAATATCATTCCCATCTTATTGCATGTCAGAGAGGGTGTGCGACCGCGTCGCGTCGTGGAATTTGAAATAGAGGTCGAACGAGCAAGAATATGTAGTGCCATCTATCGGGATACCCTGGAAACTCTCGAGGTGCTCACTAAAAACTGGAACTGTGAAGTGCTGCTTGATGCGGGATAGCGGTGAAACTAGATTAGCAGGGAACTGTAGCTCCCGTCTAAAATTCGTTCTCTCAGCATACCAGGCTCAGCTTTAGATGTCATTCGTTCTTTGGCGAACGGTGGGATTGGCTGGACACTAAAAGACGTAGGCTTACTCCCAATCTTTACAGTAAGCTTGTTAAGATCGAAAATTAAGCGTACGTGGATTTTCCAAATATGTTCTTCAGATCTCCCCCTCAAGGAGTACTCTTCTCGGCATGGCTTTAGAAAATCCAATCATTAACTTAATATCTTTTATTCAAAATTGGAAAAAAGCTCGTTATAAAAAAAATAATAAAAAAAAATCGGAGGCGTGGTTGGAATTGCAGCATTTTGAAGAGAATTACAGATTTTTGAACCACTTTCATCAGAAATCAAAGGTTCACAAATAAGCTGGATTTCACAGAAGGCACAAAAAACCGTTTAAAAGCCAAATAGGTTAATGTTATAAGATTTAAGAAAAAATATTTTCAAAGAGATACCACGAGCTTAATTTGTTGTCCTTGGACTTGACTGTTTTTGACAGGCTCCGTCATAGAAAGGGGTTTCCGGAAAAAGAAGAAAAAAATTGGGACTACTTCGGTTCCTGCATAGTGCATATAGCGGTTTATTTGTCTACGAATCCCGCACAGTTTGGTTTTGGTTTTCTCTAAAATTATCAGTGCCCCGAGGAAAAAGCAGCACGATTAAAATTGCTACAGCACGGCTCATACTGATCCTTTGTGTTTCGCGCAGGGCATAAGACCACAGAAAAATGTGGGTCGGGTTGGGTTCGCGGTTCACGATTTTTGAAAAAGTCGGTTTTCAGTTTGGGTCCAAGCATTATTTATTTTCGCTCCGAACCGGCTCACGTACTCGTAAACCTGTTCAGAGAGGCTCGATTCAAAATCACGTCCTTAATGAAAGAAAGAGAAACACGCGTGGAAAAGAGCTCCGTCTGTTCCAAAAAAACAAAACAAAAAACAAAAGACATTGAAATATTAACTTTATTCTTTATGCGCGGGTGGTTTGCAAATGTGCGATCATGCATCGATTGCGCAAAAAAAAGTCCTGGAACTTAGTCAATAGTCAGTGCTAATTCCTGACAGAGATTACTAATCCTAAGAGATAAGGCACATTCTATCTCCGCCGTGTTGAAAAACTGTTGGCCGAGCTCCGTAAAAACGCCTGCAAGAATGGCCGTGATGCAACGCGCAGTACGCTGGTGACCGTAAACATTGTCATTATTCATGTTGTTGGAAATGTGGTTAGATTCTCTGCGGCATCTAAATGTTTGTCATTTAGTGGCCAATGGTATGATTAAAAGTACGTGTCTTAGATTTTCATATTCACTTTCAAAATATACTCAGAGCTCATTGAACTTTCGAAACACTTTAGGTATCAATCTTATTAATTTAGTTAGTGGCGTTGCTATTCAGCGTTGCTACTTCTCAGTTCTTCACTGAATCGGCAGGAAACAGGCAGCTGTCTGCTATTGAAGAATAGTGACTGGTTTTAACTGAGATGGCTTTGAATGCAAACTTAAACAACTGAACCGAGAAAAAAGGTTTTCTTTGATGAGAAGGGACCAAATTATGTTAGGTCCCGAGCATTAAATTGCGTGCATCTTGCGTTCGCCGCGGTTTCGACCAATCAGAGGGCTTACGCACGGTAACATCATCGTGCATAAGTTACCCTCGAGACCGAGCATTCACGGAAAAAATGGTTGGTAAGATTTACCATAATGATGACTGATTCCTGTACCTGTCAAAAATACGGTAAACTTTACCAGATATTGGGTTGAATTTACATTGTTTCTAGTTCATTCAACCCGATGTATGGTTAAGTTTATCATCTTTTTGGCAGGCAGAAATCAGTCATCATGATGGTAGTAAATCTTACCAACTATTTTTTTTCCGTGTTATTTGGTCCAAGCAACTCACATCCAGTCAAATGTTCGTAAGATCTTAACTGTTAAGGAGATTCTAACCTCATTTCAAACAACACCAGTAGTAACAATGTTTACGGTCACCAGCGTACGCCACATTGCATACTCCGTAGGAGTCGAACAACACTTTTTAATCGTTATGCCATATCTCTTAGGCTTAGTAATCGCTGATTTCTAAACACTTCGACAAGACTACCCAAATTTTCGGACAAAACCGTTTTTTCCAACCGTTTGAACCAGTTCGAACTCAACCAGTCGGTTTGGTTCGGACCATGGATCACTGGTATTCTTAGGTAAAAAGTTTTTGGTTAAAAAACTGGCAGTTTGGAGCGGTTTTTGATTCGCAATTCGGTTCAGTTCGATGCTCTGATTTAGCAACAAAATTATCGTACTTTAAAAAGTGTTGGGGAAAGTTGTGGTGTAATACAATGATTTTGATGTATAACACGATAGCAATACTGCAAAGCAAAAGCACTATAAATAAATCGCTAAACACGAGGATACAAACCCTGCAAGCGATACTATTGCCGTACTATTTTTATACTTAATCCTGTCAATCTTTTTTATTTATGAAAAGCAGAAACTTATTTCTTGATAAACACGTAAACAAGTTACTCGTAGATTGTTTATTTGTAGTTAAAATTAAAAAAAAATGTTTGTGATTAACACAACGCAATCTTCAGGCAAGCAAAAACTGCTTTTTGGAGGAAATCACACTGATGAGTTATTTTGTAGGATAACATAATAAGTGGTGACTGAACTCACAATTTACCGACTGAGCTACAACTATAATTATAAATTTCAAAAACGATGTACATTGTACTTACAAGGTGTGAACTCACGAATATACTGATTCTTTGAGAAGTATTTAATTCTACCCTCCAACGACCATTTATTGCATTCAGAATCAAAACGAAAGTTACAGTCCACGCAGTCAGTGAAAATAAGAATACTCACCTGAAACAAATAAAGAAATAAGGCAAATTAAACATATGGTCTTCAAGTACATTTTAACGAAATCCTTTCAAAATATTCGAGTATACCTATACTTGATGAAATATTCTAATGATTCAGTCCTTGAAATTGTGAGGTGATTTTATGATTTACAGATTTTTGCAAATCAATCAAAATGTGTTGATGTTAAGCGCTGTTATGAAAATTTCTGAAAAGTGCTACCCCTCTTCCGCTTACCACTTGCTACAATTCGTGTGATTTTAAGTATGAGATTAATTTAAAGTTCCAAAAAAGTACTTATCACAATACTAAAAAGTTTGAAAAATCTGCTACCGCACATACGCTTCTCTCAAAATAATTTCACCGAAAAATTAAAAAAATTATTAATTTGATTTTTAAATTTAGAAGTTGGAACGAGTTAGTTATTTATGGTTTTTGCATGTGCATATCACCACAAAAACGTTTCTGAGATGGAAAGGAAAAAAAAACGAGTTAAAAAATACAGTTAGTTCAATTTGTTTGGTCCACTCTCCTGCAAAGTCATATCATATGTTATCGATAATTTAAAATAATTGCCCTTTTAAATATTTAAAGTCGAACTGTCATAATTGGTTTTTTTCCCCATCATATCTTTTAACCGTACTAACCCTAAAATAGAGTGAAAATGTACCAACATTGAATATTCAATATAAAGGTAAATGAATAAATAAATAAATCAATAAAAAAGACCAAATAGGTGCTCAGAATTGCTTTGGACTTACAAAACTGGACTGACTATCCTACTACCAAAATGTCTCATGTCTAAGAAAATCTGTATTTTGAATCACTGTGTGACCGGAGAAATTCCGACTAAAGCAGTTGTTAAGATCATTCTTGTTTAGACTTCAACGAATCCTATACAGATTCCTTAATTTTAATAAAAGCAAATATTCTGATTGTGTACAATGAAGCGTTTGGAAGGGGGGGGGGTGATGTTGTAGAAAGAGAGGGGGTGATAGGGATAGTGCTACTCGAATAAACTAGACTGCATCCAAATGCTCGACGAAATCTAACTGGCTCTACCTTCGGCGAATGAGAATTTGAGCGCAAAGACGTTCAACTGTGGAACGAGTTACTTTCCTCGCATCATTTTATAGAAAGCTCTCACGGAATTGTATTGGTCCACTCCCCCATTTTGATTTTGATTCGATTCATATTCGAGCCTAAGCCGAGAAATAAGGCGCCGGGTATTCATAGATACAAATAAAGGAACTCAGCCACGTATTCGAGGCACGTCCTCGCGATAGTGTTGTAACAATCGAGTAATCACCGTTCTCACTGTTGCCAGATCAGGGCTGCCGTTTTGCGTATAATCAATGCTATTTTTCTATTCACCGATGATTCCACCGGTTGAGAAAAGATTACACAGTTCAGTTCAGTGTATGACTGCAATGCACGAAAATACTCTGGTCTGTAATCTTTCCTTAACCGGTGGAAAATCCGTTGATTAATTAAAATATCCGCAAGTTTTTTAAAGTCATCGACGACTCCACCGGTTGAGGAAAGATTACAGATGTGAGTATTTTAGTTTATCACAGTCATGCTCTGAACTGAACTGTGTAATCTTTTCTCAACCGGTGGAATCATCGGTGAATTGAAAAATAGCATTGATTAAACGCAAAACGGCAGCTCTGCTGTTGCCAGATATTCATAGCCGTAGCCAGCAATTTGGTTTCCTCTCTCTTTGCCAATTTGAAAGCGTGTAATAGAAAAAGGTAGAGAGAGGGGCTGTCACGTGACTTCAGCCCCTGTTTACCGTCATTTTCTAACACATGCTGAAAAATGGGCAAAAAAAGATAAGAAGGCAAATTCGTGGTTGTATAAAGCTATGCAGATATCTGGCTGTTTCAACGGAGACCAGAAAAGTTTTCACCAGGCCTTAAAAAGTGAATTACCGTAAAACGGGGTGAATAGAAACTTCGGGGTGAATGGGAACATATTCTGGGAATGTTTGTGGGAGGAAAATAAGCAATCCCTTAATATGTTCACATTCACCCCAAGGTTCCTATTCACCCCGTTTTACGGTACACAAATGAAGAGTTCAGGGGGAAAACGATAAATATCACAAAAATCCAAACTAAAATTTTCATGACCATCTAATGGAGTACAAAATTGCAAAAATTGAATAAAGATCGAAACAGAAGCACAAGACTATCATAATTTCGATGGGTGGAAATACACTGGTTCTATAATGAAAAAGAATAACCTTTAAACGTCATTTTCCCCCAAGGAGCAAACAAGAGTCGCTAGCTAGCGTTGTCAATGCTGATAAGAGTCGGCTTCTGATTGGCTGGAGGTGGAGGGAAATGCGTGTTTCCAAACTTTTTTCGACCTTATGGAAATTAACAAATGGGGGTTTCCTTTATGGTCATTTCTCTCAAAAACAAAGCAAAATTATACTGTAAGAACTTCCACTAAAAAACCACTTATCCTTGAATCGATTAAACGGGCTTTTTTCAACAAATCGGTAGGTCATAAGACCGATTTCTGAAATTATTGCTGAGATATTTCGCAAACACGTACAGTAATACCTCGTTATCCGCGGGGGTTACGTTCCGCGAGAACCTCGCGGATACCGAAACCGCGGATATGGAGGCATTAGTCTTATGGGAATATAGGGGTTAGGGACCAACGGCTGAATTTTACTCTGATTTCTTTATCCCTCGTATTGTAGATTCATTCACACCATATTGTCTTCCCACCTCACTGCAACTTTTTACTTTTAAAAGGTCTAAAATCTTCAACTTTTCTATCAAGGACATTACTTTACGCGGTCTTTTTGCTATTGATATGGCCGAGGGAGACGCAGTAGTCGAGAGGTTATCCTCCATTTCTTCATCTTATTTAATTCACTTTCCTCTTCATACTTCAAATTTTGAACAAATTATAATATGTAAAACAAATAATTATAAAAAGGAAAATATATTATAAGGGATTAATTTTGAAAAAAATAAAGAAAATATATAAGGGATTAATTTTGATGAAAAATTTAGATTTGACGTCTTCACGGCGAATTTTGATTTTATTTGAAAATAGATATTCGAAAATTGAAGGTTAAGAAAAGTGAATGTTGAATAAAATGTTGCCTTGGAAACCGTTAAAAATACAAGTTTCATCGTTTGAAATTTTTTTCCGGCCTCTCAATCGCGGATAACCGAGGTAAAGGGTCGCGGATAACGAGCATGGGTCTCAAAAAACCAATCGCGGATAACCGAAACCGCGGATACGGAGGTCCCGGATAACGAGGTATCACTGTACTTAGACATTTTTTAGATGATTATCCGACTCGTCACCCATAAGGTTATCATGATTCCTACCATCGACTCTACTCGATTAATTCAATCAGTCACAATCGCCTCACAGCAGGCTTGAAAAAGAAACGCGCTTTTGTTTTTGTTATAGTTGTGTTATTGTTGGAAAATTGAAATAAATTTAAATTTGAATTAGATTAAAATTGAAATCGAAATAGAATACGGCTTCAGACCGTATCTTTTCTCCACGGTTGATTCAAGGGTCGTCCATCATATCTATCCCACCCATAATATTTTAAAATCATATTTACTATCATACTTATCCTTGAAGGTTTTAGCGATGGGAAGGGGAGGATATCATAGATTCTTCACCCACCTTATCACTTAAAAGTTGAAAATTCCAGTTTTTTAGGAAGACAAATGCGGTTTCAACATAATGCTATTTGAAATTTTTTATTGGAATGACCCTATTTTGTAACAAAGTTTTTTTTTTTTTTTTTTTTTTTTTTTTTTTTTTTTTTTTTTTTTTTAAAAAAAAAAGACATCTGGCAGCATTCTCAGTGCAAGTCTCGTATCATCCAACTTCATGGACGCCGCCGAAGCAGCGCAGTGCCGGCGAATTTTTTTTAGGAGAGAGTGCTCCACTGCATTGCTGAATTGTAGGGAGGAGGGGGAGAGTTTGCTGAGACAGCCGAGCTGTTGAGGTATGGGGGGGGGGGGCACAGAAGACCTGAGCAATAGGTATAGCGGCACTGTTCACGAGATTGCAATTACCCCCCATGAATCCCTCTCACCCTCTATAGTTGCAACCGATATTCATTGAAGCCCACCTTATTCTCCTCATAAAAAAATACTCGGATTTTAATAGAGCAATCAATTTCATCGCCCAAGTCTACCATGGAGTTCGCTCAAACGACACATATTTTTTACTTTTTTTTCGACCTTCCACTCTCATTCGGCTACTCCTGCCTCTGTCCTCTCTATTATTCTTTAGAAAGATCGTAGATTTTTTTTTTTTTTTTTTTTTTTTTAGAGCCGACGGAGTGGGGATAGAGGTGGGTACGGGCGGACTACGTGCGCCGAACTCAACCACCAAGCGACGCATTATGCGCAGTTGAACAAACAATTTATAAAATTGAGCGTGACAAAAACGCATTATTTAATTGAATTTTAGTTCATTCTATTTCATTTTCTACTACTTAACTTTTATCAAGACGGAAATGTTTTGGATATCGTGGTGATGAAGTTATTAAAGCAATTTTTAAATTAAACTTTTACAAAGACAAAATATTAAAAAACATAATAGAAAAAAAATATAAAAAAAAATAAAAAACATACAAGCATAAAAAATTAAAAAAAATGAAGAGGCAAACAAAAAAACAAAACAAAAAAAACAAACAAAGCAAAAAAAAAAAAACAAAAAAATAGAAAATAAAAAAAAACCAAAAAACAAACAAAAATTTGAAAAAAATTTCTCATCAGGGGCTGTCGCTCCTAAAATTGATAAAAGAAAAAAAAAAAAAACAAAAAAAAACCAAACAAGATAAAAAATCGATCAGGTGCTGTCGGGTTATTTTAAAAACTAGCAAATAAAAGGAAAGAGGAAAAAGTTTAAAAAAAAAATAAATTAGATCAGGTGCTGTCGTTTGTTTTAAAGTTCAAGATGCAAGTCAGAGTGAGCGACAGTCTGGGGACCAATAATAATATTACGTTTGACATGTGGAAGATGATGTAGAACGGAATGGTAAGGTTTATTGGTCCCCAGACTGTCGTCATCTCTGACTTGCATCTTGAACTTTCAAAACAAACCGACAGCACCTGATCAAATTTTATTTATCTTTTTAAACTTTTTCCTTTTTCCCTTTTTATTTGCTAGCTTTTGAAATAATCCGACAGCACCTGATCCGATTTATTTATCTTTTTTTGGTTTTTTTTTTGTTTTTTTTTTTTCTTTTATAAATTTTAGGAGCGACAGCACCTGATGAAAAAGTTTTTTCACAATTTTTTTGTTTGTTTTTGTTTGTTTTTTTATTTTCTATTTTTTTTGTTTGTTTTTTTTTGCTTTGTTTTTTTTTTTTGCTTTGTTTGTTTGTTTGCCTCTTCATTTGTTTTAATTTTTTATGCTTGTATTTTTTTTTATTTAGTTTGTCGGTTTTTTTGTTTGATTTTATATTTTTCTTTGTTTGTTTTGTGCGTTTGCTTTTTAGTTTTTTGGGGTTTTTGGTTTCTGGTTTTTATTATTATTCATTTTTTTTATTTATAGTTTGTTTGTTTGTTTGTTTTTTTGTTTGATTTTTTGGTTTTCTTTTTTATTTTTTTTCAATTTTCGGCGCACAGCATCTGATGGGAAAGTTTTTTCTCATTTTTTTTTTAGTTTTGCGCTTCTTCGTTTGTTTGTTTTTTGTTTGTTCGCTTTTCCAAATTTCTTTTCCTATCATCTTGTTATGAACTCTAGGTTTTTACTTTCATTTTATTAATCTATTTGTCTAGTTTTGGAATTTAACTTCCATTTTTATTGTTTTTTTAAATCCTCTAATAAAATTTAATTTAAATTTTGGGTATAGTGATGTTCAGCCCGGGCAAATTTTTCAAATGTATCACGCCAAAAGATTCTCTGCAATGGAACCGAATTACTGGTAGCGAGAAACCATCAATTTAGATACTGATTGATTCGGTTCACATGTTGGAATGGTGAGGGATGCGCGGATTTGATGGGCCCACCTCAATCAGCCCGCTAGAAGTTGGAAGAAGAACGGAGAGTTGGAGAGTGAGCAAAGCGGGGAGTGGGGAAAGGGGGAAGGATGGTCGGTGAGTCAGTGAGTCGAGGAGGGGGGATGGACATCGGGAGTGGGAACCCGTGCAACGCCGAGATCGCGTTGCACGGCAAACTCACCAAAGGGACTGAACTCGACAAACTGATGAAACGTAAAAACAAAAACCTCAATAACTTTCAATTTCGGGCCCAAAATCTTTCCAAATTTTTGGCAGTTCACCCAAAGGGTAGTGAAAAACGTTTCTGCAAAGTTTCGAAAAAATCGATTGATATTTACTACCATTTTCGCGTGCACAAACTGAGAGCGTCGAGCGTCACATACACCCGTACGGACAGCGACGATAGCATAAGGTGCTTTGCTACGCGACAGCACCTAAAAACCGGAAGCACAAAGTTTTACGAGAGATGAAACGGGAGCGCCTCTATCCAGGGTTGGGAAAGGAGGAGGACAAGGGTTAGAGATGGGGGGGACTGAGAAACAAAGGGGGAAATTTATTTTTTCACCGCAAAAGAACACTCTTTACGGTAACTGGAAATTTTTCTTAGTGTAGTTTCCAGTCCTGGTTTCAACAATTTATCACACTATATAGAGTCTAGCGGTCACTTTAAAGAAACTAAATAACATTGAAAAATAGTGGGAGAGTAAATACATATTATCATAATAGATAATAGATATGGTTCCGACATTGTGTAGCAATTGAGATAGTTAAAACTTACTGCGCGATGGTTTAATAATACAGGCCTTTTTGGTATTTTTTTACAGTAAAGCGGTTATTTATAACCACACTGTTCATATTAATAGTTAAATGCATTTTTTTTACACCATGCAAATCGTTTCAGCACATAGGAACCATCTACGAGTATATTTACCCTTCCACTTGTTTCAGTGAAGGAGACAGATTGTCCCCATTGCCCCCTTCTACGTATTTCGGAGGGTCACATCGAAGAGTAAATGCCTCCTTGAGAGAGCTCATCAAATCAAAAAAACCCTGTCTTCGGCTCTTAAAGAATTCGGAAATTGCCACTCAGTTTCAGGATATAAGGGCAGAGCGCAGCGCGAAAGGAGAGCTGCCGTTTTGCGTGTAATTATAGCGGCATTTTTCCAATCCTTCGCATGATTCAACCGGTTGAGAAGTGATTACACAGTCCAGTTCAGTATCTGACTGTGATGCACGAAAATACTCACAACTGCAATCTTTTCTCAAGCGGTGAGGTTATCGATGACTTGAAAAAACTTGCTGATATTTTAATTGATTTTCGGCGTTTCCAATTATTAAGAAAAGATTACAGATGAGAGCTAGGATTATGGTGCAGCGCGGTCATTCACTGAACTGAGCTTTGTTATCTTTTCTCAACCAGTGATTTGAAAAATGTCATTATATAACTATACAAAGAACGGCAGCCCTGCACGGAAGGGATACCGATAGATCGAAATACACGGGACACCGTCACTGGTCTCATAAACATTCCGAGCGGGAACAGGAACACACTCGAAGCTCATCAAACCCTCTCAGAGGAATCAAAACTCTCCGTCCTATTATGCTGCAACTCATTGTTCGTAAGGCTGTATGGAGGAGGGGTGCAGGGAGGTTCCTTGACAGAGGTAAGCAGGCCTCCCAAGTGAAGAATGAAGCAAATGAAATAGGGATGGCAAAAAGAGGGAGCCGGTCTCTTTAGAAGGTTGGAAAGGAGTGCGGGAGCCATAGAGAGATGGGTCAACCATGTTTGTTTAGGCTGCACCGAGCGATATCTTCCTTTGCAAAAGCTCTCTCTCACACCCGGGTCGATACTCAACTGCATCAGGCCTCTGCGTGTACCCCCACCCCCCCCCCCTTTGCGCTCCTCTCGGCACCCTCCTCTTCTCCCCCTTACAACTTTATACACGTACAACATAAAACTCGCACACAAAACAAACTTTTAGTGGAACAATCACGTACTTGCTCACAATAATAGCTTGTACAACTGTAGTCTTCCCAGCTCATTATTTATTCTTCTTATGACTGGGGGGGGGAGGAGGAGGCGAAGGGTCGGAGAGCCGCAGTAATTAATTTCTACATTGTTTCTGCTCTAAATAATTTGATAATCCTAATAACTTGATTATTCAATCATTCGAAAGGTACAAAACAAACAATGACTTGATAGGTACAAAATAAAAAGAGAGTTAAATCTAACTTTTTTCCCTTCGGCTACCATGAATTATCCTGAGATGACCGATTTATGTAACACGAACAACATTTATGATTTCCGCAGCTGTAGGGGGAGAGGAAAGTTGTTTATTATTACTCGTATAAGAATAAATGTTGCCTTGTTTCAGGAAAGAGTCACTTGAGTTAATAGCCGCATTTAGCAAAAATGTTCATCGAGTCAGGTTTTTGGCCGTTTTTTATAATACACAAGCAAAAAGGACACCAAATTCCTAAGAACTTTTAGTTTTAGTTGACAAGTCTCGGTCGGCTCGCAATCCTTCTACTTAGTGCCTTGAAGATGAATACCCGCAGGGGGTCCGAAATAATCATGGTCCAGTCTAATGATAAACAAATAAAAAGCATAAAGTGAGCCACAATCGTCAAAATGTACCCTAATAAAGTTTTTCAACAATCATAAATCCAAACAATTAGGAACACTTGCAATAGAGAAAGTTTCCACGCCGGCGCCGTATCCAAACAAAGATTTTAGATGTGAAACACCACTCCTCAAGTGACTAACTGCGTTACCAAAACAAAAAGTACTGCATTTTGCAAAGCGAAAAGGCAAAATTTATGAAAATTTGAAAATACCAAATCAATAAACCTTACGTCGTTGAAGATGGCAACGTTAAACGAAAGCTTCCTTCTAAAACGTATTTTTCGCCCAGCTCGCCAGGTGAGGCAAGTGAGGCGACAGAGAGCCATTGCCTCACATTTTTTTAAGTTGGAGAAAGAAAAAAAAATAAAAAAGTAAAATACATATATAAAGGTTGAAATGGTTATCATTCCACCATCCTTTGTTTCAATAGTCCAAAAAGTATGAATGGAACTTAAAATTGTCAAAAAAGTTTATGTGAAGAGCGTTTCAAATAAAATCCTATGCACCTCTCATTTTCGTCGCCTCACCTCCACGAGCCGCCAGTGTTTTTCGGTCCAATTAATTTTTGTTTTATTTTTTGTTCTAAATTTTCTTATGCTTGTGGTTCAATCTTTTTGTAATTCTTTCTACAAAGAAAGTATAGATGGAGTTTCAAATAATAGTCATAAAAAACAAGTGAGATCAATGATTTTTGGAGTTTTATAAAAAACCCATTATCATAGAGCCGTAAGATCTTTTTAAAACTCTTCAGATATTTTCCTAGTTTCTGTCATACTGAAATCGAAAAAGTTCCGACTCCCAAATCTTTACTTTTCCGCTTTCGCTTGGTTAGTAAGGATTTCCGCGATAAGAGCAAATGTGTCGCTTGATTCTCGCTTCTGTCTGATCACAGCGCGCATATAACGCCTCGGATTTACTCGGATGTGACCCGAAATACATCACATCACGTCGTTTGGACGAGCTTTCCTCAGCTGCTTTCCGCGACGCGCTAAGTAAGAAAAATAGGTTTGCTGAGGCCGGCGCGGAAATCCCTGCGCGTGCCATAAATTTTGGCGTAAATATTCACGGATAGGTATTCGCGATTCTCTCGCTATATAGCTTTGGAGACATCGGAAAAGTAACCTCCCGTCATCCTCGCTTTCCTTTTACCGTTTTTCTTATTTCCATTTTCTTGTTTTCCTCACTGATTCTGTGAAAATCTCTCTGACCCAAATTCGACCTCTCTCAGCGTCTCACACTGAATTGAAATATAGAATTTTCTGGAGATCTAGAAAAATTAATTTTCTGGAGATCCAGAAAAATTAAAGATAATGAGCCTAAATTGCAAGGCAACTATGATAGTAGTTTGATTTGCAAATTAATGACTTAGAATGGGTCAGGTGACTTTGGAATCAGAACGGAAAATCTCTTAAATCAGTCAGTAGAGTCAATGGAAACAAATTCGGAATTTCCAAACAAAAACTGACAACTGTGCCTGTTTTTCAATAATGCGGTTGAGTGATTTCTGAAGTTTATATTTTTAATCACAAAACCAAGCGCAACCCGGCCAGTAGTCGAAGATGACGGGAAAATATATGTTTCCAACATGGCGAACCCGAAGATACCCAAAGAAAATGATGCTTCAAAATGAACTCAGGTAACAAGGGTTTTGCAAGGATGTATCAAAATGCACACGTTTTGAAAGCAGAAATGAAATAATACATACATGTCCGGAGAAAAAAGAAGAAAAAAAAAATCTACGTTTCGATCCACTGTGACCACTGTGCATAACTTAACGCGTTAAACAGAAGAGTTTAATCATACGCTGGAGATAGTTTGCTATCAGAAGGCTGCTTGTTATTCCTACCCCATGCATCGTCCCGTAGAGGTCATAATACCCTTCATCAAGTAAGACGTGTTGATTCAAAATTGAAAAAAAAGTGCTGAATTTAACTTAACAATGCAAAATACTTAAATGTATGGAAAAAAAACTAGAAAACTGTTAATTTCACCATTTAAAATACAGTTAAATCACCTCCGTGAATATGATAAATTGGATAAATTTAAACTGATTCTGGAGAAAGAAAAAACCAATAGATAGTGAAATGAATAGGCACACAAACAAATAAATCAATAAATATAAATATAAAGAGAAATATATAAATAAACAGCTGAGTGAAGAGAAATGAAAATCTTGGGTTCGGTAAGAAATGAATCATGAAGAAGATTGTAACTATGACTGGAGGCCAAAGAGAGGTCGAAGTCATGACAACGCGTAGGCGGAGTTAAGAGAAATAAAAGAGTGCGAAACCACCTGGATCATTGCTTACAGGCCGTAAAAATACCAGAAGCAGCTTTCACAGTAGGCAATCCACGTGCACGTAGCGTCGCAGGAATGTGATTTATTCTGAATTATTTATCAATTTTCATGCGCGCCCAATTACCTCTCCCTATGGATACAAACGAAGAAATTATTTCTCGCCAGCAACTAGAGACGGAAGCTAGGAAAAGCAGCAAGACACTGCGGAAAAGGAAATACTTAAGAAAAACTTGGTTGCCATGTTTCATAAAAAATAAAAAAAAAATAATGAGCGATTTTTGTTAGGGTACGTTTCATATTTAGACCACCCGGTATTACTTCGATTTATTCATGCGCGAAAATCTTAAAATGGGTCACTTGCGATTACAATGGACTTGCCTGGACTCATGATTTGTTTCTTACGTGAAATGCAGTGAAAGTTAAAGTTTCATCGTGATCCGTTCATTTTTAGCTGAGGTATAACCTTCATTTGAAAATACTATTTTGCGACGTATTTCCCGATCAAAAGAGACAGCTCTAAAGCTTGTCTCTTTGCACCTCGCATTCTGTGATGCACCACGCAATTTTGTTGACTTCGTTGGCAGTGTTGGCTCCGTTATAACGCATGTATTGCAAGCATATGCAAATAAATCCAAAACTTTGAACAATAATGAAATGCGTCACAGAGCAGGAATTTGACAGACTTCATGTCAGTCAGGGGTGTCAGTTCTTATTTTTGCAAACGAGCTGCTCGTATGCTTTGAAATTGAGGGGGGTGTTGAGTCCCCCCCCCTCCCTGCAAAAGAAAGGAAAACATATATTTTGAGGAAAGAAAGATCATAATCTATTCTCTCTCTCTTACTTTGTATAACCACCCCCCCCCAACTGAGCCTTCCCCCTGACTGAGGATTTCCCCTCTAACTGGAGGTCTCCCCCCCTACTGAGGGTTTCCCCCACTAATTGAGAGTTTCCCCCCTAATCGAGTGTTTCCCCTTTAACTGAGGGTTTCCCCCCTAACTGATGGTCTCCCCTCTGACTGGGTGTTTCCCCCCTCACTGAGGGTTTCCCCCTGAACAGCTTAAGGTTGCACCTGTAAAGTTCGAAAATAACCAACAACTTTTAACGGAGGAGGGCCCCTGGACACCCCTCCCACTAGGGAGGATTCCATACCCCCTAGACTCTCGAGTAGAGTAGGTGAAAATATCTGATTTGGGGGGAGGATCGGAGAGGGGGGATGAAAATGTCTGATTTGGGGGGGTTAACTCGTATATCGTCTAGGGGGGACTTGCACCCCTGAATTGCCGGTTCATATTTTACATATCGCGATGGAATTTCGCTCACTTCAATCCCCTTAACATTTTAAGAGAAAACCAACAATCAAAAGATGAATGCGTTGAAAGTACAACTTGGTCAAAGACACGTTTTGATGAAAATGTATATTTCGTAGAATTGACTGACTAAAATTCAATAAAAATATTGTTTCAGAGATATTTCCTCGACCTCCAAAACATACGAAAATTTGATTTCCAAGCCCCCCTCTCCCTCCCGCAACCTCTTCCATGTGAAACCCCTTCAAGAGATTGGTGCAATGAAAGTCAAATTATGACAGACAGAATGATTAAGTTTTAAAACAGCGTACGTTACATCCCATCTAGCTTCTAAGAGACCATTTTTTTACAAGAATTTATACTTTTTGGCGTTTTTTTCGTGGTGAGATGTAAATGGTTCCTTTTTTGACAACGCTTTCAAAAATTAATTTTTGATGAAGACAGCTGTGAGATGTAAACGGTTCCTTTTTTGACAACCCTTTCAAAAATTAATTTTTGATGAAGACAGCTGGCTCTTTAGAAACTTTATTTCACTACTCTTTCTTTGAGTCTCGTGAAGGTCGAAATGAATAACATATGTATTCAGGTGAAGAAATGCATTCCACAAGTAGCTTTAGAGTTCAACCGATACTAAGTGCTTTCCGCTGTTTCCGTTTTAAGGGCTACGGATGATGCGGAAAAGGTGACACGACTACTCTCCAGAATTTTGGCTTTCGGCAGAATGCATAAATAATGTAAACATAACAACACGAAGTAGCTCAGTATTTCTTCCGTCACATATGAGCTTGAATAAGAAACGCTTGAAACGAAATCAGAATCAAACATCAGTGACAGACAGAACGTGGGAGAAAGAGAGATAGATGGGAGGGGGACAAAAAAAACCTCGACTTTTCTAGAGAGAAAGTTTTAAACTTTTTAGATGCCCTAAAATGTTCTCCTGCTGCTGATAGAAGTTTTTCAAACAAGAACTTATCGCAGTCTGAAAATGTATCGTTATTTTAGCATTACATTTTGTAGAAAGAAGCTTCAAGGGTTTTCTTTACTCATTTATATCATAATTTTATTTTTAGTAGCATATCATCCAAGGAATTTTCCGACACAAAGGTACTGGACAGTTTTATTTTCCATTTTATAATTGAGATTTTCATTTCTCATGAAAATTGAGCGTTTGTGATCGTAACGGCCCATGAATAATCGATTCTCCTTTCCTAAATAGTCTAGAACTTGAACAAATTATCGATAATGTGGAGGCTCTATCGAATCCCTTTAGAATTGTTTAGTTTTCTCTCCCCCCAAGGTCTCTATTACAAAAGCAATCGATAGAAAACATTTTGATTCACGAACAATATTTGCCTGGATGAGAGGTGGCATTCTTTATAGAAACGCTGCCATGCAAATTCAATCCAAAATAAAATCCAGACTTTGACAGGCAAAACTACCACGATGGTTAAATCAAAGTATGAACACCAAAATTGGAGGAGAATCAGAATTGAAAATAAATTAATGAAAAAATTGAATACAAAAAAAGAAGAAGAAAATCCACTTTGTTTAGCCTCAGAAAATTTTTGAAAGAGGAAGGAACAAAAAAAACACTCCCAATCCTAAAGTAAGCACCCGATAAGTACAGGAAAAAAGGTACAGTAAGACAGAGAAGAAACACCGTCGAGGATAAGAAAAAAGAATCTCATTATAAGATGCAAGGCGAAGATGATGTTCATCCCTTCGCAGATTTTACAGGCGTGTATAAATGTGTGATAGAGCATTTCACGCTTTTTTTTCACTCAACAAATTCTTCAGGTTCCTCGGTAAATCGAGCAAAGTGCAGCAAGTTGACTGACATTCCAGACGGATGAAGTCCTCCCCGAAATTAGCATTTATATATTGCTGGAGCGGTTTGCCTTCTCTCGTCGATATGTGAAATGACTTTGACGTTTTCCTTCCATTTTTTCATACGGAGGTGATTTTATTTCGATAACCTGAAGGGTGTGATCGCGAGCTCATAGCGTCACTGCTTTGAACTATTTCTCCATTTTTTTTTTCTCTCGAAATCAAAATTCGGAGGGAGTAATTGACAGCTTGTCACTCTGTTAGGAATACATTTCACGTCACTTCAACAAGAGCTCCTGGTGGAGAAAGAACGGTAAACGGTGTGACAAAATCTAAAACCACTCGCATAGTTGTCATCACAACCCTTTCATGTTTTTGGGAGAAGCTCAGTAAACTAAGCATGATACCATAAAATCCTTGTAATGGAGGTATCTTTTTCAATCAGAAACTGGCTTAGTGACAAATTATTGAACTTCTGTAAGTTTTCACACAGTTAAATGGAAAATAAGCAAGCATTGCTAGTTTGTTCACACATCCAACTCCGGATCAGTCGCGTCGCATTGGGTGGCTCTGGAGTGGCAATGCTGAATTTTGTCCAGTTAAACTTGGGAAAATTATCAAACAATGGTGGGATTCACACTGCACAGGGAACACAATCAAATCCGACCTTTCCCATGGGTTTAAATGTGAACAAGTGCAATGTGCATGTCAATAGGTTGCTCCAGATTTGCCGTTTTGTGTGTACTTAAAAAGGCATTTTTCAACCTACTCATCGATGGTTCTACCGGTTGACCAAAAGACTACACAAAGCAGATTGCAGTATATCACTGAAGTGCACGGAAATGCTCCGATCTGTAGTGTTTCCTCAACCGGCCTGCTATTAATTTGACAATATTCTCATTTTAAATAACATTGGTGATGACCCGAAAAAGCAAATGTGACATTTAGAGAGCCTTTCGCCGTTGGCGTTTAGGAGATTCCTAAACTAACATGTCTGCTTGTAATCATCAGTCGGGTCATCTCTTTAAACGGACATTGGCGATGCCCTGGAAGAACAAAGAGGACGTTTTGAGAGACCTTCGCCTATGTTGGTGATTGAAAGTCCGAGAGATGACAGGTCTGCTCGTAAGCAGATCCGATATATGACGGGATGTGTAAGCAGAGTACAGTGGAGCGAGTCAATGGGCGAGACTGGACAGTGGACATAGGACATATCGTGGAAACTTCAAATGCGTATATCTGTGTTAATACACAACGTAGAAGTTTGAAATAGGTTACATTGGTCTTAACGTAAAACCACCACATTCATCAGCTTCAGAAGATGATGAGGTGCCCCCAGATTTGTCGATCAATCCTCCAGATCAGAACCAGTGGCGTAGCGTGCAGTTCGGAATTGTGGCAGTATGTCCATTTAAACCCATGAAAAAGATCGAACTATTGGGTGTTCGGTGAACACCTTCGTATTCGACCTTTTTAATGGGTTTAAATGGACACAATACAACGTTGCCAAATTTCACGCTTCGCCACTGATCAGAACCCTGCTGAGAATGCTGTAAATCAAAATCCCGGTAATGACAATTCCACTAATCATATTCCTGATAGACTTAGAGGCCAAGCCCACGGAAGACCCGCGACTAGGGGCAGAGCCAGAGGCCAGGGCCAAAACCGACAAAACCAAGTTCTACCTCAGAATCATGGTCCACCCACAAACCTGCGTAAGTCAGTATCTGGTACATAGTGGTTGAAAGACCCTCCACCTCGCCAATAGGCAGCAGCAAGGAACAAAATTAGGTTTAGGTACGGTCCTGCGCGCCATGTCCATACTTCAAATGAAAGTAGTTATTTTGATTTGTTTATCAAGCAAGAAATTTCAAAAGAGACCCCATCACAAACAAACCGAGAGATGCTGAGAGTAAGTCTTGATTTAGGATTTTAAATGCCAGCAATATTCACTACGACTGAACTGAGGGCAGGAATTGGACTTCTATTACTCGCAGGTGTAGAACGGAACTGGGATGTTCCTCTTCATGACTTATACAGTTCGACAGGACATAATCCTTGGTACAGAGCAACTATGCCGCGCGACCGTTTGGCATTTTTTCTTAGGTTTTTGCGGTTTAATGACAAAAGGACGAGGGCAGCTCGCGTTGAAACTGATCGTGCTGTCCCTGTAAGATATATTTGGGATCTTTACCTTGATGCGTGCAAGCGCAATTATGTTCCGAGTGAGACCCTAACAATCGATGAGCAGCTGCTTCCATTCCGGGGTCGTTGTCAATTGATCTTATCCAGTACTGGCCCATGAAAGCGTCAAAGTACGGAATCAAAATATTTTGGCTTTGCGAAGTAAAAACGTCTTATTCCTGCAATGCAAAATTATATCTAGGGCACAAAGATGAAGGGGTCGAAGTTGGCCTCGCAGAGTCAATATGTCACACCTTGGCGGCTCCCGTTATAAATGAAGGGCGCAAAATTACTATGGACAATTTTTTTACCAGCGTTCCGTTAGCCGAATATTTTTCTAAAAAAAACACAACCATTGTTGGGACCATCTGGAAGAATAGACGCGAAGTTCCTGCGATTATGAAGCCAAATCCAGTTCGCGAGAAGCATTCTTCTGAATTTGGTTTCTATAAAAATATTGTCACGAGGAGTTATGTGCCTAAAAAGAGCAAGGCTGTGGTACTCATAAGCACCACCCATGATGATGGTGCAATTGTGGAAGGGTTGAAAAAAAAACTGGAAATGATAATTCATCACGATAAAACCAAGTCTGGCGTAGACACGATAGATCAAATGGTTCGAACCTACTCCTCAAAGAGATAGACCAGGCGTTGGCTGCTTGTATTTTTTTTCAACATGTTAGACATTGGTGGTGTAAATGCATTTCGCATCTTTGAAACGCAACACCCGGAGCTCTACTGACACCGGAAAAAAAAAACTGTCGCAGTATTTTTCTTGCGGAACCTTGTCGATCAGCTTATCCAGCCACAAATGGAAATTAGAAGTACGAGCACTCTGCTGAGGCGAGAAAGTACCAATGTACCATGGCGCTACAGCTGTGTGGCATTCTTATTCCGCATACTCAACCTGTTTTTGAAGTGTAGCAACAGATAAAGCGTAAAAGATGCCACTTGTGTCCTTCAAACATCAATAGAAAGTCAAAAAACACATGTAAGGATTGTAAGCTTGCTGTATGCATTGATCACAATTCAAGATCTGTAGTTTGTAGCATCTGCAAGTAGGACACATTTATTTTCTTTTTGATACTTTGTTACCATACCCAATAAGGTATTTTTTATTACAGAGACTACTAGAAGGTTGCTTTATTATTTGTTTTTCTGGACAATTTATTGTATTCTCTTTTTTCTGTTCTTTATTCTGAGTTGGCTTTGCGCTCAAAGTGCCTCTCTCAGTTCAAGCCTGTTTTTCCTCAGCGGAACCAATCTCCAAGCCAAAGTCCTAACTACTTTTTCCTTTTGTGTTCATTATTTTTATTTACTGTTTGTATCTCACAAGGAAGTTATTACTTTAGTATAGGTACACCCAAGTATCTAAACATTTTTTACAGTGGCTCATTACTGTGGTGAGGCCTTCCTATTTTTTCTACTTCCATATTATAGTAAAATTTGCTTTGTAGCTCCTAAGTTTAGTCACTGAATGGGTAATTATTCAGCAGATCTCTAAGTTAGTTTGAAAATCTGATTTACTCTAAGATAAGACTGATAGTGAAATGTTTATATTTAAATTCGAGGGGGCACCTTCTATAGCAAGAGAACTCCCCATGAAAAAGAAATAAAACATATTTGACTATTCAGACGATTTCTCCACTTCTAATATATGCTGGTAGGAGGGGGGGGGAGGGGGGGGAGGAGGAAGGGAGGGTTTTGGGTCAAAATGCTGAGAGGGTAAGGTCAGAGTGGTATACTGAAGGGATCAAAATAATTTTGAAGGGTAAAAATCGATAGATATGGAGCGGAGCTAGAAAAGATGCGGCAAAAGTAGTGAAACCAATGTATTTTAAAGGTGGGCCTCGGAGGCCCATATCAGGCATTCGTGTAAATTCGAATGGTCAGGCAGACTAGGGTTAAATTGTTCATTTGAAAGTCTCAAGAGTCCTTGAGACAATCTGGGCTCCTTTTAAAGGAGAATAATTTCAATTTCTATTCCTCCAAATCAAAACAAAACATGTCAGAAACTTTGACATTGTGCTTTCAAATCCATTTTCTAATGAAAGACCAAAGCTCTCAAGTTCATTTTACCACACAATACGAGAAATAACGTTTAAAACATCCCAAAGATTATCAGGGAGCGCCAGACCTCGGGGTGAAGAAAAAAAAAAGGGTGCAAGGTGAGATGAGCTCAAACCACCGAACGAATACGGTTGAATTTTCATCGCAGTCGTGGCGGGGGAATGGAAATGAAGAGGAAACCAAGGAACCAGGGCTGCCGTTTTGCGTAGAATCAATGCTATTTTTCAATTCACCGATGATTCCACCGGTTGAGAAAAGATTACACAGTTTAGTTCAGTGTATGACTGTAATGCACGAAAATACTCTGTTCTGTAATCTTTCCTTAATCGGTGGAAACTCCGTTGATTAATTAAAATATCCGCAAGTTTTTTTAAAGTTATCGACGACTCCACCGGTTGAGAAAAGATTACAGATGCGAGTATTTCAGTTTATCATAGTCATGCTCTGAACTGAACTGTGTAATCTTTTCTCAACCGGTGGAATCATTGGTGAATTGAAAAGTAGCATTGATTCTACGCAAAACGGCAGCCCTGCAAGGAACGTAAAGGGAGTTTAAAGGCCAGAAGAGGATTTATGCGCTCTCGTTGAGTTGAACCCTTCTCAAAACAAGACATGCATAAAAGAAGACCTTTTTCGAGTGAAAAAGAGAGAGGAAAGAAAAAAAAATAAAAATAAAAACGCTGCGGTTTTAACTGCACGCTCAAACATGGGTGCACGCGGACGATACACATTGCACATTGCACAGAGGCGATTGCAGCTTCTGATATGCGTTTTATTTTCATTGTAAATTTTCATCTCATCTCTCTTTGCCACCCCCCCCCCATATCCCCGCTCCGCCACCTTCTACCACGCCACCCCGTTTTCGCTAGCTTTATCTCCCCCTCTCTTGTTAATCCGGGGCCGTCGGATTGGCTGAAGAAGAATAATTGACTTGGCGGAATTGCGTCAACGGAGAAGCCAGGCCAGGAGCAGCCAACAGGTGAGTGGTATCGTATAAGAATACTCCTTCGCGTCCCTTCTCTATCTACGATACGAGCACGCGGCGAGGTAGCGGTGGCAGGGGGTTGATTTATCACGCTATTACACGTGCGGTGCCCGCACTCGTGCTGCAAGCAGCTCATTAATTCCCGAAGGAAAAATATTCCATATTTTAATAGGCAACACCCCAGTTTTTTCCCCGAAATCGTTTCCACGGTTTTCAAAAATATTGCAGACGTTTTTAACCTCGAAAAATTGAATCGTATTTTCATATCGCAAACGTAGGGTAAGTAAACTCAGAGACAATTTATGTGAGGAAACATTGGAGCAGGCGCCTCAGGATGTAAGTTCGCATAGAATGTTTACGACTTTGAGACATGAATGCTCGCTAATGAAGATCCTAAACATAGTTTCCGAGGTAGGATGGCTATAGGTGGAATGCTGAACCAACTTGTCCGTAGTTCTTTTCTGCAAAAAGCCATTCTGATTCATACTGATACCTATTTTCGCATCAAGTTTTGTTGGTTCAATGCATGGTGTGACTTGCGTTTCTTCGGAGTTTCCGGTAATGTAGTTTTTGCCTTCGTATCGTAAATTTTATACAGTTTACATTTAACGCAAAAATATAATTATGACTTGAAGTCTAGGCAAACTAAAAAAAAAATAAAGAAATAAAACATGAAAGAAACACCAAGAGCACCATTTCAGAAATCAGCGACTCCAAAAAAAAACCAAAAACAGAAAAACAGTCAACAACTCTCTGATTCAATCTGAGGTTGGATGGTGAACTCCCTACATTTCGCCTCCAGTCTAAAATTTCTCTTCTCTCCCCGAGATTTGCTAGTGCATGCGACCCTTACATTTTTCCGGTACGCCACTGGAACATTCCCCACATTTCGTTTCGGCATTGTTTGGAGAACACCTCCATTTTCATGTGAGAGGCGCTGAATTTCGGAAGAAGATTAACCCCCCCCCCCCCCCTCCAAATTAGGCAACGTTGACGGCACATACCGCCTTCGTTCATAACTTACTTGATGCGATTGGAATCGAAATTCACGGATCTGCGACTGACTCATCCGGTGCAACGCGCCATAACCCGAGATACCAAGTAACGAGGGATGGGGACGCACAGTGTTGCCAAATCATACCCCTTTTTCTTCATTGATGGACCGAGATGAAAAAGCATGGATCTTACTTGAGCCTTTTAGGATTGGAACTATACTTCCAACGCAACATTTCTAAGTTCTTGGGATATTTTTTTATTTAAAAAAAAACGAAACGTCTAATAAACTTGGACGGCGGTTTTGACTTATCATTTGTATCATAAAAACCGTAAGCGTGGCCAATTTGTCAAAAGTGGTGGCCGTGGGGAGGGGAGATTTTGAAAAGTGATGCTTTTTTTTTTCTCCTTAGCTTGTTCGTGTTTAAAATTTAACCAAGAGATTTATCCACTTTGAGTTATATTTCCTGATTCCCGAAATTTATGGCTGGAAATAATGACCCTTTTTTTGGTTAGTACATAGCGACCATATGAGACCACATTAATTCAAGCCATTGCCACCACACTTATTTTTCTCACAGACAAAGGTAGATGGGGCTTGTAAAACGTGGAAGGGGTGCTTTTGAAACTTGAAAGGAAAAAAGAGGGGCTTCAGCCCTCCCGAGGCTCATATACGTTACGCCAGTGGCGGATCCAGAAAATATTTCTGGGGGAGGGACACGCCTGTGAAATTTTGAAATTTGAAGCGTTCGTGGAAACGATTGCGGGCTATTATATCTATAGAAAAAAGGCACAATTTGAGGCTTCTGGGGGGGGGGGCACGTGCCCCCCCCCGTGGATCCGCCACTGCGTTACGCCCATGATAACAACTATATACACTCATTTTTTCGTTTTCGAAATACAAGAATTGGTTCTGAGCATTTGGTTTCTTACATCATTAACTTTTAAGGTTGAATTAGTCGTCAAAAACTGGATTTGACCTTGTATTAGTCGATAATTATTGTAAGACTTGCCCTTTGCATAACCTGGTCAAGTATTTTTGTTCCCGCCAGTAAATATTTTTTCGGAGCTCACGATCGCACTATGGGCCAGTTCAAAAAGTTAGCGCGCCAAAAGTCAATTTGGTGACATTTTTTTTGTGGTGCGGGAGGTTGGTTAAAATGTTCTTTAGCTTCCACTGATGCCGTAGATCAATGCCTTTTATTTATTTTATCACGATATCGATGACTAATTGAAGGGAGAAATGTTGCTACTCGTGACCGTCGCGTCGTCGGCAGCGTGTGCATGCAGAAAGTGTTTGCGTTTTGGTTTGTTTTCTACCACCAGCGTTGCCTGCACACAATTTCTGTGTATGCTGGCAAAATCTACATAAAAAGGCGAGTTTTTTAGTATAGTTGTAATTATCATTAGATAAAATGGTGTCTATAAAATTGCATGGTAAAAAAGGCTCTTATTTAAGAAAAAAAAACATAATTATTTCATCTTCTTTGGACCCGCAAAAACAAAAGCCACAAAATGCCACGAGTTTTATTGCTGTTCCGAGTTCTTTATACCCCAAAGATCACGCCAAAACAGGTCCCAATAGGAACAAATAGGTACAAGTATGTTTTTTCAATTTTTTTCGTCAGCATGTTCCATCAAACTGAAAACACGAGGTTTCATTATGATGCGCAAAAATACAATTTTAGATCAAATAAAGAAGATTTTGAGTTGAATTTTGCAGTAAATATAAATATGTTGTATTTCTAATGTAAACAAAATATGTTAGGATCAAATTTAAGTTATCAGTTAGGGGATACAACCCCAAATGTGGGGGGTGGGGTGGGGGAGGGGGAGGGCACTCTAAATTATATGTTCTATTGAAGTTCTACGCTTAAAGATCGTTAGGTCTTTTTTTCATTGCAAAATTTCTTGAAAAATTGCTTCATTCCATCGGAAAGAATGGAAACAAATCGATTTTTAGTCGCATATAATTAGGCAAGGGTGAAATGAATGCAAAAAATGCATCTTTCGATTCCAGATGTAAGAACCTGTGGTTCAATCAATCAAATGAAGATGCGTTGGTCGCCTTACCTCACCCGAGGGCTGAGATGGAATGTTTTGTACATTTATTTTATAAATAATCAAGATAGATACTATTCGGTTAAAATGTGACGTTGCCGAATGTACGCAATTTCGTGTGGGTACACAAAACAAAATGTAAAGAGCCGTATGATGTGACGTCTATTCTCGTCTTAACGGAGGAGGCGGGGCAGGAGAAGACTAATTAACTATTTAATTAATTAATGAAAATAATAGGAACTAATAATATAATAATGATGGTGATTTTTTTTTTTCAATTATTTTTCCTACATTCTACTTTTTTTAAGATAGTAAGTTTTCTATCATTATCACTAAAAATGTATGATAGTATTTCCAACTTACGTGTCAGGTAACTTTGATATTTATTATTTTTTGATATTATTTAAAGGCTTTATGAGCTGCCTGTTGCCTTTTTATGATGTTATATTTCCTTAAACTATTTTGACTCTCTTTGTGAGTAAATTTAAAATTTTGAAAAATTTTGACATTTTTTTATTTAAATGATGTTGAAAATTGTTAAGGAATTTTTTGTACAGATTTATGAATAGGAAATCACAATTAGCACATTAAAAAACCACCTGGCACTGACTTTCAACGAATTTTTTCAATTTTTTTTTTTTGATTTTGAAAAAAATTATGTAAGGAATTTTTTTAATAAAATTTCGAGTAAAAAATCGGAATCAGCACCTTGAAAAACCCCCATGTACCAATTTTCATGGAGATATCACAAGTGGTTTTCAAGTTATTAATTTTGGCGTGCTAAATTTTTGAACTGGCCCACAGTGGATCGATGCGCTCTTGGAGAGAATACTGAGCATCCCGGCCATCCGACAACGTAGCGGGAGCGCATTTCGTTTAAGCTTCCGCCGTTCGGCACGCTTGACGAATTTGTCGGTCGTGAAAATCAATTTGTCCCCTTTTCGGTTCCCATATGGAATGCAGGAGCGCATTGCGCCAATATTCGCTTTATCGAACGATTTAAACGGCTCACGCTCACTCCCACGCTCTCCCGTGACTGATCTTAGAGTGGCAAATAATACCGCGATCTCACGCCCGCCGCCGGTCCGCACCCACGCCATGGCACTCACGCCACGTCTAGACCAAAAGTGTGATAGAAATTACGAGGGGCGTCTCAAAAGTAAGTTCCGCGGTCGTATATCTCCAAAACTAATAACGAAAAATAAATTTCGTAAAAAAATTTTTATTAGGCATACTCTCAGCTTTCCAACGAGCTAAAGAAATTGAAATTTGGTTGAACCGTTTCCGAGATATGTCGTTTTTACCGAGACTACCTCTGGTCGCCACGTGCCCGCCTCGTGATAGCGAAGTGGACTTAGGCCAAGCGCTCGAGATCCTCTGCTTATCTCGCATTGTCTTCAAACCTGGTATCTTTGATAAGGATACTAGGGGAAATCCCTGTCTTCTTACGCACCTGATGCTGATTCTATTGAGATAAATTCTCGATTTAACCATGATTAGCACATCACTGAAAATCAGTCAGTTTAGTGCGTGTCACCATGGAGTTACCGTTGCAAAACGTGGCTGATTGTGAAGTGCGTGCAGTCATTCACGCAAAATTTGTTGGATCAATTTGCTTGGGACATTTTCCCTCATCCCCCATATTCTCCAGACCTTGCACCAAGTGACTATCACTTATTTACGGAATTGAAAGTTCATCTGGGTGGGCAACGATTTGCAAATGACGAAGAAGTGAAGCAGGCAGTGCATTGGTTCTTCCAGAATCAGGACAAGCAGTGGTATGCAGATGGCATCAATAAATTGCTGCGACGGTACGATAAATGTCGTGAACTGAAAGGAGAGTACGTCGAAAAATAAGGTCAGAACGTCCAAACATAATCATCTTCTTTTTGGAATAAATCCCCCTCACCTCCCGCTCCTCCCCACGTTTTCCCGAGCGCAGGAAATTCGAAGTTTCCTACGAATGGCCGGAGGCGGGCACGCGGCGACCAGAGGTAGTCTCGGTAAAAACGACATATCTCGGAAACGGTTCAACCAAATTTCAATTTCTTTAGCTCGTTGGAAAGCTGAGAGTATGCCTAACAAAACATTTTTTACGAAATTTATTTTTCGTTATTAGTTTTGGAGATATACGACCGCGGAACTTACTTTTGAGACGCCCCTCGTATATCATTCTCCCCGTATTTCAGCAACGATGGAAGAAGCGTTGAAAATGAGTTATATCAAAATCTATAAAAATACAGGCAAGAATTTGAAGGGCTCCGCCGAACGCTTTTTTATTGCAACAAATTATTTAACACAATTAACTTAAAGAAATAAAACTAAAAATAAAAATAAAAAAGAATAAATTGTACTCAACAATAGGCAAAAACTAGGGCCCAGAGGCCCTCTCTTACATTTAACCTACCGCCAAGCAAAACTAATAATTAAATTAATACTATATAGAGTACACTTAAGAAATTGAACGGAAAAGTAAAGAGAGAGAAGAGAGAGAGAGAGAGAGAGAGAAGAGAGAGAGAGAGAGAGAGAGAGAGAGAGAGAGAGAGAGAGAGAGAGAGAGAGAGAGAGTGTGAGGGGTGAGACAAGTTCTTGACTCCTCGTTTGCTCTTCGCAGCTTTGTTGTGGTTTGATCCCGCCACTGAGCGGCACAAGCAGATCGCCTTCAATTTACGATGTATGCAAAACCAAGACCGTGAAGTACGAATAGTTAACTATTCAAAAACACGGCTTCATATGAGCACCCAGCTCGCGGCCTGCGGGAGGGTCAACAAGTACTGTTTTGCAGGTAGTTAACTATTCGTGCTTGAGAGTACATACTTTTTACATAAATCATGAATTGAAGGGGCTTCTCTTGCGAGGTTTTTCTTAAACTTTCTCTACCGATTTATCATTTTTTTTTTTTTTTTTTTTTTAGAAACGTTCAATGAACAAAACGTTTTCTAAAATCAAATCACTGATACGATACTTTAGGTTGAGGTTGTACAATGACTCAAGGCACAGTAAGCGCGCTTTTACCCTGATATTTCATTTTTAAGATCTATATAGATGGACTTTTTTCATAATTTTCTATTTATTCCTATCATCACACTTGATTCCGATTAATTTACTTACGAGTTAATCTAGCTTCAAATTCACATCATGTACCAACTTTTTTGACTCAGCAATAGCAGACACCTCGCATTTAAAAAAAAAAAAAAAAAAAAAAAAAAAAAAAAAAAAAAAAAAAAAACTGATTTTTTGCATGTATTTTATTAATCCAGTGAGCTTTATCTTTTCTTTTGTCTCATACGATGATGTGAAAGTGTTTCATGATGCTTTATTAATTGACAGGATTTAGTGGAAGATTGATGACTACGGGGATCCATTCACGGCATGCGTTGACGACACTCTTTTGAGCCGCTGACTACGCCAATGCGTTGCTAAATAATAAATATAAAGCATGTCAGAAGAGAAGGCAGTCGAGAGATTCCCAAGGGGGCCCGAGTAAAGGGTTCACACCGTTCAAATGTCACAAAAGTCAGTCTTCTGTCGTTCCACGGCAGCTGCGGAAAATAGAGGCGCCTTCGTAGTCTATATGTAGATGCAACCATCGCTGAGCCGTAGGGCCTGTACCGCCACTACCATGCACCGCCGCCATAAAAGTTCCTTTTAATTAGTCCACTGCTCGTTCAGTTTCGTTTTACACGGGGATCTTTCGTAGGTAGGAGGGGGGGGGGGGGGGTTGATGGGGGGGCAGCAGATTGAAATGCCAGATCAGCGCCGCCGTCACCGTTATTAAAGGCCGAATGCAAATGTACCTCGGTACCCGCCGCCGCCGCCGCCAAAGACTCGTTGCTGGCTGGCCGACCCTCTCGGAAAGGAAAAGGGCCCAGGAGTTGCGCTCGAGCTTGCCCCCCGCGCCGCGCGGTTTTCGGATATGCAACTCTGCACGGCACGGCAGGTAGGACATTAACCTAATTTCGAACCGTTTATGGCTCTTGTATTTGTATTCCTTTGAAATATCACCTCGCGCTCCGACTTTCTCCCATGCACGTCTTCCCTTTGTCTTCGAGCTCTCTTCAGCGTGATTCGCTCTTTGTTTGGCCGGGCCACCGCCCACTTATCACAGCGCCACCGAGGCGACCGTCCATCTAGATCCATCGTATCTAAATGTCGCATCGTCAAAGGCCGCATCACACCGTCGGAATTCGACTGGCTAATAGCTGTTCAGTACTCATCAGTTCATTCGCTACGCATCATCAATTTAAAATGGATCGGAGTACAAAGGTCAAAAAGGAAATCCGATATCTAATTCCTGCGTCGTTCTTTAATCAAGTCCACATAAAGCCGTCAATACGAGGGTTGTTCAGAGAGTGAGGCTGCTTATTCCTTCACGAAAAAAAGTAGAATGTGTCGTAGGCACGAATTTGGGGTCACCGGCCACAATTTGGATCAGTTTTTGCAAGGGACATAATCAGAGTGTGTCAACGAAACAATCTGATTATGTCCCATGCAAAAAACTGATCCAAATTGTGGCCGGTGAACCCAAATTCGTGCCTACGACACATTCTGCTTTTTTCTGTGTTTTTGCTCGGTTCCTGATGAATAGTAATTCAATCGGAAAACAATGAATTATTCACTTGCATTGGCGGCTCGTGCAATTCGATAAAAAATGTTTACCTCCATTTGATCCTACGCAAAACGATCGATTTGATAGCGAGGCTAAACTTCATCAACAATCGATTGTTATACTTGAGGAAAAACGTGGCTGTCAAATTGCACAACCGTCACTGCTTACGTGCCATGCTCTCTAGTTTGATGCAAAATTTTGTTTTGCTTTTGAATCTGAGCAAATAGTACCTCAGTGGTGAGATTCTTCTGAACACAAGTCGTTCTGTCCACCACCTCTGAGCTGAATCAGAATTGCTTTCAAAGTTGCAGTTTCAATTATGCTGCGATTCGTAAGAATTATTAAAATAAATGAAAGCTATAAGCTAGGATTAGTTTGATTATATTTTTACGAAACACACCTATTATTGTTAGTTGCATTCGTCGTATATTCCATTGTCAGTCACACATGTTAGCGACTGAGAGAGAAATCAGCTTGAAGATGCCAAATATTCACGCTAAGTTGAACTTTTTTTAACGCTAATTCTGGCGAAGTTGCATTGTTTTGTTTTAACCCACGCAAAATGTTGAATATAAGAGTGATCATTTTACTTTAAATCACCCAATCTGTTTAATAGGTTCAAAAAAGCAAACCGCGACGTTGCCATATACCACTATACGCCACTGTATGAATGAACTTACGTAAAACTATCGATTCTTAGGAGGTTTCATTGAGCCTCCAAATAAACAGCCGATAGTTTGAGTACCTTCAAATGGATAAAAGCAACAATCGATTATTCACGAGCCATCGATAGAATGGACCCTTCCTGTTGAACAGTGGCCGGTGGCGGCTCATGCAATGAGCACGGACTTTCTCCATTTAAACCTACGAAAAATAATCGATCTTGAATTCAGTGAATCCCTAAGAAATCAGAACTTTTCGATAGGTTCAAATGGCAAAAAACAAGGTTGCCAAATAGCACGATGTTGACAACCAACAACTGATAACTTTCTCTCTATGATAGCCGTGGATAAATTCAAAAGGAGCAGAGTGAGCCCAAAACTGGTTAGTGTTAACACGTTTCAAATAACGAGCATAGAAAGAACCGAACCTTTCTCACATTTACCTATGAGGATAAAATGACACTATCATCGATTTGAATACCTTAGTGCTCTGATCGATAAAAAGGTACTGAATCTGGAAGAAACCCCACCGGAAATGCATATACAATAAGCAGTAAAGAGCGCAGCTGATCTGTGTGAGATATGGGAATGGGAAAGCGTCAAGGTGGGTTAGGGTTGGAAGATCAGATCAGCGAGCTGGGCCAGGCCGGGCGTGTCAACACCCTCATCTAATCAACATTTTTAAATGAATCAATTTAAAGATGACGCCAAAATCAGAATAAACCGATTTGAGGATGACGTCAAGATCAACATTATATCCGAACAACGAGTCTATCCCACTCACTCTTTAGCGAAGTTACTCGCAAGAAACTAGATTATTTTCGAATTCAAATTCACGATATTTAACCTTAGGTTCCCTTCAATTTTACTACAGCAATGTATTTTATGTTCTTGGAAGATCACATATGAATTTATAGTCACAATTATAACGAATAGAGTTCAGTATTCTTTGCCCTTGTTTTACTTTTGTCGATCTTGTTCTCGAAACTTCCTCAAGGTATCCACCACACACGTGGTATACAATTCTGTGCCCGTGAGAGATTATGGTTAAGACGAGGAGAAAAGAAAGGACTTCATTCAATATAACTGTGATTGTAAATTAATGTGTGACGTTTCGAAAAGTTTGCTGAAGCGTCAACGTATTTTAAAAGTACGATGGAATCCATCGGTGAAATAAAATATGAACTCGGTGAGCCAGATTCCTACAGTTCTGTAGAAATAAAGAATAAGATAGTGTGTGAGACAATGACAAAAATCAGAACTTCCTTCCAGTATAACTGCGAGTGTGCATTGATTTGGGATGCTCGGAAAAGTTTGTTACAGCTTATAAATACATTGCCCTGCGAAAAAAAGAGGTACGTCCTGATAAGCTGCAACATTCCACTCGAAAATGTGAAAACAATATAAAAGTTTAAATCGTAATAACTTTCGAACAAAGAGTGCTACAAATATTCCACAAAAAGGATTTTTCACTTACTTTAATTTTTGATGTTATAGTTTAAAATTTCCTTCAGTTATTTTTCGCCGATGACAAGAATTTTTCAAAACCGTCACGAAATTTTTTCTTTGCTGCACATCTCAAAAAAGTTACTTTAACTTCTCGAATCTATGTGGTCAAAATCAAAAAAGGGCATCAGATTTCTCAGAGTCTGTACTTTTGACCTGTTTATGTTAGTGTAGAAAAATGCAATTTACCCCGACCATGTAGACCTAAACACACAGTACACACGTCTCTCCTCGAAAAATGTGAAAAAGTCATAAAAGTTTGAATCGGTCGTAACTTTTGAGTCAAAAATGCTAAAATAATTTCAAAAAGGCACGAAATTCGTCGCACACTTTCTAGTTTTTGGTGCATTAACTTTAGTTTCTTGCTGTTCTTTTTCTACCCTTGATGAGGGTTTTCTAAACCCTTATAAAAGTTGTGTTCTCGAAGCGGTTGTTAGGTGATCGCGGAAAAGTGCATTTTCAAACGCCAAAAAACTTTGTCGACACAAATGAGATGAGCATGTCAAAAGTACAAACTCTAAAGAATCTGATAAACGTTTCCGATTTCGTCATATGTATGCTAGTTTTGACCACAGGCTGCGAGATGTTAGAGTACATTTTTTTAGATGCGCTGCAAAAAAACCTTTTTCTTGAAGGTTTGGCAAAACTCTTATCATGCGGCCAGAAACATATCTGAAAGAAACTTTAAACTGAATCATCAAAAATTAACGAGTGACAAGTCTGATACTTTTTTGGAATATTTGTAGCACTAACTCTTTGTTGAAGAGTTTTGAGGATTTAAAATGTTAATTTTTTTTCGCAATTTTGAGTGGAATAATGTAGTGCGCCAGGCGAGCCACTTTTTTTTTTGCGAGGCAGCATATTTAGAGGTACGCGAGATCCCATTTGTGCAATAAACTCATGTCTAATTAAATAAGACACTCGGGAAACTTAGAAACTACATGGTGTGTAATTTTTCAATGAACCTGCAAAAAATAAAGACTAATTTTATTTTTAAGCATCATTGACTCCGTAGAACGAGATGCGGCACGCCGTCTTTCCAAAGATCAGCTGTGACTCAGCAATCTAGCAACCGTGCATCTTTGCCATTTCAGCTCGTGTAAAACATCGATTTCAGGAAGAGACTCCCCCCCCCCAATAATAGCACACATTTTAGTTTACATCAGTTTTAATGGAGGACATAAGTTGTCACATTGCTCTATGGCCGCCACTGGCGAAGACGAACGTAACTATGCAATAGCACATCAACTGGATATTATAATGGTCTCATGACGTCTGACTTTAGATGCGGTTCAACCTTTTTTGACATTTTATTAGATGTACTTGGTAGCGCTGAATTGACAGTTGTATAGTCAATGGATTAAATATTGTCAGTCAACTCCTCGGACTTTGGTTCAATAACGCTCCCTGCAATATACCTATCACAATAAACTCAAGCATTGCTGGCGGCTAATCTTGGCTAAAATCTAAGGAGTTGGAGTTAACTGACATAATTCAATCTGTTGACAGCAACTGTGTTCGAACAAACGTCGGGATGGTGTCATGTCAAAGCGACGGTGATTTAATTTGCTTCATTCATAAAAGTAGTCAGGTAGAGTAGTTTTAATATATTTTCCAAGATTTTGACAGATCTCCTTTAAACTTTATGCAACTTATATGCTTTGATTTAAAACAATCAATTACGGTGTCAAGTTACTTGTATGAAGAATTAACCATTTCATTGCGTGCCTACTTGTTGCCGGAAATGTTTAAAATCATAGAGGTCTGTGATTTAAAGGGGGGGGGGGTGCAACTTTTCATTAGTCATTTTTGCTTTTTTGACACTTTGCTGTAGATCGTCCCGTTTAGTTCATGCTTTTCAAAAGTTTGGCTGTCTCTAGAAGGCTGCAGGCAAAGTTTTGAGCTTCTCTTGAATCATATTAATCTTGTGTTCTGAGTGTGTGCTGTGTGTTGCTTTGTGATACGTTACTGTACTTCGACCGAATAATTTGCGTGGTTGGACTACTGCTTTGGAAGTATTTTATTGTTTCCTATGACAAGTCGAAGGAACAAGAAGATTTATTGTCAAACGTTTGAGTTTTGGTCGCTCAGTGCGGTGTAAAGCACTTTCAGAATTCAGGACTTGCTCAATAAATATTGTCCCATTATCCCACCGAGCAAAAACAAAACGATCTCTCAAGACTACGTGAGAACATAATCAATGCTAGAGCTCCAATATGCCCAGTACTTATATGAGGCTCGAAACTTTCCCGATCAAACTTTTCGGTAAGTGGGTCGACTTTTTCGTTCTTTTTTTTTTCTTACGAACAACGGCCCAACACCACTAGGAGGAGAAATGTTAAAAAAATCACCTTCTTCTGCGGTCATTCCGAATTTAAATTAACCTCCGACTGTTTCAGACTTTTGCTGTGATTGATTTTGCCAAAACATTAAACCTCTAATGATGAGACTACTGATTGTGAGACTACCTTTCTAGACTACCGAGAAATATTTTAATGTTATTAATTCAACTCGAATTTCGTTTCGGAAAGTACACGGGGAAAAAAAACTACGGTGAAAATAACCATACGGATACCTGATTTTGACACCTGCTAGATGTTGGATACCTGATTTTGACACCTGCTAGATGTTATGGTAATGTTAAACAGACGTATACTATGTTTTGACAAGGTACTAGGTAATGTTACCTGATTGCATGTCGAATATATACTCAAAGTATCGGTAAATGTACCATACTTCTGGTCAAGTTTACCATAACATCTAGCAGGTGCCAAAATCAGGTATCCGTGTGGTCATTTTCACTAATCTTATTTTTTTTTTTTTTTGGAGAGAAAGAGCGAGTGAGAAAGTGAGAGAGAGAGAGAGAGAGAGAGAGAGAGAGAGAGAGAGAGAGAGAGAGAGAGAGAGAGAGAGAGAGAGAGAGAGAGAGAGAGAGAGAGAGAGAGAGAGAGAGAGAGAGAAGGCGAAAGAGATAGAGAGAGAAGGATTGAGAGAGAGTGAGAGGGGGACCAAAGAAAAAACACAAAGAAATAAGGAAATTGTCTAAGTTGAAGGTGTTTGTTTCTAAATATAGAACTCATGATAAGAACGAAAAAGTTCATAAGCGATGCGTGTTTGAAGTCCAAAAATTAAATCAAAAGTACTAATTATGCTAAATTGCCAGATTTTTGCCAGCGCGCTTTCAAACAACTTGCTACAACCGGAAACGATGAGAGGGAAGCCACTTCGTTGCGTGTCTTTATATCACTTTTATCATGGCTTAAACTTGGTCTTTTATTTTTAGCTTGCCGAAGAAACGTGAAAAAAAGTTTTATCCTCTTTTAATAAATGTCGGAAAATGCTTGCAGGCAATAATTTCGTTCATACTTTTTATTACAAAACTGTTTAAGTTTGGTCGCGTGTCCCGTAAAGAACTTATTCACGACGAGTGTCACGCTCATCATATTTTTTTATGCTCTCTGAAATATTAATTGAGTTCCTCGTCTTCTTTAATGCAAGTAAATTTATATTGTTTGTTAATCTAGTCCGAAGTAAATGAGGCTAAAGTTGGCCAAAACGACGAAAGACAAAATGAAAAAAAAAAACTATGGGTGGATCCAGAAATTTCTTTCACCCCCACCTCCCCACCGATTTTGTCCAAATTTAGCTTTTAGCTTTTAGCATTTGGTACGTTTGTACTTTCTTAAGACGTATTCGACAGTCTCTAAGTAGTTTGCGCAGGAATCGCAACCGAATGATATTCTAGAAATTTCATTTTTTTTTTTTTTTTTTTTTTTTTTTTTTTTTTTTTTTTTTTTTAAATTCAAGAGAAACTTATTGCTTTATGCAGTAACAAAAATTCAAAACTTAAAGTGAAAACGAAATAGTATAATAGTAAATCGTTTTAAGAAGGAACGTTTTACTAAAATGTTCAAGAACAAATATTTTGTTGAAAGCACATGTGTAACAAAATTTTTATGTTGCGTTTGAAACTTTGTAAACTGCCGACATCAATAAGTATCTTCACACCTCAAAGAATTGTCAACTCCCCTGAAAAGTATTTTTTTTTTCTGTGCCACCCAGAGTGAACTGCATCATGAATATTGCACAGAGACAATTTTTGCGCTAGTTGCTCAATTCACAGGTTCCAATTTTGATGTTTTATTCTTACGAATAAAACTCAGAGAAATTTACGATGGTTGTATAATTCCATTGCAGTTCGTTTAGTATCAATTGATCTTCATCAATTTTTTTGTTTTGTTTTTTTCTTTGTCTCTCTTCTCTCTCTCTCTCTCTCTCTCTCTCTCTCTCTCTCTCTCTCTCTCTCTCTCTCTCTCTCTCTCTCTCTCTCTCTCTCTCTCTCTCTCTCTCTCTCTCTCTCTCTCTCTCTCTCTCTCTCTCTCTCTCTCTCTCTCTCTCTCTCCCTTTCTCTCTGTGCAAATCACGCACTCAGTGATTTTATACACAGAATATCTGAATATGGGGTGGAAAGATGCGTTAAATTAAAAAATTTGACAAAGAATGATAAAAAAAAAAAATAATAATAATAACAAAAAAACCAGCATTTGTGAACAGTTATGAGTACTTGTATTTAACGGTACTTACAAACGGATCACAAATAGTATTGCAGCCAAAGAACGATTCAACAAAATAATTAATATTGAAAAGTGAAATCTGTTGAAACTGCAATGGGGCAGTTGCAAGGGTCTGAAATGTAGCGTTTTTTATACAGAAAATGAAAGTCCTTGATGAGCTGAGAACAAAAATGCCTTTGGTTTCTAGTTAAGTCCCGTAGTTCCGGAGATGAGATTTTGGCCCAAAATACATTGTTTTAAATGGGAATTCCGCGTAGTGACGTCACGACGCACACGATTTTCTTCAACTTTGAACGTGTGTATCTCCAAAACCGGGACACTTACGAAAAAATCAAAGGCA
Organism: Trialeurodes vaporariorum; assembly: GCA_011764245.1. Classification (NCBI taxonomy): domain Eukaryota; kingdom Metazoa; phylum Arthropoda; class Insecta; order Hemiptera; family Aleyrodidae; genus Trialeurodes; species Trialeurodes vaporariorum. The sequence goes on from VMOF01000035.1 coordinate 35,734,934, forward strand.
CCATTGTTCTTAGCTCAACAAGTACTATCATTTTCTCTATAAAAAACACAACACTTCAGACCCTTGCAACCGCCCCATTGCAACCTAGAGAGGACCAAATTATTTCAATTCACTGCAAATAGGCGGTTCTTTAATTAGCCAGACAAAAACAAATTTAAAACGTTATGGAAAAGGCTCAGCAAAGAAGCGGCAGTGCGTCCTTAATAAGGTTATTCGTCAAACGAATGGAAATCATTTATATATCAGAGAGGACAATTTATTAAAAGTAAAATTAGTGGAAAAGGTGACACAGTTTATTGGCTATTTTCATAAAGACCATTAAACCCATTTACTTAACGGCTTCACTCGAACCAAAAGAAATACTGTTATTGATCATGATGACGCTGGATAAATATTTTTAGAGTACACGGCTGAGTTTGTTTCATGACCACAATAAACGTTTATGACCCATAACATTTGCCGCCGTACAAGCGAACGTCGACTCCAAATGATTCCAAAAGGTTTCATATCATTGAAAAACATAAGAATTACGTCGGAAGAATATGAGTCAATGAATTCCGACCAATATCGATAAGCCCTGTCATTAAACTTTGGTTCAGACCATGAAAATGCTACAAATAAAATGGCATTGACGATTTGAGTACCTGTTTTGATTGTTCAGTGTCACTGGAAAATAGTTTGGTCTCAACCAAATAAAACGATTAGTTTGATTTGATTTTGATGCCAGGATCGTGGCGTGAAAACCAGCAACGTTGCAATCCGTCTTGAACACATTTTGAGGTTAAATTCGAGGGTGATCACTGCTCAGAGTACAATCGAGACTTCGATCTGTTTCGTGAGTTCAAATTAACTGGTAATATGCAAAGTTGCAAAATTGCATGAATTCCACTGCTTTATGTTTTCAGAGTAATTTTTATCGCACATTGATTCTTTAATTCGGTTTATTTACATTTTCTACTGATTGTGAGGGCTATCATATTACGCAATACGAAAAAAGAATATTCTCTTGAAACAATAAATAAACTCAATAAATGAAACGGTGGCTTAACGAAGAAACATTTTTCATAAACATACTACAAAGATATAGAGATTTTGGAGGTTGAAACATTCGAACGGGACGAATGCTTTTGCACTAATCTCACAGTATTTTTATCCGTCATTATGTGAAAAAATATCCCTATAACAGTGGCAAAGGGATGGCAAGCCAGCCCAACACCCACGACTGAAAAAGTTAGCACAGTCATAGCAAGCCTAGTAAAATACAATACTGCCATAGATTCACTCATAGATATTTAAAACTATCAGTTTAACGTAAAAGTAAACGATCAGTCCGCTGATTAACCTTCATATTTATATTATATTTGATATTATTATATTTGATACACGTAGATTACTAAGGGGGGGGGGGAAGGTCCCGCTCGGACCCCAATTTTAAATTGAGTTATCTCCGGTCTAATTTGTTTTAAATTTATTCTGCCATGATGGAACTATTCCATACAACCCAGAGATGATATTTGAACTGCCAGTTACTTTAAAAAAAACTAGTTATACAATTTTTTTTTCAATATTTTTTTTTAAAATAAGTAAGCCAAATTCCATTGTTTTCAGTAAATATGACCACATTCACATTTTTTCCCCCATGATTTTCTTTTTGAATTAATTTTTAATGCTGAGCCCTTAAAAGCACAAGCAATCAAGCATTGAGCTTTCTGAATGTATTTTTTTTTTTTTTTTTTTTTTTTTAAATATGTTTTTAAGCACTAAGGGAGGGGGCTCGGACCCCACGACTTTAAAGGCTTATAAATACGAAACTAATTGAAATACAAATGTGAAAATTGGTGACTATATAAAACATACCCACATTGGCACAAACCTGAAAGCATAAGAACATCTGTGTGAAATACAATCTTTTATCTGAAAAAGCAGGCCTGGGGTCCGCGCGGACCCCCCTTAGTAATATTTAATGGCGCCTTTCTCGATTAGTGACTGTCACTCATTTACGGTGGAAAATGGTTCGATCGAGTCGAGATCGAATGAAGAATGGTGCGCAATCTAGTTGAAGCGGCCTCGGGGTAGTTTTTTTACAGCCTAGCGAGCAAGGCGAAAAGTGGTGGGGTCGTTGGGAGGATGAGGAGATGATGTAAGAGCCCTCTTGGGAGACACTCAGTAATTACTTCCGCCTTCCTCTTACTCTCATTCATCATTGCCACGTCGAACTGTAAAATCACAGATTTTCCATTCATGATACTGTATCTCATCAACTCTTGAAACTTTTTTTTCATTCACAACATGGCAGCGCTGTCTTCGGCTTTCCTTGATTAATTATCGCAGTTAGCGCGAATTACTGCACATTTGCAATTTTTAATCACTCTCGTTTGCTGCAATGCGTTCTCCCCGGGTCCTACATCGATGGTTCAATTTCAAGCGATCAGAGGCAAGCGCACAGTTGCCAAAAGTGGCAGATATATCGCAAGTTTTGCATCGCATTATTTCGGTACTTAGTCGTTTTACTATGAAATACGGCAACACTGGTCAGACCAACCCTAATGAATGGCGAAGAATAATAAAGACAAATGGAGGAAAAAGGTCTAGGTGAATAAATAAGAACGTTAAAGGTTGAAAATGGCAAATTGTAATTGGCTTGATTCAGGAAAATTAATCAAAAGTAGGAGAAAGAGAAAAAAGGTCTAACTTAAGAGGAGTGCAGTGATTGGGTGGAATTTCTCAGAATTTCGAGAATTAACTGGGCCACATTGATAACACAAGAAGTCAAGACGATGCTGGTTGCGATGACATGCCAGTGCGCAGTTAGAGTAGGGCTACCATTTGCGGATCTTGATTAGACTTTTTTAATTCACCAAGGATTCCGCCGGTGGAAAAAACTATTTCAAATCCCACTTCAGCACTTAAGAGCAGGGATGCGAACCGGAACCGGAACCCGAGAACCGGGATAACCCTTCTTTTTGACGGAACCGGAACCAGAACCGGAACCTGAATCATCAGTTACGTTAGAACCGGAACCCGAACTGGTACCCAGATTTAGTCTGAGAACCGCAAGTGGAACCGGTTCCACATAGGTTCCTGAAACTGGATTCTCGTTGAGCTCTTAAGTTCACCGTGATCCAAAATTGCCGTTCTGCATGATTTCCGTTTTTCATTAACCTTACTTTCTCAAAAAGAATTTTGGAAACATGCATGGGATGAATCTTGAAGTAAGTATATTCGCCTGAACTTTATCTTCAAATTGCAAGAATCAAAACTTTTCTCACGTTATTTTTATGCGCGATGATGTAAAACAATAAATCTTATTCACTGCAAAAGCCCTTAAGTTTTTTCCTCCTTGAAAGCAGTACACTGGGGAAAAATAAAGAAGAAAAAGAACCGGGAAACGAAACCAGGTTCTGGAACCGGTTCTAGAACCGGAACCGGTTTCAGACCCATGCTGGAACCGGGACCGGTTCTAAATTTGTCAGGAGATTTGGAACCGAAACCGGAACTGGAACTGGTTCTAAATTCCGGAACGGTTCGCATCCCTGCTAAAGAGTGACCACCAGAGTTCACGAAAATAAGGGACACATATGAAAATTTACCCAAGACGTCTTAGATCCTTTTTTCCAAGATTCTTTTATTAAGTATTATTTTGTGAGCTCTACATAACTCAGTTACTACAACTGAGCTTGATACTACTATTTCCTGTTCTTCGTTGATTATGGGTTAAATTTTTGTAAACTAAAGGTGAATGTACTTACAAAGGAGGCTACTGTTGCTTTGTTTTATCATGCTAGAGCTGAATTGAGAAAATTTTGACCAAAAACCATCAGATTGAACTTACCTGAAAAAGAGAAATAAAGAGAAGAAAATCAAAAATACGTAACAGATAAAATTATCAAGACACTTTCATAGAACTGCAACGACTACCTATTGAATTCTCTAACCTGCGTATCAAGGGGCAGTGACAAAGTAGCTGCCAGAAAAGTAACTGTTTCATGGCCGGCAATCGGCCAATTTGTCGAAAAACTACGAAACTAAATGAAACGGGGGCATTTGACCGTAAATTCTTATCCAGCTGTTGGCCGATTAAAATTACGTCTAACTTTTTTTTTTCTTTTGGACTTCAATCAATTCTTCACAAACGTTCTAACATGAGTCTAACTTGGCAAGTTAAAAGGAGACTTTCTCTTCCAATCAGACACAAAATGGACGGGAAACCGAAAATATTCTTGGTCCCTCCTTCATATACCTCGTGTATTACGTGAAAGGGTAGTAGTATAATCATCGTTTACGTATCATCTTGTCAATGCCACTACATGGTGGTCTTGCCGTTTTTAACAAATTGTGAATGTAAACAGCAACAATCAAGAGCCACCATTTAATGGGTTCGGTAGTTCATTCTCAAACTTTTTTCGATTTAAAAAAAAAAACAAAAAACAAAAAACAAAAAACAAAAAACTGATAATTAAATCACCCTAATCTTAATAATCCTATAATTGCTAAATAAAATCCTATTGACTTATAAAGGTCAAATATCTTTTCCTGCGGAATCGGCCTTGAAATTTTCAGGTTAAATTTAAAAAAAAAAAATACATTTTTTAGAGCATTTTAATATTTTAGTTAGAGCAAACAATTTTGTCAGTTTTTGCGTATTGTAAACAAGTCTAGAATGATATGACATCAAAAGATATTGATCTGCTTCAAAATGATTTCAGGAACAATCACTTTTTATTAAATGGTAACTTTTCCGCGTTATAGTTTTTTTTCTAAAATCGAAAAAGTAGAAATGGACCACTCTAGTATCGGTATTTGATTCACTCGAGGTTGCCCTCGATTTGAAAGGTTGCGTTTCACGCATATATCATGTACTTCTGATTTCTGTGGCTGGACTTGGTGACTAGCAGTTGATTGATTAGTATAGAAATTGTGAACGCAATGTTTGACTCATTGGACTTAAAAGAGGAGTTTACGCCGTTAAAAGTGGATTACAGAGGTTCCTAGTGTGTTTGTCAGGTTGTTTGCGTTGAAAGCTAGGGGATAGTCCATGATCCATAATCGCAAAAGGCCCTTTGATCCGGAGAATGAGAAATGAGCGGATTGTTAATCACGCCATTTGTTGGCGGCGACGAGGTGTTGAGAACTTTCAAGTCTCATGGTTTAAATTAGAGAATATTAGCGCCAAATTCCTCGGGCAATCAATTAACAACGCTCAAAGTTATAATACAAATTCATTAATCCCAAGCTCAGCACAAACGGCAGCATGCGCATCCATTCGTCTTCAAGCTAGTCCACAGCTGAGCAAGAGCTTAGAAGTTGGTTTGTATTGGTGTTCGCGGAAAATTGAGGCCGCCTCAAATCGGATGGCTAAAGACTGTTTCATTGACGAGCGGGAAATTTAAAATCCCGGAACATGAATAGTTTAGATCGATACTCTTTTTAAGTATAAAGGCAGCACCCAATTGCTCTATTTTGAATTTCCCGCTTTACGGTTAAATAATGGCTTGGCGGTGTTCCCAGTTTTATTTTACTGTATTAATGAAGTAAAATAGTGTTACTTGCTTGTATTCTGTAATCTTCACAAGTGCTATCTTACAATCTGATCCGCTTGTATTTTTAAAATGATACCTTCACTCCAATCATACGATTATTTTAAATAAAATTAGAATATGTTATGTATAAAAACTCATAGAATTCGTTTCTAGAAGAGAACCGACCGAAAAGTGACGCAGTTACGAGTTTGGGGAAATCAGAAAGTTGACCAGGTCCGCTTTTAGACCTTTTTATTACCTGGTTAGTGGTTACTAACCGCAACTGAAGCAAGCTTGCTCGATATTCGAGGGTGGTTAAATATTTCTACTCCGTGATGTTGATTTTCCCAATCCATAATTATTAATATGATAGAGGGTACTTAAAGAAACTTAATTTTTCAGAAGTCAGCGAAAGTGATTGCTTTTGGTATCGGTCAGAAATCTAAAATTGTGTGAAACAATTTGAGTTACGAAAACGAATATATACTCGGGTGTGGCATCGAAAGAATTAGTCTCTTTTCGACGGATCGTCACCAGATACTCTCTAGCAGAGGAAAGACCAAAGATTAGGCAGCGGTGCGCGGCGCACTATGGTCCAGAAGTCCGATTTAGGAAGATATTAGTTTGCATTAAAATCGCCCAGTATCTTGAAAACGGCTCATCTGACATCAAAAATGGTTGTTACAAAAAAGTTAAAACGGTTTACGTTCTATCTTTTTTGTAATAACCAGTTTTGGTGTCAGATGAGCCGTTTTCAAGATATTGGGCGATTTTAATGCAAACTAATGTCTTCCTAAACCGGACTTCTGGACCATAGTGCGGCGCAGCGACGCAGTGTGCAATATGGAAACATTGCGATGTCCCTTAAAAATCATAACAAAGGTCACATTTGAGGGCGTCTACTATACACCCGACAGGTTGTTCTTTTACACGGGTAAAAGTGGGTTTTGAGTGGTCAAAATACAACAATGCCGGATGTAATACTATGCGCAACTGAATTCAGACCACTTGCAAAGCAAACCTTGCCGGTGATACAATCACTCATGAAAATGAACACGAAAAGTAACTTAACCTGCGTGGGGTAAAGAGCAGGACTTAACTTCGGCTACAGGTTTCTTCAATTTAGTTGGAAACGTTGACTTCATTGAAGGGTTTCAGAAACGAATTTACGCCGCAAACGCCGACGTTTTGCAGTACTCGGCAAACGAACCCCCCCTCTCACCAACACTGGACGGTAATCTTCTACTTTCTATCCTTTCTGACGCTTGCGCTTCCATTCGCGTCTGGGCGTTAACTGTTAGGTTTGATTCCGGAAATTAGATTTCCCGCTGCACTACTTCCCGTGATTGATAATGCATCGACGTCGTTCAACCAACTCGACGAAAGGGGATGGTGGTGATGATGGCAGCGGCGGCCCAACCAAAGGCGTTCGATCTCTGATTCTACATTTCTTCTAAAAGGAATCGTAACTGTTAATCCCAGCCGCCGGCAACACCACGTGGGTACGTTCAGAGATTAGCTTAATGTGCATCTGGAGGATTCTACCGGAGCTCATGGAATTCCACCTCTTTCGAAGTATGGTTGAGGAAAAGAGCGTGTTTTCCCTATCACCGAGTTAACTTTCCATTTGAGCGGAAAATGTCATTTTCAATCCACATAGGGAGCGATGGAGTTCTAACCCAACGGAGGGGCCTCAGTCATCAAACAGTATATGTATATTCATGATGAAACTCCAATTTGGAAGAGAAAATCTTCAATGGCTACTCCTTGCATTCAAAACTGCACCTTGATCCGAAATTCTCAGCAAATGGAAGACTTGATTCAGTCTATTGGTGGATGTCTCCAGACGAGAGCCTGTTGAAAGTTACCTATTGTTTTGAAACTTCAAACACTTCCCCTAACGTCACGTTTCCACCGTCGAATAGTGTTTTAATCAGCCAATCTAGACTGTATGGTAAGTTGCAAATTATTTTTAGGGCTATATGTGTGTTTCTTAGCCATAACAGTCCTTGTTTCTGAGAAATCTCTGAAGAGCCAGGGTGAAATCAGAAATATATCAGTGAACTTGCCGTAAAAAGTTTTTTTGGTATAGTTTCTGGCAACATTTTTCAAAATATCCACTCATTTAGATTGGCATGTTTGGATCAAATCGCTCACTTACAATTAAAGGTGGAAGAACTACGTTAATTTGATTTTGAGGGGTACATGAAGACTCGAGAAAAAAATTCAGAAACCTCGAAGAAAGAAATGTGCGAAAATCCGAATGCAAGGAGTCAGCAAACGTCGACTTCCATCTTTCACGAATTCTCCCCTTAGGAATTTCGGAGAGAACGGAAAATGAATCAAACTACTTTGTGATGCAGCCTCGCCATATAAAAACTTGTTGCAGCGACGAGAGCCGAGAGCGGCGGTGTTTAAAAATTCAACAACTTTCAAGAACACAAAATCCTCTCTTGAGACACGCAATAAAAGTCGAGTTAATACATCTTTCTGTCCCCTTTTCAAAAACAAATACTTCAATTTTCAAACATCCATTGCATTGTTCTACGCTAGCTAAATGAATGATTACATATAGACTGAATTGAACGTCAAAAGTTGGTGAAATTTCCTTTCCATGTATCGATTAGTTACTAGTACTTTTAGATAATGCGGTTTCTTCGCGCCTTAGTTGGTCGATTTGTGACCAAACGTGGAAAAATGCTTGAGAATTTTCCAAAAATCGCTTTCACGAATCCTCAGGAAATTCAAAATGTATCAAGTAGAAACATTTAGAGAGGGAGGGGGTACTTCGTTTAATTTGACTAATGTGGAGTCTGTGAGATCTAACCGGGGAATGTAAAGGTTAAAGATCCACGTAAGTGATGCATTGACCTATTGTACAACATTATAGACTGTGACTTCAATCAACCTATTATTTTGGCACGAACATTATCATTTTAAGGAATGATTTTCTCTTGAGGTCTGATCAGTGGTGGGTCCGAATAGTTTTTCGGATGGAATAAGGGGACACTTTGGCACGTGAATTTGTGATGAATGGATCCGCCAAAACAGTGTTGCTTGGGAAGAGCAAGTGAATGAAAACACTTTTTTAATCTAGTGTGGCCAGTAATTCATTTGCGAATGCGGTTCTTTTAATTAAAATTTGTTTCGTTATTTCTGTTTTTACTTGCTGTGAATATAATTGCTCGGTCTTAAACAACATATTTTAGATTCGGCGAGGGAGCCCATAATCCATAGTACCGGTGAACGCTGTGGAAGAGGTCCAATAATAATGCAACAGCGGCCATTATTCGTTTACAATTTTAGGGATCACAACATTATTCAATCGAAAGGTATATCAAGAACTTTAAATAACACACAGAGCACAGAGTCAAGAAGTTTGAATTTTTTTATAATAATGTGGTTTGGGTATCCTTGAATGCGCAGTATCGATTCCAATTTGTTGAAGCAATTGAACCGAAAATCATTTCTGAGAATGTTTTTCCAGAAAAATGTATGTATATGCACGTGGACGAGAGCAGAATATCTTCTGTTACTAATGGGACTGCAGACGGGAGATTCACAAAAGGAAGAAAGCGTTTCGAAAATATTCCCTTGATTGAGAAAAATATTACGAGTGTATCGATATAGTATAATGTTATACGTACATTCATCCATACTTGCGGAGATAATCCCACCGAGGGAGGATTAACCACATCCTGAATCTGGTTCTAAACTTTATTTCCAGCTGTTGCCACATTTGATTTTTATCTATCCATCTAATTTTTTAATTTAATCATAGGTTTGAGGAGTCAGATGGAAAGAACGATTGATTGGCAAAGCCCTTTATTTTGAGAACTGGACGACTAATTTTTGTAATTAATTCATTGAAATCTTTCAAGTCCTTCAGAGCATAGTTTTTAACTTTACTTCGTACACTTACTCTTTAAAGTTTGAATCAGCTTTTTACACTTAGGTACCTTTGTAACCGCAGGTAGGGCTAAAATAAATAAGTGCTACTTAACCCTGTCTATACTTTATTTATATTAATTAATCTACTCATTACTCACCCATAGATACCAACTTGGAAAGGATGAAGCACAGCCCATCGCAATGATACTTGCCGAACTCCCAGTATCGTTCAAACACACTCTTATTAGATGTCCACCCTACTGAGGCAATACTCAGAAAACAAACTGTGCTGTGGCAATAAGAGTCCTAGTCCCTAGTATAGTCCCCAGTATACACATGTATACTGTGAAAGTCACACCATGTTATGTGCTTATTCTTCTTTAAGACACCATGGTAAAAATGGTCCATACAAGTCCATAACCACTTACATACTTATTATGAATAAGTATGGATCCATGTGGGTTTGCATGGATATCGTATTTGTGTTATTCAACACGTATATCTGGACATACTCTGTCCTTAACCAATTTCATAATAATACTGTACGGGGAATGAGTTATGGACTGATATGGGCCATTTTTACCAGGGCAAGCTCCGAGATCAAATTGGGGGTTTACATCCTCCAGAATGGATGGTCCCAAAAACGTTTCGCAGGCTGCATCATCATAGAAAACATCATCCTAAGCATTTTACTCCTTAATTTTAGCTACTTCTCCTGAAATTTACATTCATCACAATTGTTTTTAACTGCAGAGGTAAGTTTATGGAACCATTCGATCTCATTTGAGGTAAGACCCGACGACCGACAGCCCTGAATAGAATCTGAGATCCAATTCGATATGCTCTCTTGTAGTTCAAATGTATAGAAAACATTGGTTCTGAGGAATCATAAACTTAAATCAACACAACTCCGTATACATTCATTAACTCGTGCCCATTCTCATATTTTTGCCATTTATAGCCTGAAAGCAACATTCATCATGGGCTGTATCGAGTTATGTTTGACAGTTTATCTGAAAATTTAATCTTTCTGAGATAAGATCCAATAGTCCTACATAGTTATAACCCAGAGTCAAATGTTATCCCTCTCGCCCTAGTATTTTAAGTGTGCAAAAACTCAATAGTGATAGTCACAAGCGATAATTAACTCAAATTGGCAGAGGGCAAACTTTTGATACGGCTATAGGCTTATAGGGAGGATCTATTTTGGTGTAAAATCATATGACATTCACATTGCGAGAGCATCGGAAAGTTTCGGAATTGACTCACAAACTCAATAAATGCGTTTAAAACAAGACTTAGAGATGGCAGTCCAATGAGCGAGTTACATCTAATGGCAACTTTCTATGCTGAGGAAAGTGATTCATTAGAAAGCAGCTCATGGAGACTCCCCCATTGTCACCCGCTTGTTTGATCGCCATTTTGGATCTCTCCGAAAGCAAATTTTGCGGATCCATGAGTGACTTTTGAGAATTTTAGACGGTTTCAATGTGATTTTCACGCGATTTTACTGGACAATCGATCCTCCAAACGCTGTAGCAAAGTTTTGCGACAGACCGATTACTACTGCAACATTATTTCGTTTTAATTAATTCATCAATTAGATATACTCATTTATTTGCATATAAAATTCTCATCAATGTGCAAAACACAATCCAACGTGACAACAAGGAGAAGAACGTTAACGTACTGACGCAAGGACTGACCTGCCCTTGTCACAGGTCATAACAATAGATCGGAAAATATGTGCATTTTGCGTCGCGCGACCTTATTAGTGAGAGGAAGAGCAAAAGCAGCGTCACCGCACTCATATTATTGTAAGCCGCGGTTAATGCACCATAAACCAGAAGGACAGAAACGGAACGGAACGGCTCGGCCCCGCGGAGCAGCAACAGCACCAAGTTCAGTGCCGTCAGATGTACCAAGGCTTTAAGCCGTATATTTCCCATAAGAATCAAAATGAAATGTTCGGCTTTTAACCTCAAAACTGGCAACACTGGTCAAGTAAGCAGTAGTAGTAGCAGTAGCAGCGGTGGCGCGGCGGCAGCAGCAGCAGGAGGAGTAGATCGCTGAGAGAGCAGTGCGACTGTAATAACAATATAGCTTTATGAGGATGAAACCGCGGCGCGGCGCACTTTGGTCCAAACGCCCCACTCTGGCGGCATTAATTCGAAACTTCTGAATGGTAGTTGCCGAATAAATTCAAATTCTAGAAAACTCAAGAATAGTTTGATTGAAAATCAATTTTTCGCATGACCAAACAAATTGACAGATGATTCTTACAGCTTCGATCATTCATACGATTTTAAAAACAAAAATGTGACCTCAAAATTAACGGTTTAATCAGGTAGAATAGAATCATCGCCCGTTGTGGGACACGGAGACAAATTTATAATTCGGTTTTTGTAATTACTTTTACGTAAAAGTTAAATTTAAATAATGCACCCTTAATTAGAAAAACGGTGATATATTCAAAATAAGTTTTTCATTAAAGCAAGAATGCTCTTTACGAATGTTAGAAATGACATTTAAGAGCGAGAGTTGTTCAGACAATAATGCCTCCTCCTTCATGACTCTTCCAAAAATGAACGGAGTGCTACGGGAAAAAGCAAAATTCAAGCCTTAAATTGAAAAATAAGAAAACGGTAATAATTCGAAAAACAATCCTGCAGTTTCCTATCATTTCAGCGGTGACCACGTTTTTTTAAGGCCATTGGCGAAAAAGATTGGAACTTGTCACCGCTCATCTACTGGGCACCTCACTCTCCACGTCAGTTGAAACATGATAGTCTCAGTCTTTGAAGTAAACTACATCATTTTTACGTCGCTTTGAACTTGTTAGTGCCATCAATTATTGAGTGATAGATGAGATGAGACAAGACGCAAACTTTTTCGATTATGGCTTTTAGAAAACCCCGATTAGGAACAGGATTTCTGGCATATTATCGACCAAAATTTCCGTTCAGAAATATCGTCATTTCTTTCAGAGGCGTTCTCAATCATATTTTAATCAGAGCTATTTTCGCCAGAACTTTTTTCTCAGCGGGTAAGTCGTACTTAAAGTTTCCTTCATGAGGCAATTACCATTCAAAGACAACACAGATTAATACCATCCGATCGGATCATGCATTCCGACTAAAGTGCGGTGGTAGTGACGGTATTGAGCCCGAAATCAACCGTATTACAGAGAGAAAGAGATAGAGAGATAGAGGGTGATATAGAAGGAGGAGCAGAAATGGAGGAGAGGCAAGGAGGAAGAGAAGGGGAGAGACGTAGAGAGAGAGAGAGAGAGAGAGAGAGAGAGAGAAGAGAGAGAGAGAGAGAGAGTGATGAGAGAGCGAGCGGTATACGTGTAGGGTGAATAGCATTTGACAAGCAGCAGTAGTAGCCAGCAACATCAGGACCAACTCAAAAATTGCGCGCGAAAAACGATTTGCGTTCATGTTCAATCGCGGGAGGCGAGGCGACCTCCATTACTGTAAGTTGTTCAGTATCATTGTAATGAAGCGCAAAGAGCGGTGTTGTCAGTTCGGACCGGGAATTGACAAAACGTTTTACGCGATGGGCCAAAAATGCACCATATTTATCTTGCGTACTCAACAGCGGTGGTTAACAGTATTTCATAGGAAACTCACAAAAAAGCATTGAATCGAAATATCCTCCATGGCCTCCATCAACTGAACACCTTTCAGCAAAATTCGAAACTTACTTGGAATTATGACCCGACGATAATTTTCGGCACCTCTTTTTTGCTACGGATAACTTTAGGGTCGGCTTTTACGTAATGACCACGAGAAAAAATTCCAATCGTAATACTGAAAACTTCCGAAATCCACTAGTTAACTTGTTTGAGTAAACTGGTCGTAGTGGCGAAGCTTGCAATTTTGCAACGTTGTATTGTATCTATTTAAACCCACGTAAAAGGTCGAATACAAAGGTGTTCACCGAACACCCAATAGTTTGATATTTCACATAGGTTTAAATGAAGGAACTCCGACGTTGCCAAATTGCACGCTACGCCACTGACTTGTCGTCTTTTTAAACAACCTTCGTAATAAACAAACATGCTGGGTGGGAGACATAATAACAGTCTACCGATTTCATAATGTCAGTTGATTCCTTTAGGTTACCTGCAATATACTTATCTTAGTGAGCTTATCAGAAATCCAGATGGTCTACATAATTCTAGACCTCTTGGGCGTTGAATGAAATTCCTAAATTCGCCGACTGTAAGTACGCTTACATGCGGATATCTCGTGTTTCCGTTCCAACAGAAACAGTTCCTTCAAAATCGTGCGATGCAATTCCAATTTATTCACGTACGAATAATTATCTCATGCCCGAGATCCAGGCGTTCTCCATCGTCATTATCTTTATTTCTCTCTGTAGCACTTCTTCTAAATCATCCGAATTGGATCAAAGGCTTCAAATACAGATCCGTCCCGACATAATTTTATCATTTCGTTTTATCTCTAGGAATGTTATAGAAGTGGGAGTTTCTCATTAATACTGGAAATCTTACTTATTCCGAGCTTTAAATGTTGAACATTATTTTAGTGATTATAATCTTGATCGTTTTGATTTCAATTGGCTTGTATTCGAACCCGACGGCCGACAATTCTATCTTTTGACCTTGTCAAGCATTTTCCCGGTTTTTTTCATAATATGTTTTTAAAGTAACCCCTCTATTGCAACCTCTGTACGTAAATCAAATCAATCTTTCACATTAAGACTCAAAAGGAGCATCTAAAAATCCTCTCCATCGATCATAAGAATAAAATCAACTATAAAATCTTACTTTCCTGGCAAAAATGGTCAATACAGGTTCATAAGGTCCGTAATCAATTCCCTATTCAGATCATGGATGATGGATACGTATGGATGCAAATGGATAAGTTTATGGATCTGTAAGGATTTCAAAACATATACCCATACGATATCAATACATATCCATACTCTGTACAGGGAATTGGTTATGGACCTTATGGACCTGTATGGACCATTTTGACAGGGTTGTGTAAGTCAGCATCATCAATGATATCAATATCAGTTATTATTGGTTGGTTATGGACCTTATGGACCTGTATGGACCATTTTGACAGGGTTGTGTAAGTCAGCATCATCAATGATATCAATATCAGTTAATATTGGTTCAACTAACTATAGATCAACACTCTAGCTATTGCTACTAATTATTTACGTTACAGACCGTGTGCTCCATCCACATGGCGAACAGTGCGCAGAGACAATCAATTAAATGGCCAAAAATCTCAGCATAATACAATCATCCAAAACTTCTCGGACGGGTAAAAACTTTAGACCTTGCTCCAGTACAGTGGTGCTTCAATCAATAAGGCAACATCAGATTCTCTCCGTTAATGCCTTATGTAAAGTAAACGATATTCAGAGGGTTCAATAAACCGCAAAAAAATCAATTCGTTTGCATGCATAGGTTTAAATGGCAAGAAGCATGGTTGCCAAATTGCATAAAAGCTGCCACTGCTCTAGACACGCAAACAACAAGGACCTGCATAAATTCATTGCAAGATGTGCATAAGGTGTAAAATCAGAATTAATGGAAACATACATAGCACTTTACTCAGAACGAAAACTCCCGCGAGGGATGATGGAAACAAGATGTGGAATTCACCAGCACACACTGGAGATCACAGGAAATGATCACTTTCCAACATTACGAATCCAAGTGTATAGTATATACCATAAATAAAAAATGTCTCAAACTTAATTTAGGCTTCCATTCTAAACTCACTTTTCTATGATAGAAGATATCCATCAATAATTTTAAGGGTTTTCAGCTGATTTTCAGCTGAAACGTGAGCGGTTTCCTATCGAAAAATCATAATTTCTGCTCACTGCTATTCTTTTAGATTGACGCAATGCAGAGATGTTAAGAATGACAAGCGATTGAATTATGATACGGAAGTATCAACATCCGGTGCAGTGGGAGGAATCTCAGATTATTTTGAAGAGCAGCCTCGAGATAATTATTCGCGAGAATATGAAAGACGGGCCCCATCCCTTCCGTTTTTCGATATGGAAAATATTCGATAAAAATTCGATATCGTGTAACTTGACGTGTCTTCTCCATTACGATCTTTGTTAAACAATCGATTCTGGGAATGGAGACCTTCATCTTAGAATCGATTTTTTTACCCAAGTTTAAATGTAATGAAATAAGGTTGTAAGATTGGATTGCGTATCCGTATCCCTGGATCGCTTTTTGGTTTCCGGAGACTACAATTTATTAAAAGAGAGGTCAGTCCGGTTTCCTGTAGCGCTGTTATCTGAGCCACGATCAGTCGATCACTACCCGATTTTATTCAACCCCTTACATTAGATTTACATTTGTCATTCGTCTTCTTACCGATTCGAGAAGCGTTCGAACATTACAACGCGACTAGACTGAACTGTTAATAATGAACCTTGATGCAGAACGAAACATGTATTTTCCGTCCCGCGATCATGCTGCACTCTCGCTCTCAGTTTGCACTTTTCAAAAAAAAAAAAAAAAAAAAAAAAAAAAAAAAAAGTTCACCTTTTAGTTTACAAACTCAGCAAGAGATTCTCCGTAGTATCTGATAAGTACTAGGTACAAACTTCTCCTTCAAAACTAGAAAGTTTTATTTTCATCGGGAGAGAGAGACAGAGAGAGAGAGAGAAAGAGAGAGAGAGAGAGAGAGAGAGAGAGAGAGAGAGAGAGAGAGAGAGAGAGAGAGAGAGAGAGAGAGAGATTACTAGAGGGAATGCGGGGGAGGGTTCATATATAGGATAGACTTGGGGGTACACGGCAGTGCGAGGAATATAGTTGTGGCAAATCGATTTCGTATCCGTTACGGATAACTGCGCGCAGTTAGGATGCACTTGCACCGTGGGGAGTGCAATTCACTCTGGCGCAGAACTATGGACTCGATCAAAGGAAATATGACGCGAGCCGCGGACCTGAGACGAACCATCACCTGTTGCCTGCGGAATTGAAACTTTCATCGAGAATATAATTTGACAGCATGTCAATACTCCATCCTATCGTCAGGCAGATGATGACATGGAATGCCGTAGGGAAGTGTTGAGGGGGAGGGGGAGTGGTGCGTGTGTGTTTTTGTGTATGAGGATGCATTTCAGCTATGAGAGAAAACATGTAACCAGTCCCTAATTTCGACAGTTTTTCATGTTTTTCCTCACTTTTTTCCTATTTTCCTGATAAGATATGCATGTGTAATATCTCATAAGAACTAACTTACGTTTCAGTTTAGGCCATACTTAACAAATATATTTTTTTGCCAAATGAACGGTCAAAATGTCAATCTGATGACACTTTTTTGGATTTTGTTAGTAAGGTGACGCTCTTTTATCAACCATTTTCTACCTACTAGAAAATAAATTTTCTTTCCTCTTAATTTTTACAACAAGTGTAAGCCATCGGACTCTGACGTAGAAAGTGTTTAAATTAGCATCTCATCATTTGCGCAGCGGCGGCTCGTGCAATGTGGCAACAATGGATTTACTCCATTTAAAACTGTGTAAAATAATCGATTACATGGTGAGACGCAGCGCCTCACCTAGTATCGATCTTTTTGCATACGTTTAAATGGCAAAAGTGCACGGTTGCCAGATTGCACGAGCCGCCACTGCATTTGCGTCCCTGACAGAGCAAATGCGGGAGTTGCAAATACAAAGGATGCAAATAAAATGATACGCTAATTTAGAAACTATCTACGTTATTTGATTGCGCAAAAATTCAGAAAAATGAAAAATACTCTCTAGTTGGCAGAAAATGGTGGTTGAAAGAGTTGCAACAGACTGACATTTTAACCATTCAACTGGAAAGAAAATATTTGTGAAGTGGCCTAAACTGGAACAAAAATTGTTTCTTATGATATTCAATACATATGTATACCTTATCAGCATAATAGAATAAAAATGAGTGAAATTATGCAAAACTGTCGAAATTAGAGGATGGTTACATGAATGCTCCCATTAGCTAAAATCCAATAAGGAATGAGAGTGCCAGCATAAAGCTGGCAAAGAGCTCAGTTTTTACATTATGGCAAATTGATTGACTGGTTGAAATTACTTTATTTATTCGGGGGGTACAGTTCTTTGGATATTTAGGAATGGAAATAACAGAAACGACAAAAACAGATCTTCCAAGTTATTCAAAAATCGGGAATTTTAAGGATCCACTTCCTCAGAGTTAGGCTACCGGAAATACTTAACTCAATGAAGTTAAGTATGATGAGAGGCATTGTTAAATTTTAGGTTATAAGATAAACAAGACTTTCCTATAACCACTTTCGTACAATTCTGTACATTGATTAGACTTGACATCGAGGTAAATTGTTTCTACCATCACCCATTTCCAGAATTAGTCTTCAGGTGATTCTATGGCAAACTCCCGAAAATTTTAATCCGATAGATGGCATCACTTGTCGCTGGCTCCGAAAATAGCCGTTTTTTGACGGTTTTCGGCTGTTTTCTCTGAACACACGAATATGAGACGAAAAATCGGAATGTCAGCACCTGCTTAATTTTTTGCTTGATTTTTTGAGCCATAAACGGGCCAAATTGGTTCTAAAATAAAGGCGAAAGTATGCAAAGAAAAAATGCCTCCCGGCAGGCCGGTAAGACGAAGTAGATTCCATGCTTGGTTAAATCATTTTTTCACAAATTTAAATATAGGTTATAATTTTTGTTGAATTTTTCTCTGAATTTTTCTTTTTTACTTAATCAGCTGCTCAAAATCCAAATATTATTGTGAAAAAGATTATATTACCAATAGATAAATGTGTAATCTTTACAATGCAAGTGAGAAATAAAAGCTAGGTTATATAAGTTTTCACAAATTTCAATAAATAGGTTATGTTATGATTTTATTTGAATTATTCAATTCTTTTTTTTATCAGCTGTTCAACATTTAAATAAAAATGCCCATGAAAAAAGATTATAGTACCAAGATAGAAAAATGTCTAATCTTTGTAACGCTAATGAGGAATAAATCTGATAAGAGCAGATGATAAAACAAGAAAATAAATAAATAACGTACCTAAGCAACAGTGTACGTGTAAAACAAAGAAAGAGCATTTATACCAGTACACCATCCTTGTCTTTCACTTGTAAAATCCCATAAGAAACTAAATAGCTCGTAAAACACGTAAAACACAAGGAAAATTCAAGGAAAAGAGCATATGAACTAAAAACATCCTCCACGATATATACTAAAATTTACGATACAAAAAACCAATTTCTTCATATAAAAACACCGCCAAAAACCCGAAAAACACATCACTATAACTCGCTTACAACGCAAAACACGAAAAAATGACTCGAGTAAAAAAGCTGCGTAACAAAACGACTAACATAAATTTTCCCAAAAAAAATACTCAAAACAAACACTCCTAAAAATAAACCTCAAAAACACATTTTACGACTCAAACACGGCCCATAACGCGAAAACTAACAGTCAGATTTACACCATCTTCGAACTCATCCAAGAATTAAACCCAACGAATAGTTGAGACAAATTTCAAGAACAAAAACCAAAAATTACGAACAGGATCGTGGGACATAAAAACGGTAAAACTGGCTGAAACATACATATAAAGATATATATATATATATATATATATATATATATATATATATATATATATATATATATATATATATATATATATATATATATATATATATATATATATATATATATATATATATATATATATATATATATATATATATATATATATATATATATATATATATATATATATATACAATTTTCAACGAGTGGTATTTTCTCACTCAGGGGACCATGAAACGTGCTCATTTGATAAAATTTCCCGAAAAATCCAACATCGCACCCTCCGCAATAAGTAGATTCATGGAATCTACTTAAAAGCCTGTGTAATTTGGAGTTGTATCAGTAAAGATTACAGGTGAAACAGAAACCTGTAATCTTTACTGATACAACTCTGAATGAACGCCTTTATTTTAGAACCAATTTGGCCCGTTTATGGCTCAAAAAATCAAGCAAAAAATTAAGCAGGTACTGACATTCCGATTTTTTGTCTCTTATTCGTCTGTTCAGAGAAATCAGCCGAAAACCGTCAAAAAACGGCTATTTTCGGAGCCAGTGACAAGTGACGCCATCTTTCGGATTAAAATTTTCGGGAGTTTGCCATAGAATCACCTTAAGCTATTTAAAATTTGGGAATTGCAAAGATTGCTTTGCACGAGGTCTTGGGAACGGGAATGAGGAAGTTGGTAACAAGATACGAAAAGTACTTCCAAAATGAAGAGGCTTTTGTATACATTTAAAAGTTTGATGAGATCCTTTTCATTTGAAAGATCCTTTTTGTTCGAAATTTTTATAAAATTTCATGAGATTTTGTCTGAAACATTTTTTAGTACCTCCGACATAAACATGATAAATGATCAATCTTTTTCGCCAAAAACGAATCCTCCGCTCTTAGGCGTTCCCAGTAATTTGTATATTTATCTCTCTCCAGCCATTAGAGCTTTCACATGTCAGAAAGGGATGAATGAAATAGATATCAAACATGAGTTTCGCTTCTACCTCTCCTGTTACACACATTCAAATGAGAGAGGAAAGAGACAGCGTGCCTAGATTTTCCCATGCCTCCCCTGAAATTGCTGAGCACTCGAGAAACGCTGCTGTATGATACAGGGCTGCCGTTTTGCGTATAATCAATGCTATTTTTCAATTCATCGATTACTCCACCGGTTGAGAAAAGATTACACAGTTCAGTTCAGAGCATGACTGTAATAAACTAAAATACTCGCATCTGTAATCTTTTCTCAACTGGTGGAGTCGTCAATGACTTTAAAAAACTTGTGGATATTTTAATTAATCAACGGAGTTTCCACCGATTAAGGAAAGATTTCAGATCAGAGTATTTTCGTGCATTACAGTCATACACTGAACTGAACTGTGTAATCTTTTCTCAACCGGTGGAATCATCGGTGAATAGAAAAATAGCATTGATTCTACGCAAAACGGCAGCCCTGGTATGATAAACGAACGGCAGATCCCGACAAGCACAAGTACTCTCGTCGTGAGTGTTTTGCGAAGACACCTTCGATGACGCGACGAGAGGTGAAAGGGAAAGGGGAGGGTTAAGCGATCGTATCGTGTCACGGGACTTATAGAAAATGGGCGATGTATGGTAAGTACCTGGTCACACATTGGATCGACTTACAAAGAATTTGCGGCTAGGAAAACGTTCGCTTAATTTTGGTGATTCCAAGAGGCTCAGAACTTTTGATTGGGTTATCGTTCGATACTTATATCGAACTTATAAGTGATGTATTCGATAAATGCTTTGAACTTTATTTTAAAATTGGTTATGTTTTGATCATTTCAGAAATATTATAATGTCACTTCGAAGAAACACAATCGAGAAATATTCATCCATCAAAATCATCGCGCTAAACCAGTAAAACTATGACAAAAAGGGCTTAAGGCAGATCGATTCGATTTGATCTGATCGATCAATACGATTCGCGTTTTAACTGTAGTTTCGATCGTAGATTAAGTTTAACCAGCTGCTTTTTCAAAAAACTATATCTTAATTATGTTCCTTTCATGGGATGATGTTCCAATTTTTCTGAAATATTCAAAACATAGGCGGACTTTTACGTATATTTCGAACGATACAGTTGAGCCTATGGAGTCTGAAATCACCTTGCAAGAATTTAGGGATGAAGAGGGTCAAGCCTCCGGGACTCACAAAGAGTGGTATATTTACCTCTTGACGCTCAAGACTTGACCAGAAATTTTAGAGTAATGAATCGTGATGAGATTGGTTTCGAATGAAAAGGAGGTTTGTTTTAAGGGTCTGTTGCATGCAACAAAACAGCGTGGCTTATTGATTCCATTCCACTGTAAAATGTCGTGAAAATATCATGAGAGAAATTAGTATTGAAAGCTATCAGCATTTTCTAAATGTCATTTCTGGCATTAGTTTAATTGAATATCTATATTCCTTTATGCAAACAATGAAAAAATGAAATTTGAGTGTCATCAGAGCTGTCATTACCATAGGACAAAAATATGGGCGTTTCACTTCATCAGCACGGCCTGAGAATAATCGAAGCAAACTTTGAACAAGTCTAGAATTGATCCAAAATGCCTTGTTTTGACCTTAAAAAGGTGATCGGTGACAAAAAAACATGGACTTTACGATGGAATCAAAGGTTCTTTGCCGCGGGTAAGGACATAATTGAGATAAAATTGAAAGTTGTCGCCCCGTAACGATACCCACATTGATGATCTCAATGTTGTTTCTGACTCGTGTTAACGCCGGATAATTCCTTTGGATTTTTTCTTCATAATCTATGTTTTATTTAAATTATTGTTCCAAAAAAGTGTGTCCTAGACATTTCAAATTTTCGACCCAGAGTGCACCGCGTCGGCTGCTGAGTCCACGCTTCGATGTCCCTTCTATCTCGGCGTCATCAAGGGTCAAGGGTCATATTCATTCGTGTTTTTCTTCGGAGGGTTGTGGACTGTCAAATCGTTGTCACGCACGAATTTTGGAAAAGATCCCTCCCGTAAAGTTTCATTCTGTAAACGATAGAGGCACTGTATATTCAAAATCCACGAGATCTGATGATATACTAACCCAACGCGCGTATAGTCACAGAATGATACCATAATGAAGATTTCAGGCATATTTTTTTAACGGTTATCATGATTGAAATTTCCACTTTTTGAACTATGTTTGTAGATGTTATTAGATTTTTTAGGTTTTTAGATTATAGGTAGAAATCGGTTCGCATACATTATTTTCTATCTTTTTGGGATCAAGGATTAATTCTTTATATTTTCAAGGCAAACATTAGAAAAAAGCAAAAATCTAAAGGATCATTCTGGAATTTGTTGCATTTTTATTTAGATTTGTAAAATTTCGCAAAATAGCCATACGTGTTAAAAAGGAGCTAAGTACAGTAATTTTTTTTTTTTTTTTTTTTTTTTTTAAGAGATCTTATAATATGTCATTAACGTTTTCTTTAACAGCAACAAAGAGGCCTCTGTAGTGGAAGACCCTTTGGGAGGCCGGAGAGAACTTTTTAGACATCCCCCCCCCCACCAGTACCACACGCTTTCAAAAGATATTCGCCTTACAAAGATTATATTTTATTTTTTCTGAAGTTTGTAGGATAGTTTAGCTTCATAATTTACAACGAAACCCCTTTCAATTCCAATACCTTTAACGCCACGTATGTTGATCTACTTGCGCAACGTCGCATGTCGAGTGGGTCGCGTCGACTATTTCCTTGTTGAGAAAATTTAATGGGAGCGAAATATGAGACGGTGCAGTTTGCGCTGAATTGCCAATTCTAGGAGAAAATTCGCCTATTCCCCATATAGTTTAATGAGGTATCGGCCGTTTCTTTTTTTTAGTATCTAACAACCGCGAGCGCGCTCAGAGCTAAGAAAATGAGTTCAGCACAAAAGGCAGATGAGAGAAGCGGCGCGCAAGTAGGCTGAGAAAATTCATGGCATGAAATTCGATTAACCTGAGGGTGAGCTTCATGCTGCTGCCCCCCCCCTTCCACCCACGTGCCTCCCGCGCTCCGCCCCTATCGTCCGCTCTTATCCTGAAGTCAGCGTGAAAACTTTTCCTGGCGTCTGGACTTTCTTTCCGTTGGCGGAGCGAAGCTTGAAACTTTCACCTAAGAGAAAGGGGGAAAAAAAGGTAAAAAGATAGGAACTGCAGTCTGGAATAAATTTCGCTCCAACTCAGACACGGTAGAATAATATTAATCGTTCCAACTTTTGATAAATTGAGCCAAAACTCAGACGAAACAGAAAATGCTGAGAAATGTTGTACACGCGTTCTGCGGAATATTGAATGAATTACATGCATGATGACGAAACAGAATGTTCTGCATGAAGGAAATATTTTCAATCTAATGGAAACGAGAAGGAGATGGAGAGTGAGAGGGAGAGGGAGAGGGAAAGGGAGAGAGAGAGATAGAGAGAGAGGGAGAGAGAGGGATAGAGAGAGAGAGAGAGACAGAGAGTGCCTTGGCTAAGGGCAAAGCTTTCGGTGACTTTCTTGAGAAAGTTTCGCGCAGGAGTCAAGACTACTCGTCGCAATGTAAAACTCTCGTGTTGCAAGCAAGGAGAATAAATGTCAAATTTAAATTACGAGCATGCAAATGCAGGCGAGACATAATAAGGGAAATTGGGGAGTGCAAAAACACGCGGTCACATGAAGAGGGGCGCGAATCAAGTTGAATGCATGTGTCGTCGTCTGGAAACTTTTAAATAGAGCTTTGGAGTTGGTTGAAAAGGACCAACATCTTCAAAGAGGCTCATTTAAATAATTAGAGAGAATGGATTACAGGATTAGGTCATGGTTGCCAGTCAAAGGCCCATTTAAATCAGTGTAAAATGTGATTATTCTCCGAAATCTAATAACCGTCATCCGGCTGACTATGAGAAAAAATAGATGAAGCAGCGGCAACTTCCTTGTTTTATTGTTCATAACAAGGGGGCTTCGCCCCCTTGCCGCTCCGAGGCCCCTTCCCCGGAGGCGCTGCGCGCCGCCTTTTACCACAATACATGTATAAAATTGAGAAAATATTAGGGGTAAAAGGTCAGTCAAGCAAGACAAAAGAGAAGTGACCAGCTCGAAGACTGCGGGATGGGGGGTAGATTCAAGGGTTTACCCCGCTTTTCGAGCTGGGCGGAGCGGAGGAGGGGGTTCTGGTGCGCCGATCGGGCTAACTGACAGGGAAGGCTCTCCCCCTACCTCTCGGGCCTCGACTCATTCGCTCATTTACCCCCCGTCGCCAAGTCGGCAATTAGTCACGCCTCTTCCGGGCATACACAGAAATGCCAGAAAACGAAAAAAAAAAAATCTGAAGAAGTTGGAAAGAATTCGTAAAGAATTCGGAAAATGTCCCTTGAGAAATGTTGTCCCGAGACTCCTTGGGTCTTTATATTATAGTAAGAAGTAAGATAACAATATCACAGATAATTTTTGATCGTTGAGCTAGGATATTCATCTTGGGATACACAGAAAAAACAAAATCAGAAAGAAAATTATAATTTTTCCAGCCTTGTTGAGCTCCATGAAGTGGCTGTGTTGCGGTACTCCCTATAAAGAGTTTCCATCAAGAAAGTAACAGTAGAACAGTCGGTAAAAAAGACTGAAGAGTTTTGGTGATTCCTTGGAATTTGTCTCAGGCAGGCCGTCTGCAATGCGAACATCTATCGTGATAAATATTGCGGGTATAGCCTATTTGAGCCACATCTAATGAGCCTAATTTTTCTTGTTGTAAAAGTTCTCTTTCGCCAAATAAGGCCCAACAGAAAAAGTAGAAAAGAAGAGGAGGGCAGATGAAACAAAGAAGCAGAATTACACCCACACGGAAAAAAAGATTAGTGAAAATAACCAAACGGATACCTGATTTTGGCACCTGCTAGATGTTATGGTAAACTTGACCAGAAGTATGGTACATTGACCGATACTTTGAGTAAATTCGACATGCAATCAGGTAACATCACCTAGTACCTAGTCAAAACATAGTATACTTCTGGTTAACATTACCATAACATCTAGCATCAGGTGCCAAAATCAGGTATCCGTATGGTTATTTTCACCGTAGTTTTTTTTTTCCGTGCATGTCCCTTCCGAGACTACTAGATCTAAGACGTCCCTTCCTAGACTACTAGATCTAAGACCGTCAAATGTCATCATCACCTCGACCAGGATTCGAATCTGGGATTTCAGGGCTGGTGGATTCTGGATTCTCTTTAATTCGTTTAATAAACCCCCCCAAAAAAGTAGACAGTACTACGACCTCAATTTCAAACAAAATAAAAGGCGAACAGGTCGAAAAAGAGGGAAGCGCTAAAAAGTCAAAAACTGACGACCCTTCACTTTTTTATTTGGCTACTAAATTCTTACCAACCGTGCTTGCATGGCAATTTCAGTACAGCCAGTGGCGTCACGTGCCATCCGGCAACAATGTGCCTCCTCCATTTAAAAGCATTCAATGTATCGAATTTACCGTGTGCACTGTGCACCCCCTAAATTCGACCTTTCACATGAGTTTAAATGGGTAGAATACATTGTTGCCAAATTGCACGCGACGCCACTGAGTACAGCGCCAATTTTTTTACTTTCGCGTCAAATCTTCCTCTCATTGGTCCAGCTCCTATAGCCCCCTCGTCCCTAGCCATTATCACACGCCTCTTATGGACCATGTTAATGGTGACTATGGCAGTTATATGTATGAACTAAGAGGAGTCTAGTCTTTTTCTCTGCTCTGTGATTCTATTACATTCCAGGTATCTTTTCGATTCTTTTCATACTTTATTTCCTCCTATATTCAATTATTCCCGTGTATCCAGACCAGATAAGTATGGAATAAAACTTCTTAAGTCACTTCATAAATCTCACAAAGACGTAAAAAAAGGACTTTTTCCTCAAACTTGCGTGCAGTAAGGACTCTTAAGTACGCGTGTGCTCGAGTCTGTTAATGGGTACTCTTTCTTTCCGCTAATCCCCTCGACGATGCGACGGTAGTCTGAAATGAGCAATGGGCATGGGCACTGGGCAGCCTCCAAAAGTACACTGAGCGCATGACATAGTTACGTCAGAAGGAATCCCGGCTGCAAGTTCGTCATCACATCGGATCGTATCGCGAAGTTGTGCTGCAGGATATTAACACTGACCCGGAAAATTAAACAATATTAGATACACGAGTAAATACCCCGGCAACGCTCATAATGGGCAAGGGCGCGTCCCCCTCCCTCCCCCACCGCTCCCTTCCACTCCCAGAGAGCGCGAGCGGTGGGCAGGGGTGGGACGCGGCGCGGCGCGGCGGCTCCCCCATATTTGTACACATGCAATGCTCCTCTGCCGTGTTCGTTGTCTCTCCCTTTACTCCTCCCCCCCGCCCCCAACAAATGCAGGATGCAATCAACGCGAAGGGCGGGCGTCCTCCTCGCACTTCACGTCTCCATCACCCCCCTTAAAGGAGACGGGGTCTGGGTTTGGGATCCACCCTCATTCCTATCAAGCTATCGTTCAGTTAAATTAGACCATAAATGACGCAACGGCAGTAGACACGCTTCTAAAAAAAAAAACAAAAACAAAAACAAAAACAACGACAAAACAAAAAAAACATAAAAACAAAAAACGAAACAAAATATAATAGAAAGAAAAAAAAAGCAAAAAAAAACAAAAAACGAAAACTTCGACCCGAAACTTACTGTGCAAGTATGAATGGGTGACTTCGCAGTTTATTATGCAAAGCTAATCGATAACATTATTTTTGCAAAGGTGTTAATACGTTTCAACTGTTTGAGCAACTGTTTCAACTGTTTGTAGCACGTACGAAAGCAATAGCACACCTTTGGCTTGATAAATGTGTTTCATAATGTTCCATTACCAAAGTTCCGCGGGCCTTTCATTGAAATCTATGATATTACATGGACAAACTTACGGAATCCCATGAATAGGCCACGGAACTTCATCAACCCTGGTAAAACTGAGCACCAAAGAGCACCTAACATTGTTCCAATTGTCACCTAAATTAGGTGATATCACCAAGAATTGTTGGTGATATCACCTAATTTAGGTGACAATTGGAACAATTTTAGGTGCTTTTTGGTGCTCAGTTTTACCAGGGAAATGTTTAAGAAAAAAAAAAAATAATTGACCTCAAAAATGAATGGCCCTCGGAGTTTTAGCCACGGTGGAATTCAATGCGGAACACTTTCATCATGGTGATAAAGAACCGTCGCGTCGGCGTCGTGGAGATTTTGGGAAAAGAAACGTGATTAGGTCACGCATCCTTCACATTGTATCGAGCTCATTCCATTCGCAACGTAAAAATGACTTCTGATGAATCCGGTTTCTCAAAGTTTCGATGGATGAAAGACGGTTACAGTATCAACATAATAACTGTTTCTCCCATGCCCCTGAATGATATTTTCGTTTTCTTCAAGAACCATATTTTTCTATTGATTAATAAGGCTCAAAATGAAAGGCAATAAACATAGTGGAAAAATTACTCTAGCATTTTTTGTTGCGAATTAAAGTCCATAAAAGCTTAGCATTTAACCCTTTGTCTACTGGCGGTACAAATTTGTACCTCCAAATTAACATGGTTTTAAATGTATTTTTGAAAAAATCACTATGCACATAAAACTAAACGAGAAAAGTTCATTCGATTCATTGGGATTGATAAAAAATTGTGAGAAGGGTTTGTAATAAACCCGGGTTTAAAGGGTTTTAACAAGGGATGGCATCAGTGTACCACATTACATGATACGATTCTCGCAATTTACAAAAAGATAAATGTAAAAGAATTGCGATTTTTAGCCACTATCAGGCAACTATGGTCAGCAAAGGGATCAAAATCAAGATTAAACGTGTTTTTAACCTTGAAATGGCGCCTATTGTGGTGCCGCGCTCTGCACTTTTTCAGCTAAAGCTCTAATATCTTCCATTATAGGTGCTTGAGGCTTTTCAATACGGAAAAGGACCATTTTTCAAGTTCATAATGCACAGGTGGAGGAAAATAAATTTTGCGTGAATCACGAATGTCGGGTATCATGAAACAGCGAGTGAAGAGAGCATCACCCCACACACACGTGATGAACCAAATAGGGTACCTTTTGGGGAAAGGTTACATTTTTTACTATTCTAAAGTCTGGTAAGCAGGGTAGTTCTTTCTGGTTAGCGTGTTGCAAACCAAACGCCTGCTCCATTAATAAGGACACACCTTGAGCTATATTTGGCGTTTTTATTTTGACTCTCGCGGGTAAAATAACGCTTGCTGAGCTATTAAATGATTATATCGTTCAGTGTCATCGTTCACGGTCCTTGCAGACATACAAAAATGAGAATACATATTTTGTAGTATTTTCTATCACATGATTTTTTATAGGTTTTTATAAGCGTACCAAAATGAGGGTTTGCGAAAAATAAGAAAAAAGTATTTTCAAGTACTATAGCGCGGACCGAGATACCTTGCCAAGTGATGCAATACGCAACATAAAAGCTACCTTTCAATATAATTGAGGAGTACTTCGGTAAAAGGGCGGATAAAAAAGAGGGTCTATGCTCGTGCGAAAAAGTCCCGATTTCAAAATGTTTTTGCGTGAGATTCTGAAGAGGAAAACTTCTGTGAATTACCTGACAATCAGCGTGGTCAGTCAAATCAAATCCAACACTTCGTATAGTCTCATACAATCACCTTTTGAAATCAGGACTTTTTCGCACGAGCAGACCCTCTGTTTTATCCACCCTCTTACCGAATTACTCCTCAATTATTGGGTGCGCTGCGTATTGCAGCTATCCGGGCTGGTTATATCCTAATGGCATACATGGAATTTATCCTCCATATTCCTTCAAATCAAAAGTTCTCAAAAGACCCGTTCTGGGAAAAGTCGGTTTCATTCGGAGACCTTCAACATTTTATTTCCCGAATCTGGCATCGCCATCGCTGGATGAAACTCACGATTCATCAGCGCGGGGTTTTTTATTCTTATTTCGGAATTTTAAAAATTATATTTTGTACCTTCGCTCGATTGAAAGGTGACCGGTGCACATTGGATGAAAAAATGAAAATTTTTCTGGACATAAAATGTTTTTGTTTTTCGTTTCACCAGCACCTATAATCTCGATATTTTATCGCAGAAACCACGCAATCCGTATCATTCCAACATTTTAATCCCATTATTAAACTTGTTTTTCGGTTACCTTGCTATATTTATTGTTTATTCATGAAATCACATCCGAAACATCTCTCAATTCGATCCACTTTGCAGCAGTGGGGGACAAAGGGTGAATGAGCAGGGTTGGACGCACGACAGAAAAGGTAAAGGGGTCGGCCGTAATTGTTTATAAACGCATATCACGCGAGTCTTATCTGCGCGACCCTTCCCCTCCCCAAATCCAACCTGCGAAGAGCGCTTCGCGCGGTTTCAGGAAGGGTTTCCGTTTCACCCCCATCTCCGGAATGAAATCTAACACCGTAATCTCGGGTCTTGAGCACGGTAATCTTCGGTCAGTTCGACTTGGAAAGATATATCCTACGGTGATCAATACATACAAATACCCCCTGAATCGTGAGGTGTGCTTTCATTGTTTCGCTTGCGGAAGCGTTTGTTTGAACTGCGTTATGGAATCTATATGATTTAATGATGCACGTAGCTACTTTTTAACGTTCGTGGAATGGGGCTCTTTGCAAACGTCTGCAGTGAGCAAATGCATGGTCTAATCTGTTGTAAAAACCAGCGAAAATTAGGAAAAATCTCAAATTCTGAAAACTTCTAAAATTCAATAACAAACTCACAAAACTGCTTTAACGGTGGTTAATGGTAGTAATAGTGGTTTAACGCAGGTATCATGGGAGATTCCCGTTTAATTAATTACTTTCTTTACGGAAACACAGAGATACGTCCCAATTTAGATAGGAATCTTCCAAGACACTTGCGTTGAACTGCCATTAAGCCCGATTTAGAGCGTGAATTTCGTGATTTTTTCGAGTATTTATCGTCATTTTTACAGTTTTGTATATGCAAAGATCCGCTTTTTAATCCCCTGTAGCAAAATATTACAAGAGCCCCATTGCCTCAATTAAATAAACCTGATCAGTATACGTTGCACAGATTGAAAAGTAATACGAGCGTTCATCAGCTCGATGTAATCGAAACAGAATAAATGGGTCATGAAGGATAGAAGAAAATAAAAACATATACGTGTTTTGCAACAGACCTTTGACCGTTGAATTCATTTTAGTAGAGGAACCCCCCCCCCCCAAATATATATATATAAAGCTTCCAGACATTATTAGTAATCTTGAAAATGTCCTTGAATTTTTGAATTGTACCGAAGCTTACTTCCTTAAATTTAGAAATATAAATACAATTATATTAAAAGCAAGAGAGTAAAGCGAGCGATAAAAGAAAATTTGCCGTTCAATGAGCATTACTCACATGAGAAAGGTGATTTGTGAATTGAAAAAATCTGTCTGGATTAGTACTCACCTGAAACATAAGAAAAATAAACGTTCATATAAATGCATTGAATACGACGATAAAATAGTTGCCTGCATTCAATTAATAAATACATTCAAATAAGGGGGCTAGGGGCTCAAAACACGCCTTCCCCACAGGCGAAGGGGAGTGACAGTAGTTTTTAGAGCGGATATTCCCCTAAAAATAATTATTAAAGGCATACACACATCCTAACGTAATTGATCCATATACTTGCTTTCAGAGAAGTGGAATTCGCACACGGAAAAAAAAGATTGGTGAAAATAACCATAGGGATACCTGATTTTGGCACCTGCTAGATGTTATGATAAACTTGACCAGAAGTATGGTATATTTACCGATACTTTGAGTAAATTCGACATGCAATCAGGTAACATCACCTAGTACCTAGTCAAAACATAGTATACTTCTGGTTAACATTACCATAACATCTAGCCGGTGCCAAAATCAGGTATCCGTATGGTTATTTTCACCGTAGTTTTTTTTCCGTGCAACATGGATTTTGAAGGGGGAGGGGGGGGCAAGAGGCACAAGCATAAACTCATGAGTCCATATTCTATACACATACACAATGAACACGCACAGAGATTCGGATCCAGGAATTTGAGTTCATCGCACTCATCGCACTTTCCTCATTCGATCGCATGTGTTAGAAAGAAATAGATAGAGATCGCGCGAGATGCGCTGGGCAATGGTCATCCTTAGTATTCCTTGAAGGAAATTTATCTTGAAATTTTAGAAACTGACAGGAACACAAAGAGTTCTGATTGGTCGTAGATGTTAAGCTTTCCAAGAGTCGAGCAAGATTCGAGGACACCAAAGGTTCCACACAAAAGAGTCGAAGAGGGGAAATGGGAGAAGAGGAACGTGTGGGAATGGACCGAGTTACCAGCAATCCACCTATAAACGCATTCGACTCCTCTTAAATGTAATCGTCGTGTTGATACTCCCTAACAAAATGTCCATCAAGAGACTCTAGCCACGGCATTTGAGTCTGACTCTTCTATTTTCGTCCGATACTATCATGCGTTCAAACGGGAGAAGATAGAAAGAACAACGCATCATTAAAGCTGCCTCAATAAACACAGATGCACTTTTACCAATCAAAACTTATCATTTAAAAAACGAAAGTACAGTTTAGGTCACACGAAGTGCGGATACGATCAAAAAAGACAGCGACGAATGATACAACTGTACCTACTCGCCCGATCTCGGATGGTATCACACGAATATGAAGGAGCTCGGACGCGCGTTTGAGAGTGATCAATGCATTGGACACACATTTGTCAACCTCTGACGGCCGATCATTTACTATAATGAGCCATCGATAAAGCTAGTTTTATCGAACCAATCAAAATTTAACGATATCGATTGATCGTTCACTTATTATTAGCTTCGTCGTTACAATTCTTTTTAAACAAATGAATCGCGTTGACTATACGTACACTTTATCGATTGATCATTTACCAACTTGAAAATTGTTATATTACTCATTACTTACAGCTAGCTTTTTAACTACCCTTATAAGTTTTCAATCGAGGACCCTGTTAAAAGCTATCGATCGAAACCGTCAATAGCAAGTCTGTGATTATACCTGTTAAGATAGGCGCCCATCGATCGATATCAATTTTAACGCTTGGCTTAACGAAAAAGTAAATAATCGGCCCATTCGTGCATTTAACGTTTTTACAGTTGTAAACTCTGCCCTTCTTTTAGAACGCATTTGTCATCATTACCTAATACTTACCGTGTAAGCGCATCGCATAGTCTCACTTCTTTGTCACGGATGTTAAACTTATTTTAATCTTAATTACACCTTAGTGTGGAGAAAACAAAAACGAAAACGAAAACCGAAATGAATAAAAAATACAGAAAAAAAAGTTTCCGAGTTGACTTTGAGTAGAGTTAAGAACTTTAGGGATATCTTTAAACCAAAATACCTCTAACCTTAATTCTAAAAACGCAGATTTAATTACTGCACCAGCCCGGTTAATCATTTGGTCCGTAAAACTAATTAATATTTAAAACTTCTAATGGATGGTGGAGAGGAATGTGTTTCAAACTCTGCTTGAATTTTAACTCTTGCTTTTAGCAAACAGTGCGGTGAATGCATCCTTCAACCTGGATCCTTGTTCTTTCAGTAATGCTCAGAGAGTTAGAGTGACGCTAAAAGCGAGAGCAACATTTTGGGAGGATTATACGGGGCCAACGGCCCAACCTAAAGTTTATAAAAGGAGACAAGTTAATGTCTGTAAGTGTAAATTAATGATGTATATGTTTCTTATTTTTCTCTTAAACTTCCGTTCGTCTTACACTAAAGAATATTCTGATCAATGTGTGCATTGCATTGTGCAGTCGGGGACAGTCTATTTTTTTAGCATCACGATAAAAAAATAATAAAAAAAAAGTTACATTTTAATTCCGTTTTTTATTCTTAATTAAATGTGAACTAAATTAACCAAAGGTGCATTACGTTTGCTACTAGTCATGTGCCAAAGGAAAATACACACGTATAATTTTTTAACACACAATTTTTTTTTTTTTTTTTTTTTTTTTTTTTTTTTTTTATCTACTTCTTCTTCCAAGCTTGTAATACGGCCTGCATTTACCACGGCTTACTCACTTACTGTCTAATAATTGTGTGAAACAAAGAAACCGATTCTGAACGGTCAGTGAACTTTGTTTAACAACAAGTCAAAGCAAAAGAAACATCTTGGAATCCATTTTCTTTTCATGATTAAAAGTACGGCCCGAACCAGAGGATGCTTGAGCAACTAATCCCATTTTACCATTGAGCCCATAAAAATTCATTTCCAAACGCACGAACCTCATAATTAGTTTTCACTGCACCAACTGGTCTAACCGCCGACTAGGGGATAGGAAAAATTAGCGCGGGAGGGCCGAGAGGGGTCCTTCGTCTAAAAGAAGTTCCTTGAGATATAACTGGCATTTTGCGCGACCTTATTTTTAAGGTACTCGTGAACGCGATATCGTGTCATAAATGTATTATATTATCGA
Source organism: Trialeurodes vaporariorum (assembly GCA_011764245.1). Lineage (NCBI taxonomy): Eukaryota > Metazoa > Arthropoda > Insecta > Hemiptera > Aleyrodidae > Trialeurodes > Trialeurodes vaporariorum. Next base: position 35,768,429 of record VMOF01000035.1, read on the forward strand.
CGCCGCCGTCATGTCAGTCCAGCATTTTTAGTAACCCTCACTCCCTCACAAAAAAATTACAACTACACAACCTCCATTTATTCAAGTATAGGAAAAGTATGCCTTTGTAGAATTAGAATGGAATACATATTATATGACAGCCCTACCCTACATATTCTCCACAGACTTGCTTGTTTTATGGTACAGAAACTGCGAGTGCTCTGTAAGAATTTGCGGATTTTTGAGCGACATTTTACGACTTTATGAGTGTGTTGAGATGGATCTTGGTGTGTCCACAATGGTGTTCTTGAAAACTTTTGCTATAAGGAATTGAAGAGATGGTTCTTGCAGAAAAACCTGTAAATATGACTATGAGTACACTAAAAAATCACGAAATTCGCTCTCAGAATCGGGCTTAATGGCGGAGAGACGCAGGTATCATGAAAGATTCGTATCTAAATTTAGACATATATCTGTGTTTCCGTAGAGAAAGTGACATAATAGACAGGAATCTCCCATGATACCTGCGTCGAACCGCCATTACCATCTTGCCGTTAAAGCAGTTTTGTGAGTTTAATACTGAATTTTAGACTTCCTTAGTGTGATTTTCGTGATTTTTGCTGGTCTTCACATAAGATTGGACTATTTATTTGCTTGTAGCAAAAGTTTGCAAGAGCACCATTATTTATTTTCTTTCGTTGTGGAGAGGAGGGGGGAGGGGGGCTTAAATACTTGGTAAGTTTCCCTTCATATTTTTGTGGCAATATTTTGTGCAAACGACCCATTCAGAACGACGAATTCATCGCTTTGTAATTGGTGGATTAATGTGACTGTAAGTACACATTCATAATTTTCTTACAGTTACTAAGATAAGCAAAGAGAGAGAGAGAGGGCTGAAAGTAAAAGCAAAGATAAAATGAACGAAAGCAAACAACTCTATAATTACAATAGCACGGTAATACGGTACGGTACGGTAATATTTCCGTCGCTCAACATTTACTTTCCTTTATTGGTCGGCTCATAAGACTGTCCTAGCGTGAAATACACGTCTGAAATGAGTGTGCAAAGGAGCGGATAAATGAAGACGTCGTTCATTAGGTAAAGGGAAAAAAAAATTGACTATTTACGACCCTGTTGGAGTTTAGGGCGATTTTACGATGCGGAGGTAGGATGACATAAACGCAGCGCAGGTCGAGCCATTAATTTTGTTTTATTATCAAATTTACTCAAAGAGCCATTTCTAAAGCATTGATCCTGATGATAAAATTGGGTCTGAAAAGGTGATGTGAAGTAAAGTTCTACAGGGAGTGGAAGAACGGAACGGAACTTGACTACAAAATATTTTAGAGCATCGATTTTCATTTCGCAGCGGTGCTAAGCGAAGGAAATCAAACTAAGATAGAAACATTGTTGCTCCAAACCAAAAGCGCAGCGTGCAATTCGACAACATTGTATTAAGTCCATTTTAAACCCATGTAAAAAGTCGAGTGCAAAGGTGTTAACCATAACCATACACCAATTAGTTCGACCTTTCTCGTGGGTTAAAATGGACGAACTGCAACGTTGCCAAAGACGTGTTTCCTTGTTTTTAAAGAGGTGAGTTATTTCTCTCAGTGAAAATATCCCCTCACATTATCATTTTTTAATCTAACTTATTTTGATTATATCTTAATTTATAAAATCGCAACGAAATTTTTGATGAGAAAAAACACAAAGTTTTTCCCTTAATAAAAGGAAAGGGGTCTGGTGGGAAATCTGGTATACTTTTTGAAAAAATATGGTAGCGATTAAAATTGTGTGTTATCTGTTCATAATTTCGTCCATATTTATAGGGCACCGTTATAGTAGCCGATTCAATAAAAGTCGATGAGTGAACTAAAGTTGCAATCAAATTATTAGTGCATGCACTGAAAACACTCTGCACTTTAACCCTAGTCTGCCAGACAATTTGTTTGTACGAGTTTGCTAATTCCGGGTCTTTTAGACCCATCTTTAAAATACATGTGTTTAGCGCATTTATGATAGGTTTTAATGTTGTTTTACAGTAAATCCTATATTATTATTATTATTATTCATTTTTTTTTCTCGGTTAAAAACCCGATTTAAATTGAAAGGACGGAAATATCAAGTCCTATCAAATTGTACTATCATACGTTGAAAAATAAGTTGAAAAATTATAAGTTGAGAAATTATAAGTTGAAAAATTGTCTGACTATACTGCAAGTACTGAGGAGGACAGCTTTCTGAATTCTATTGTGTATATGAAGAGGAACATTCAGATCCCGAAGTCCATTGGAGAATGACTTGGGAGTAAGTAATTCCAGTTACTGACATGACCATCGGAATAATATTGATGTGTTCTTGTCTCCAAACTCTTTTTATTTCTACCGCAAGTGGACTGTACTTTGACATCTTCTCTTCATATTTTACTTGGATAGTAGTATCATTCGGGATCGAAATATCGATAAGGAACGTCTTCTTCGTTGCCTTAAGAACAAGTGTAATGTCAGGTCTATTAGCTATGATGGTACGATCTGTTGAGATAGGGCGGTCCCAGTACAGTTTCACAAGCTCGTTTTCAAGCACGGACTCTGGCGTATATTGATAATATGGCACGTTCTCGCTCTCTTTTGCCAACCCATATTTCCGAATAAGCTCTATAGGTGGAGAATTTTTGCAGCACTGTTATGTCTGCCTGTATATTCAAGCGCAGCAAGTAGGCGACATCCACCTGTTATGTGGTCTATGGTCTCTTGCTGTAGGTGGCATTTCCGACAGTTATCGTCTTTCACATAGTTTTCACGTCTCTTCACAAATCGTTTTCCGTCAGTTTTCGTCGTTTGTAGATCGATCTTTGACATTCGATAACTCGAATGTGAAAAAAGATACCAACCTCCAGTTTGCGCCAGAATGCTCCATTTAATGTGCCATTTCAATTGATGCATCATTTGATTGGTACCCTCTTCCGCAATTTTGAGATTACCCCCCCCCCCGGAGCGCGGAGGAGTTGTAACGTTAAAAAAATGTGGTGGGGGCCTTAAAACCAAATTTTGATCAATTTACGTCATAGCCGTATTTTTTTCTGAAAAGTACTCGCTGTTTTGAGTGATTTGGACTAACAGTTTTTGAAATTCTGACTTTTCAACTATGAATAATGTTTTTTTTTTTTTTTTAAATGGAGGAAAGAATTTTCCTAAATCGACTTCCACCCTTGATATCTCGAAATTGGAAAACGATATCGACATTTGGTCTACGCCAAAATGGTCGGCTTTGTGTGCCCTTTTTGATGATGTGTCGCAAGATAGGGGTAGCTGTTTGAAAATCTTGATTTGGAGGGCCTAAACATGGGAAACACGGATCTAAAAGACCCGGTATTAAAAAGATTTCTTGTGACTTGGATTTTTTTTTTTTTTTTTTTTTTTTTTTGATAATGCAAAAATTGGATTTCTCAAGATATTTGTAGAGCTATTTGAGAAGCACACGTTTTTAGGGTCAACAGAAAAAAAAACAACTTTTTAGGAAGCCTCGGGTCTAAATGACCCACTAGACAGACTAGGGGTTTTTTGGCAGACTAGAGTTAACTAAATTGAACACAAAATAACTATTACTGCATCTCAGAAATTATTTTACCAACCATTACAACCGAAAACGAGCTCTTTCAGACAAGTTCCAGTCGAATTTCGTCCGGAATTGACATTTAGAAACAGCAACGTTGCAAAGTTGCACAATGCACGCCTTGCCAACGGTATTGATGGTAAACGAATGAGAGAGGAAGACAAGGGTCAGTGCGGAGCTTCAGGCGATTTTGACCCTCACTAAAAGGGAATACGTGTCGTTATCAGTAGACGCTATTCGCTATTTTTAATTCGTTTGCTATTTGACATTGCGTGCTCTAAAATTCTAGACCAGTACTTAGAAGAAGAAGAAAAAAAGGAGTTAAACAAGGACGTAATTTATCACGATTGGAGAATACCACGGGTTTGAATGAAGCTTGTAAACTTTACGTCAGTCCGTCTGGAAAATTAACAAGCATAGAATTTGCGGTTGCTGAACACCACTGGCTCAAATGAAGCTCGTTCAAACATTCTTTCGGCTCTGCAGTAAAAAATGAATAAATGAATGCGTCCGCTGTTCCTTTTTTAGCAATATAGCGTCGGCGGGGACGTGCTTTGCTGATTGGTCACAGATAAAAAGCAGAATTTTTTATCGTGTAATAATAAAACTGTGATGACATGTCACGTGATAGGAGAGGGGGGATGTTGGAAGTAACGTCGACGTTATGTCATTGTTGAGCGGGGAAAATGTCGCATTGACAATGCAAGGGGCTCCCTTGTGCATTTCCCGCTCCGATAGGATCACCATTGCATCCACATCTGTTCGACAGACGAGACATTACAATTGAGTTTATTCCACATACTGTACAAGGTAGCAAGTCGGGTTGCAGCGAGGCACTGCACGGCGCTTGTACGCCAGGGTGACGATAGTTAACTTTTATCTCCCTTGCTCGGCTCCCCGCCTCCCACCTTCTGCCTCTTGTACACTATCCATTTACCCTCCATAAGTGGACTGAACGGCGATGAGGAACTTCCCACCATCCCTCTCCACCCATATTCAAGCCATATCTTCCTCGCCCATTGATAACCATTGAACCACATCATCCAGTTGAGTATTCGCGGCCGTACTCTGGCTCTGACTAGAACACGTTCTCAAGTTCCGTTCTGGGAATTTCAGCCATAGCTGTCAGACTGGTGAGGTTCAGTATTTATCAAATGACATTTTTTAATCCACTGATGCTTCCATCAGTTACCAAAAAGGTTACCCAGTCCAATTCAGCAGTATGACTGTAACGCGCAAAAACACTCCGATCTGTGATAATGTATTTTGTTAACCGAGGGAGAATCATCGTTGAATATCAAAATTCCACCGACATCAAAAGTCAACGGTTGTTTTTATCCGTGGTCGAAAATGTTATAGATCAGAGTATTTATGAGGGGTGATAGCCACACTTCTGAAATGAACCATGTAATCTTTTTGTGAGCCGGTGAAATCATCGGTGAGTTAAAAATGTATCATTCATTATTGTAAGATCCACAAATCGGCATCACTGTTTTCAAGCATGCACGCAGCATCGTCGCATGCTGTTTGGATTCGATCGGGTTGCTACTTGCTCCTATGTACTAGCACCTCCGAAATCTGACGTCATCTCATGAAAATCAAATGGCAATTTTCAGTTCTTTTTTTCACCAGCCCCCTGTGGCACTAGGGTCGAATCAGGAATCACAAGTGGTACGGTGCGCGGCCGTAGCCACCAAAGCAAAAATTATTTTACTTCAATCCTAGTTGAATTCTTTAAAATTTCAATATCATGGAATTTCACTTACCAATTTAAGCTGAAGTTGAAATCTTGAGCACGTTTTTACAGCACGGAGTGTTGAGTGCTCCAGCTTGTTTTTTTTGTTTTTGTTTTTTGTTTTTTGTTTTTTGTTTTGTTTTTTTGTTTTTTTTTTAGTTCGTACTTATTTTCAAATTGTAAAATACAGCTGGAATTAACTCGTAGTTCTCGTGCATTTAAAAGATTTGTAGTACTTAGAGGAAAAAAGCACATATACTGAATATGCATTATTTTTTCTATATTGGGTGCAAGAAGATACCGTGCGTTACGGGAGCCCTCAGCCTTGTTGGCGACGGCGTATATATATGTACCTGCAAGACAAACATGCCTGCATATAAGTATCCAAGGCATAGGTGTAGCGTGGATGTCAAAAGTGGGGGGGAGGTTTTGAAAAGTGATGATTTTTTTTTTTTTTATTTTGGCTTGCGTTCGTGTTGTATTTGAGTTCTTTTAATTTAAGCCACTGTTGCCACTCCTGTTTTTCTCGCGAAAAGAAAGGGGCGGGGCTTTTGGGGCTTGAAAAAAGTGGGGGGGGGCGTTTGGGGGCTTGAAAAAAGTGGGGGGATTCAGCCCTAAACACACAGCCTTGAAAAAATTGCCGGTTACAGCTACAGGAATTTTCGGTTAGGTAAGTATATAAAACAGACATCTTATTACGGCAATAGAAAATTATTCTCAAGGCAAAAACATTCACCCAACTCTACAAAACCAAAAAAAAAAAACCAAAAAAAAAAACAAAAAAAAAAACATATTTCTCCTCTCAGTATGTAGCCATATACAACGAACGGAACCAAGTTAATCTGACAACGTCGGATCTCTGAGTTGAAATTTTGCGAACGAAACTTTCCGATATGCACGGCAAGTGCTCGGTTACACGATGATTAAGTACCGCAACCTAAAATATTCGGTCTTACGAGCAGGGGCAGAGGAAAAAGGAAATTTTTGGATGATGGAGGGGGTGGGGGAGGAAGGAGGAGAGCGGATGTGTACGAGCGGGCACGAGCGATCGCGATCGTAGTCGTGGCGGCATCTGTGCTCGCGGGTCAACGCGTTTTGGGTAGTTGATTCGATCCTGCGTCGCGCGTCGATTAAATCGTCTCAAATCAACTGGATGTGCGATATGCAAATGAGCATCCACAAGCGGCGCGCACCGCGTCGGCCGCCCCACACCTCCAACCGCCCCGCAACCGCCACCGCCCCCCCTCACCGGTCACCGGGCCACGCTCCGTGAGGCGACTCTCAAAGCTCTGCTGCCGACTAGATTTTAAAACATGTAAAAAGAAGAAGAACAAAAATATGTAAAAACATAACAACAAAAAAACAAGCAGGGGATCTCCAATACAATTTATGTATCGGTAAAGCGTGCCATGATATGATTGAAATTTTGTTCATTACAATTTATTTGCTATTTAATCTTTGAGGGCATGCGTTGTGGCACCCACGCAAAACAGAAAGAGGTTAATCCAACTCCCATCAGGAATAGGCTATCCTCAAAAAATCTCATAAATTCAGGGTCGATAGACCTCTTTGAGAAAGGTACGTTTTAACACGCCTTGTTCTTTAAGTTTGGTCCACTGCAGATGGAGGGAGGGGAGCCTAAAGTCAAAACCTTTAAAGCCCCATAACTTCCTCCCAAATCAATATTTTGACTGTTCATATGCGCTGAATAGTTTCTCTTTACAAGAGCTTTCAATTATAATGTGTATAAAAGTCCATCGATTTTTTCGAGGGGGACATATTTCAAGGGGGTACCCTTGGGGGGCAGACTTCCAGGTGGAGGTACCACCCCTTAATTCAATACTAAAGACTACAAATGAGGATCCCCGATTTTAATCAGATGATCGGAAAGATAATAAAATTCCAAGACTTTTGACGCAAACCAGAAGTCGATATCTTCTAACGATATATCGAAGTTCAAAGTTTGACGCGGACCCACTTTTAAAAATTTGTAACTCCCCATTTAATGATCCAATTTTAAAAACTTTGAATCTAAGATGCTTTAAAAAGCAAACACCTTTCGAAAAAAATATGTCATCTCCAAAAAGTTCACTGGAAAGGGTTCTTCTGAGCCTCTAATTTTTTTTAAAATGTCAACATTTTCAGAAGCTGAAAGAAAAGAAACGACTTCAAAATTCAGAAAACGCCAAAGCACGCGGGTTCCATTGATTTCAAAGAAAACTATTTTCGGGCCCCCACGGGGAGTGAGGGTGGGGGACAAAACTCTTGATAATCGAAAAATTCCTCCCGCTTCCCGCCTTCGGGACGCGTGAGAATCGGTGGCCAAAGAAAACAGTTAATGAAACCCATAGTTAAGCATTTTCTGATTTTCGAAATCGTTCCTTTTTTGCAGCCTCTGAAAATTTTGGCATTTTAAAAAATAGGGGCTTGAAGCGACCTTCAAGTAACGTCTTCGGAGAAGACATATTTTTTTCTGAAAATTGCTCCCTATTCAAAGCATTTTAGACCCAACGTTTTTTATAGGATCATTCAATGGGGAGTTACGAATTTTTGAAAATGGGTCCATAGCAAACTTTGACCTTCGATTGACCGAAAACGCAAAAGGATATCGACTATTGGTTTTAGTCGAAAAGTCTTAGAATTTTATCCTCCTTCCAATCATCTAAGAAAAATGAGGGTCCCCATTTGAAGTATTGAATTCAAGGAGGCACCTCCCATGGGAGCGCCCAGGGGGGCGCTCCAATGAGCTATAACTTTAGAGTGGCACATCAAGGAACGTTCATTGTTGTCACCTAGAGCGCCGCCATCTTGCCGTAAAAATCGATTTTGAGGTTAAGTTTTGTTGGTTGTTTCCGGTCGTTTCGTAAACAAACTGGGGCATCGCCGGAAACGGCCTGCAAAATTTAACCTCAAACCTTGGAATATGCCGTCCAGATTCCCGCCAAATTCCGAACGACCTACAAAATTTAACCTCAAACCTTGGAATCTGCCGTCCAAATTCCGCTTTTTCCCGGGATTCCTTCTACCCTGTGTGGCACAAGGTGGACCAGCCCGCTGCCACTCTAAAGTTATAGCTCATTGGGGCGCTCATTTCGGGGCGCCCGAAAATCGGCACCCCCTTGAAAAATGTTCTCCTCGAAATAACCGGACATGTGTTTCATCGTTTTTCAAAATTCCGAACCGTTCTCAACATATTCAGCCAGGATTCTTTCTCAATCGACACCCTGTGAATAGAACCTTTCAAATAGAGAGAATCCATTGTTGCCACATTGCACGAAACGCCACTGAATCGGCTTTTTGGTGAATTTTACCATCTTGAATACCTGATTCCTCCCTCAAATTTAAGTATTTAAGTGATTAAATGTAAATGAAACTTAACTGTGAACTCTTCAAAGAGGAGTAGAGAGATTGGGAGGGGGATATTTATGAAAACTGAATAAAATAAATGTGGTTTGAAAAATCCTTAATCACCGAGACAGAGAAAAGAAATTTGAATGAATTGAATGGACGCATTAATTTTTTCAGCTTCTTTTCTTTAAATTCCCAAGAGAAAGATTCCCAATTACAATGTCCCATGTCTCATTGCTCACTTATTATGAGTCAAATTAAATTACCTACTTACATTCCAAATGAGTGCAGGTATGTATGAATACCTTTAGAAATTAGAGAACTCAGCTTGCCTCCAGCCTCTCTAAAAAATTGCAATCAAAGATTCAAAGATGTGGTAGACAGTAGATCGGCAAATTGAATTTATTGGGGCGCTCATTTCGGGGCGCCCGAAAATCGGCACCCCCTTGAAAAATGTTCTCCTCGAAATAACCGGACATGTGTTTCATCGTTTTTCAAAATTTCGAACCGTTCTCAACATATTCAGCCAGGATTCTTTCTCAATAATCGACACCCTGTGAATAGAACCTTTCAAATAGAGGGAATCCATTGTTGCCACATTGCACGAAACGCCACTGAATCGGCTTTTTGGTGAATTTTACCATCTTGAATACCTGATTCCTCCCTCAAATTTAAGTATTTAAGTGATTAAATGTAAATGAAACTTAACTGTGAACTCTTCAAAGAGGAGTAGAGAGATTGGGAGGGGGATATTTATGAAAACTGAATAAAATAAATGTGGTTTGAAAAATCCTTAATCACCGAGACAGAGAAAAGAAATTTGAATGAATTGAATGGACGCATTAATTTTTTCAGCTTCTTTTCTTTAAATTCCCAAGAGAAAGATTCCCAATTACAATGTCCCATGTCTCATTGCTCACTTATTATGAGTCAAATTAAATTACCTACTTACATTCCAAATGAGTGCAGGTATGTATGAATACCTTTAGAAATTAGAGAACTCAGCTTGCCTCCAGCCTCTCTAAAAAATTGCAATCAAAGATTCAAAGATGTGGTAGACAGTAGATCGGCAAATTGAATTTATTTAAGTAAATGTCTCAAAATAAGAAACAAATAACAACCTAGTACTTCTTTAACTGGCTAAACACGGGAAAAATAATAAAAAAAACACTGCACTCTATGCAACAAAACTAACATCATTACTACCAAAATTGTAAAACCGATTTACAAAACATAGATCAATCAACTTCAAATATCAAACACGAAAGAATGAGTACATATAACAGTTGTTTTTAAGGCTATGAAATTATCGTTTGCTTCAAAAAAAAAAAGAAAGGCGGAGTTTAAAGTCATACTGATATCGGGAATCTCAGTCGAATCTCAAGAAGGAAACTTCTTAAAAATATAGGTAACTCATGGCAGTCAGAATCTTTCTGCAGACTTGAAAAACATAGTTCTCTTCTGCAGAAAGCCACCAGGAGTGAAATTGTATCAAGTCCGATATCACTGAAAAGTTTTGCCGCGAAAATCGATCAATCCATCAAGAGACAAACTAGGATGATGATGAACTTGACATTAGTTCATAGGGTTACGAGGGCTGGAAATTCTGCTGCAAGAGTTTATTATTTTTTAATTGTTCGGTATTATACATGACCTACAATGACAAGGTAAAAATACTGAAAAAAATCCTTTTGTTGTTTGTTACTTACAAAAACCTCAAATGGATCTACATATTTTTTTTTTTTTTAAATAAAACTCAGGTTTCGGTAAACCCTCGTTCAAATACTTTCACGCATTAATGAACTGCTTTTTGGAAACATAAACTGATTAATCGGTTCGTAGGACTGCAGCTAGTTAGTCATTCCAATCATGCAGCAAGGAATATTAATGATCAAAGGATCGGTCAGCTGCTGAAGGAGAAAAAACGTAACTAGCACTGTGGGTGATACTTTTTGTCAGACCCTTAGGCGTTCGAACACGGATTATTTATAAATCTGGAGAGTTCTTGTCTTCCCATTTAAAGCTTGGCTTTGATAATGACGGATTGCTTTGACAACACCGGAGTTCAAAGTAGCCGAATGCTTCCAGTTTCTGTCAGGGCAAGGAAACGCTTGCAACCACGTTGGTTGAACAGTGATAAGGAAGAACGATATATTTTGGACATTATTTTCTAAATTTTTAACATTGGAATTTGAACGCCTTTTGAAGGTGATAATGTGAACGGATTTACAATTTGATTTTCAGCTGTGGCGGCTCGTGTCATTTGGCAAACATATTTTTCCTCCATTTGTCTCAATGTAAAACAATCGAACGGCGGTGAAGCTGCTTCACGATAGATTCGATTGTTTTACATAGAACCAAGTGAAGGAGAACATTGCTGTCTAATGGCAGGAGCCGCCACTGATTTTCAGGGCGAAAATCAGAGCGGCACAAATGATTAGGTATGAATATTTGAAAGAAACATTTTCAAGAAAGCCAAAGAATCCAGTGTCAATGTGTCTTCTTATAGGAAATTTCATTTAATCTTCAAAAAAGGAAAAAGCCTGCTTTCAAACTTCGGATTTTTGTCTCGTTTCTTAAACCTGAAAATATCGGAAAATATCCCGGATAAAATAATGGGATTCACGCAAAAAAGAATGATTGCATTACAAGAAGAATTGCTACCTCGGTGTTTTGCGATGTGATAATAAAAGTACCAATTATTTGATTTTCGTTCTTATGAATAAAAAATGCCCTTAGCTCACTTTGATCGTTAAAAAATTACGCAAATACCGTTTTCTCTTATTGGCACCACATTAGTTATTTCATTATTTATTCGGTATATTCATAATATTATTATTTACTATCATAATATTTAAAACACATAGAAATTAAAAATTAAATTTAACTTTGCAGAACAATTATAATAATTATTGTCGTATATATATGTGTGTGTATATATATATATATATATATATATATATATATATATATATATATATATATATATATATATATATATATATATAAAATCAGTTTCTTTCCTTATTTCATGTAATTGATTTTCGATATTTTGATCTTTTACGTATAGGTAGTTACATATTTTTTAAATAGAATTAAAGGTGAGACTGAACAGTTTAATCTCACCTTCCCAATATAATTTTTGAGTGATCATAGCAATTAAGGGCCTGTGAATATATAAAAAGTCTAAATTGGTTGACGTTTCTGATCCAGTTAGTTCAATGGAGATAACATACTTAAGTGTATACTATCTTTGTTAGATAATTACATAAATACAAAAAATGAAAAATAGGTAAATTAGATTAAATGGAGCTTTTGAGATACACGCATTAGAGGGGGGGGGGCAATTGTTATATAAAAAAACCAACAAGATTCAGCTTTTTCCTGTGCGGTAACTGCTAACTGTGCGCACAGTCACGCCGGAACATGTGTAGTAAGGTAGCCACCGATGTCAATCCTAATTTGCATCATCCATCATGAGGCTCTCTTCCACACCCGTCCTGCTCGCGTCACATTTGATCGGTTTTTGACGCTCCAGTTTGTGTCTAACTTTGGATAAGGCAAGCTTATTAAATACGGAAAACTTTCTCGCGAAGAATCGCGGCGATAGAGAGAGAAAGGGGGAGAGTAGTGCAGGGGAAGAGAGCGAGAAAAAAAAAAGTTAAATAGGAACTCTGCCTGAGTTTCAGAGGCACGGATTTAATGGTGGGCTCTGAGAGAAATAACAGGATTCCTCGCTTCCAGAGTATGCAGGAGACCTAATTAATTCTAATATCGCGTATTACGGTTTTTTCTCAGGAGAATTTTAAATTTTTAGATTCTTAGAATCAGAGCTAGACCTATAGGCTTCCACGAATTAAATTCTCTTTATTTTCATGGTGAATTTATGTTATGTGATACTCATTTTATTCCCATCATCCTCAATAGGGTGCTACAGCGAAAAATACAGAAATACAAAAAGTTCGCACTACTATAACCTGTGAGTTTAACGATTTTTCTGTATTAAAATCGTTGAACTCATCGCACGAAATTGTTGATAGACATTTTACTAATGACAATCTAAAGCCAAAAAAAGAAGAAAAAATCAATTACTATTTTTTCGGTCGATTCTCTAAATTGTAAATGAATTGCTTCGTTGTTTTCATTCCATCTTTTCAATTTTGCGTTTCATCTTTATAAAAGAGCATAATGTAGACGAAGTGTGCTTACATTAGTGTTTTTAATCACTTCCCCTTTTACATATCTTTTTCCGCGTTTCTATAGGAGGTGAGTGCATAATTTGACATCAGTGGCGTCTCGCGCTACTACGCATTACGCAGCCGCACGGTTTTTGGCCAATTGAACCTACTCAAAAATATTGATTTCCCAGGAATTCAGTGAATTCCCTAAAATTCGATTATTTTACGTAGGTTTAAATGGAGAGCATCCGTTGTTGTCACTATGCACGGGCCACTACTGTTTGATATTAATCACTTTACAACGACCATAGGGTGGAACGACATAATTTTGGCTGGTCCATTGAAAGTTGCTTTGGACGGTTTTAAAGTTACTGTTCGAGTTAAGTAGTCGAGACTTTCAAAAATTTAACAATGTGCCCTGACACAACAGGGCAAGTTCTTCGAACCTCTATCCAATTCACTCTTCACATTACAATAATAAAGTGGATGGTAAGCATTCATACATTGCATCATACGTACACAAACTCACACAGAGCTCTTGCGGTAAACAACAAAATCAAGAATGCTTCTCGCGATGTTTTCATAAGAGAATTTCTTCATTGTTTTTTGTATTAATGTTTTTTTTTTTTTGTATCCGCGTAAAAGTCTCAGCGAGACAGACTGAGGAAAATAGATTTAGGTGAGCAGCACCATTGGAAACGGTGTGCATCCTTAAAATTGCACGTTTCAATTAAAACGCGATGAAAACGCAAACGCGCTAGCGGGTGGCTAAAGCAGACAAGCGTGATGTACGGGGCGGCGCACAGTGGAGCGAGTCTATGGGAGAGGCTCAGTGTTGCCAGATCGAAGGGAAGAAGCCGTATCATCCCCCATTTAAATCAAAGTAAAAATTACGGCTTTTTCACCCCAATCTGGCAACACTGGGCACGGAGTTGCTACTTTAATTGCGTACATCTTTGTCAATACGCAACTTGGAAGTTTGAAAAGGGTTTCAATAATTTTATTGTGAAATTTTTTACAAGAGTCAACCGATACAGTTACTTTTTTTACGGTAAAAACATTCAAATTTTCATTTTTGGTAATATATATTCTATACCCTACCCCTATCATTAACTCGCCCCACTGTGAGGTGGCGCGCGCACTATATTCCCTCGAGCCGGGAGCGACATCCAAGAAGAGGAGCCTCTCTCAGCAGACTTGAGCTTTATTTCGTTGCGGATGTGTGTAGGTACAGGAGCAAGGAGAGGGTATAGGAGGGGAGTGGATCTAGAGGAAGAGTAGAAAATGCAGGAGACAGACATTCCGGGGGTGGTTGTGGGAGTTGGCAAGGGGGGGGGGGCAGGAAGAGGGATGAAAAAGGGGGAGGAGGTTGAACAGACAATGCGATGTAATGTACAACGATGATGGCTTGGTTGCAAAACATTCTGATCCCGAGGAAGGAGATTGATAAACTCGGTGTTGCCGAATCTTTTATCGGAACAGTGTTGCCAGATGGTGGGTAAAAAGCCGTATCGTCCCCATTTAAATCAATGTAAGACATACGGCTTTTTCACCCCAATCCGGCAACACTGTATCGAAAGGTGTGCGATGAGCCTGAAGCATCTTAAACAAAATATTCAGTTTAAACTTCCTGAAGGCAAGGAGCAAACATTTTCCTGAAAAACTTTCACGGGGCAAAATCGTACATCCAATTTTATATCTCGATAAGGGCAATTTCATTGGACCAACATTCACATCAAACTCCAATTAGAAGGTTTCCACAATCTTCTAACATCTTGCTAGCGCTCTTTTCTCTGTCCTTTGACTGTAACTAAAGTTCTACGAGAAATGAGCTATTTACTTTCAAACGGGGCTGAATTCTTTAAGACGATTCAAATTAATTTGTCGCATTTTTAATTTTTCGTAAGCAAACCATATAAATAAATATGGATTAATTATTAAGTTCCATCAGTAAACTTTATTGTATTATAAAGACTTACAGTTAAAATTATTACGAAATTGTATCTATTGGGTTTTAGCTTAAGAATTCAAATGCGAAAACAAATACTGAAATGTCCCAATGGAACTTAGCCCATAACATCGTAAATTATTTCATTTGTTTTCAACCATTTTCAAAAAAACCCTTAGTAAAACAACCCCCAAACCTTTAAAAAAAAATTTCATGAATAATTTAAGAATGCCCAAAAAAAGCTGATGCCAAAAGACGTTTAATCGTTAACATCTGATTGCCAAATCTATTACCCCCTAATTTAAAAATCCCAAAAAATCAAAACTACCCTCTAGCTGTAGCCATATGGCTACGCTAGGATGTTATGGGTTAGGCCTGCTTGAAACTAGATGCCTCATATAAGTGCAGGCAACAAATACAGTATTTTTGGAATGTTGTCCACTCAAAAAGGCAGCGCTGGAAGCGAACGTCTCCAACTGGATCCGATATAGTGTGTAAAAATGCACTTTATATCGCAAAGGATTTTATTTCTTATACTGCGAATTTCAAAGAGAGAAAGGGAAAGAAGGGTACCGGCGAATAGGGGAAAAGAGGCCGCCAGGGACGGCCTTTTTCATTTTCTTTGAGCGATTCAACTTTCTCCTCGTTTATTTAGACTTTGTCGCCGTTCGGATGATTTCGCGAGGCAGCTCAAACGCCGAGCTCGAGGAGATATCCAAGGCGTAAAAAGAGAATCAAAATATAAAAGTGGGGAAGAGGAGGAGAAGAAAAACTTTTAATGAGTTCCAACGCGCTTCCTTGCTTCAGATATTTCAAACGGTTGGTAGAAATGTTCAAAAGGATAACAAGTGATGAGGGCAGAGGGGGATTACTATTCACACATTCACTTTAGAAAAAAAGAAAAAAAAAATAATTCACTTTTAGATCACATTTTTAAAAATGTTCATAGGGCATGATTATACTATTTGATGGGCAGTGTGGCAGCTCGTCAAAAGCGATAAATTGACCAATGATCTCTAACTTGAAGTGTTGTCAAAATTACCAGAATTATCGTTGAAAACCCCATATTTTTTTTTCTTAGAACTTGTCTATAAAACTGCTAGACTTTTGAAAGAGAACTTTTCACCCAGTAAACTGTAAATACGGTTCTAAGACTACACATCATATACCAGTACCACTTTTGTAAGAGAATTTTTCACCCAGTAAACTGTAAATGCGGTTCTAAGACTACACATCATGTACCAGTACCTGTACACACCAGTACACATGTACCAGTATATACATGTACCAGTCACTATTTGATCTGTCATTTTATCGAGGCAAAAACCTATGAATTCGAGCTGAAAGCAAACTGGATCAAAGTTCAAAGTTGTAGTTTAATTAAGTTGACGTCAATGCTGATATAAGTTTGCTGTGGCAAGCGCTGAGAGGGGACATGCGTTTTCCTTCACCTCGCCACGGACGAGTCTCGGGTCAGGTCCCTCCTGGTGAGATCCGAGGGATGACGTTTATTTAGAGCGTTTTATTACCTCCCATAAAATCAATTCAAGCTGACTCGAAACGTTATACATAAAGAGCGCGTGGCCGTTGAGGCAAGGTAGGCACGAGGAGGGCGGGAGTGCAGTGATGAGGGTGCAAGGCAAAAACGATATCCGATCCGATCTCTAGTGGAAAAATAACCGGTAATCGAGACTTTAGGGATCACCGGAGTTAATTCCCGTCTCCTCCTACCTTCTGTCCGCCCGGTGACATTTGTATTCAGCGCAACCTTTTAGCTTAAACCTTGGAAAGGCACCCCGACGACCCGACCGACCTGCTCTAAAACCTTTTGTCCGGCTCTAATTAAATTCGCCGGAGCGAGCGGCCGGAGAACCGAGAAGGAAACCGCGTTCTAGCCCCAGTCGGCCACCCCCCGGCTCTGAAATACTATTTATCATCGTGTAATTTGGATAAGTTTTCGACGCGCTGGAACTTACAATTAGAATGCCTTGATAATTGTCATTTGGAAGTTTTCTAGACTTTCTCATTTGCTCTCATTATTTGTTTTTTTTTTTTACAGTTTAGCCAACAGCGTACATTTGGCAGCGCCCCATGCTGTTCATTTAAACCAATGCCTCCAGTAACTATCTATAAGCCAAAAAATCTCCAATTTTTTCATTCGGGAGCCTGAAAAACGCCTTTCTTCCCGAGTGTGGGTTTCTTGTGATATTTGGTTTTTTTTTTTGTTACTTTTCTTGGTTTGAAACTCAACAATTATCCAGAAAAAAATCCATCCAGCAATGTTGCCAGATCTGGTATGTTTACTTTTTTCAAGAGTAAAATAAATTCCTAAAAAAAAATTAAAAATTTCAAATTTCTATTTTTTTTTGTACTCCTCACAGCAACACTGCACTACATTTGTGGCGTCTTTTCAATTCAGATGTTTTGGCCTTTTAGAATCACGGAGGCATCGTTTAAACCCATGCAAATATTTAATTTGAGGGTGTTCGACGAACAACTCTAATAGCTTGATAATTTTATTGACTTCAAAATGTAACGCTACCAGATTGCACGCATTTCTTTAGTTCCTCCCCGAAGAATGAGGTGAAATTATTACGATTCTCCATGGTGATGCAACGGTCGAGCAAACTGATGACTGGAGATACGTTTTGACGAACGAATGAAAAAACCGCAGGTACTTCATAAAATTTGTTATCGTCTCCGTCTACATGATATAATATCTTGTAAAAAAATGTCTGATATCAAACGCTTGCCTTAATTGTTTCTCGTACAAAATGGGAAAAACAAAAGGGTGAAAAAAATAGATCAGAGATGTGGGTTGAACAAACGTCAAACGGCCCTTGAGACGAGGGAATAACATCTTATAAAGGAATGCAAATTTATTAGAGAGCGAGGAAAAATGACGTCATATTGCCTTCAAATAAAACTCTCGGGAAAGTTAAGATGCCGAGGCAAAAAACATCCGAGTTTCCATTAGAGTTTTCAATTAGGATCAAAACTTTTAATCCAATCTTTTAACGTAGTTACTTTATGTTTAATGGCGGCGTTTTCCTCACATTAAATAGGTAATTTAATGGAGTTTTTTCTCCCTTCAGTCCTCTTTAGTCTTTCATAGTCTTGTTGGAATAAAACCCTTTCGTCGGTACGACATAGATAAAAAAAAGGAGAGATTGTAGGGTTGAGCAGGAGCAACGGCCGTCGGCTGGGTTCAAAAAGTAAAAAATATCGGCTTCCTTTGAATACGTAAATACAAGTCTTTAATGAGTCCTTCGCTAATTCTCTTGGTGGCGGAAAGTATTAATAAGAGATGAGTTTACCGAACGACAGATCTTTGACTCGAGAGAAATTCGAATTAGCTCTCAGGCGGATTATCAAGACTTTAGTATAGTCAAATTACTTTTTCCATTTGATCTCTTCACTACCCCTCGATCCTCGGAGAATGGTTTCAAGACATGGGGTGGTGAAATATGTATTTATTACGGCGGGACTCAGTAGCATGCGGTGGATACGAAATTAAGGTAGACATCACGTTTTATAAAGATAAATTTTAATATAGATACTGAATTCAGAGACTCTTTTTAGAAAAATCACTATGTTGTAATTTTTAAGCACGGAATTAAGTGGAATGACTGAAGAGAAATTATTGAAAATGATTAAGTTTTAAGGTAATTTATACAAATTTTAGAAAATCCTGGGATGCAGGCGCAGTGATGCCTTGTTTGCTGGCACCACACACCACTGACGGGCTCTAACACGACTTTAAACACACGCTCAGTGATGGGTCAAAGTGAAAGGGTACCGAATGGGGACTAATGCTAGGGGTCTTGTTCTGGAAAGTTTGAAATGTATGAGCTCACTAGTGAGCTCACGCTCACTAGTTTCAGCTGAAACGCAATACTAAATTATTTCAGCGTAACCAGAATCGTTTCTAAAGTTTCAAAAAGAAGAAGAAAAAAATATGGACTTTTATAGTGATTTGTCGAGGAATCTGGGACAACTGCGGTGATTTATAGAGAAGAATATTTTTTCTGATATTTTTGTTCTAT